>CM040238.1:35623416-36049746 GCA_022545495.1 Chrysanthemum lavandulifolium | reverse complement strand
TTATTTTTTATCTCTGTCTTCATATGTTTCTTTAGTTTCATTCCTGCGACCAAGAGTAGATTTGAAAATTAAGGATCCAGTTAACATCATTTGGAACATACAATATGAAAATGAAAATCAATGGTACTATTCAACTTTAAAAGATGCAGTTTTTTAAAGCTTGATCAAATAACTATAAGGTGTTGTTGAATTTAGCTTTGATAAACTTTATGAAAGAATTGAGACTTATGCGATGAAATAATCTCCCATGTAAAAGCAAAAGATAAAAGAAAGAAAAAACTGTTGAAAAAAAATGTTTTGCAAAATGATTTTTTGCAATTTTGGGCCACTATTTAATATATGTATATGATAAATATATATTATATTTCTTGGTAGCTTTGCATTTTCCTTGACGAGAGCTTCACAATGAGCTAAAGATTGTCAAAAATGGAGTTGATATGAATAAGGTATCGTGTCTCAAAGTGAGGCACTTGAAACACAAAAATTGGAAAAGTGGTGGTATCCCACATCGCCCAAAACAAGAAATGAAAGCTTGTTTATATAGGAATCATGATATGAACTTTCAAGTTGATTTGTTGGTTTTTATCCAACACCTACGTGCGTCTTGTAGGGATATAGATTTCGAGATTTACGGGCAAATGGGTTGAAGCTTCGAACTCATTTGAGCCCTCGACCTGCGACACGAATGCACTCGAAACCTCGCATACTGCGTTTTCTTGCAAATTTCGTTGTCGGGTTTAATATATTTCAGTTTTCGTTTAATCCAACACCTACGTTGTATGTGGGATCAGATTCGGATTTCGGGCCAAAATCGGTTGAAGCTTCGAACTCATTTGAGCTCGCTCGACCCTGACGACGAATGCACTCGAAACCTCGCATACCTGCTTTTCTGCGATTTCGTTGTGGGTTTAATATATTTCCGATTTTCGTTTTAATCCAACACCTACGTGGCGGGATGCGATTCGGATTTACGGGCCAAAATGGGTTCGAAGCTTCGAACTCATTTGAGCCCGCTCGACCTGGGACACAAATGCACTCGAAACCTCGCATACATGCGTATCTTTATCTTTGATTCGTTTTGGTTTTAATATATTTCCGTTTTGTGTCCATTTATTTTTGGATCGATTTGAACTTTGTAAACAAGTTTGATGAATCGGTTTAAATAATTGGAAGATATTGAAATCGTGTTTATATAAATAGAAGATATTGAAATCGGTATAAATTAAACACCTCTCATTCGGTTTGAGACACATAAAATACTACTCCAATACGAAGAATTCCGAGAATCTCTACGATCGAACGCATAAGTTTTCCGCGATCGGCAAGTTGTCGTCCGGTCGTACAATAGCTTTGGACATTGTACCAGGAACAGACGGTGAATGCTTTTAAGGGAATCGTGTTAAACACGAGCCTCGCTCCACGACCTTTCTGCTTTCTCCTATTCTGCCTTTTAATTTTCTTTATTTACATTCGTTAATTTTTATTATTGTAATCGATTATTTTAATAAAAGTGTACACCGTTCCCACAGCTTAAAAGCATTTTGTTTAATGTAATTATAACGCTTTTATTAAATCGGATTAATTATTATTAACAAATTTTATTTAAACCGGTTTCGTCGAAACCAGGAGTGAGTTTCTTTGGAACACCAGTTTATAAACATGATTTTAATTCTGATTTGGTGTCTGGATCTAAAATGATTTTTAAAGCAGTTTATTCTTATCGCTTATATTGAAACCAAGAGTGAGTTTCTATTAAACCGATCTATTTACTTTGGTCATTTATTTAAATCTAGATTCATTGAAACCAAGATTGAGTTTCTTTGAAGCGATTCGAAAGTTAATGTAAATCACGATTGAATTTCTTAGATACCGATTTTATAACAGTTGACTTAACCGTTTGTGTTTGGTAATTTTAGAATGACAAACACCACTACCCTCTCCGTGACTACTTCCTGTGAACGTGAATCGTGCCGCTTACTAACATGGTTGCTAATCATGCTGAGAAATCGAGAAAATTCAATGGGCGAATTTTAAGAGGTGGCAAAAAAGATGTTCTTCTATCTCACTACTTTGAACCTTGAGCGGTTCTTAAAAGAGAACCCACTAACGTGGAACCTCCGAAGGTCAATCCTCTAATCAACAAGCGGTTCAAGCCTTGGAAGCATGGAAACATTCGGACTTTTTGTGTCACAACACGCTCGAATGGTTTGGTGGACTCTTGTGCAACGTGTATTGCAAGACCAAGGCGCCAAAGAATTATGGGAGTCATTGAAGCAAGTACAAAACCGAGGATGCTTTGGTACAAAGAAGTTCGTGGTAGCTCGTTTTTAGATTACAAGATGGTTGATTCAAAGAATGTGATGAGTCGGTTCAAGATCTCCGGTTTTGCTACACGACATTCATTCGAGGGAATGACCTTGAGTGAAACTTTTCAAGTTCTTGCTATTATTGAAAAGTTACCTCAAGTGGGTAGAATTCAAGAACTACCAAGCATAAGCGAAAGGAGATGAGTGTTGAAGACTTGGTTGTTCGTCTTCGTATTGAAGAGGACAATAAGTTGGCTCGAAAAATACTTATATGCCGATTACGCCAAGGCAAATATGGTTGAGCATGCTTCGTCATCTTCAATATCCAATGTCAAAGGTAAAGGCAAAGGAAAAGGAAAGAATGACAAGAAGATCAAAGGAAGTCCGAGTACCTTGCTCTTAAAGCGCAATTGTGAAAAAAATTTCTAAGGGTGTGTTTCAATTGTGACCGACGGGTCACCGTCGCTAATTGTAAGATGCACGGGTGACTCCACACTAGGCTAATATAGTGAATGAAGATGTGGACATGATTGCTATGGTGTCGCGTCATTGCCATGATCTCGGGTTAACCGGTAGGTTCCAACAACGGGAATGGTGGGTTGATCGGGCTACCCGTCATGTGTGTCTGATAAGAGTATGTTTCACTTTTTCGAGCGGTTGATAGTGGAGAAGTTGTACATGGGCAACTCTGCAATCTAGCGATATCGGCCAAAATGGGTTCGAAGCTTCTGAACTCATTTGAGCCCGCTCGACCTGCGGACACAAATGCAGCTCTGAAACCTCGCATACATGCGTATCTTTATGCTGCAGATTTCGTTTTCGGGTTTTAATATATTTCCAGATTTTGTGTCCATTTATTTTTGGATCTGATTTGAACTTTGTAAACAAGTTTGACAGAATCGGTTTAAATAATTGGAAGATATTGAAATCGTGTTTATATAAATAGAAGATATTGAAATCGGTATAAATTAAACACCTCTCATTCGGTTTTGAGACACATAAAATACTACTCCAATACAGAAGAATTCCAGCAATCTCTACGATCAGAAACGCATAAGTTTTCCGCGATCGGCAAGTTGTCAGGTCCGGCTGTACAATAGCTTTGGACATTGTACCCTGGGAAACAGACGGTGAATCTGTTTTAAGGGAATCGTGTTAAACACGAGCCTCGTTCCACGACCTTTTACTGCTTTCTCCTATTACATGCCTTTTAATTTTCTCATTATTTACATTCATTAATTTTTATTATTGTGTCGATTATTTTAATAAAAGTGTACACCGTTCCCACAGTCTTAAAGCAGTTTTGTTTAATGTAATTATAACGCTTTTATTAAATCGGATTAATTATTATTAACAAATTTTATTTACAAACCGGTTTACGTCGAAACCAGGGTGAATTCTTTGGAACACCAGTTTATAAACATGATTTTAATTTCTGATTTGGTGTCTGGATCTAAAATGATTTTTAAAAGCAGTTTATTCTTATCGAGTTATATTGAAACCAAGAGTGAGTTTCTATTAAACCGATCTATTTACTGGTCATTTATTTAAATCTAGATTCATTGAAACCAAGATTGAGTTTCTTTGAAGCGATTCGGTACAAGTTAATGAAATCACGATTGAATTTCTTAGATACCGATTTTATAACAGTTGACTTAACCGTTTGTGTTTGGTAATTTTAGAATGACAAACACCACTACCCTCCCGTGACTATTTCCTCGTGAGCGTGGCTGTGCGCGATTACTAACATGGTTGCTAATCATCTTTGAGAAATCGAGAGAAATTCAATGGGCGAGAATTTTAAGAGGTGGCAAAAGAAGATGTTCTTCTATCTCACTACTTTGAACCTTGAGCGGTTCTTAAAGAGAACCCACTAACGTGGAACCTCCTGCGGAAGGTCAATCCTCTAATCAACAAAGCGGTTCAAGCCTTGGAAGCATGGAAACATTCGGACTTTTGTGTCACAACCACGTTCGAATGGTTTGGTGGACTCTTTGTGCAGCGTGTATTGCAAGACCAAGGCGCCAAAGAATTATGGGAGTCATTGAGCGCAAGTACAAAGCGAGGATCTTTGGTACAAAGAAGTTCGTGGTAGCTCGTTTTTAGATTACAAGATGGTTGATTCAAAGAATGTGATGAGTCGGGTTCAAGATCTCCGGTTTTGCTACCGACATTCATTACGAGGGAATGACCTTGAGTGAAACTTTTCAAGTTCTTTGCTATTATTGAAAAGTTACCTCAAGTCGGGTAGAATTCAAGAACTACGAAGCATAAGCGAAAGGAGATGAGTGTTGAAGACTTGGTTGTTCGTCTTCGTATTGAAGAGGACAATAAGTTGGCTCGAAAAATACTTATATGCCTGATTACGCCAAGGCAAATATGGTTGAGCATGCCGTCATCTTCAATATCCAATGTCAAAGGTAAAGGCAAAGGAAAAGGAAAGAATGACAAGAAGATCAAAGGAAGTCCGAGTACCTTGCTCTTAAAGTCGCAATTGTGAAAAAAATTTCTAAGGGTGTGTTTCAATTGTGACCGGTCGGGTCACCGTGTCGCTAATTGTAAGATGCGAAGCGGGTGACTCACACTAGGCTAATATAGTGAATGAAGATGTGGACATGATTGCTATGGTGTCGACGTCATTGCCATGATCTCGAAGTTAACTGGTAGGTTCCAACAACGAGGGAATGGTGGGTTGATCTTGGGGCTACCCGTCATGTGTGTCTTGATAAGAGTATGTTTCACTTTTTCGAGGCGGTTGATAGTGGAGAAGTTGTACATGGGCAACTCTCGAAGCTAGCGATATCAAGGCGAAGGAGATGTAATCTTGAAGATGACATCCGAGAAAGAGCTCAAGTTGACTAATGTCTTGTATGTTCGTAGATTCGCAAGAATCTTGTATCTGATTGGCTATTGAACAAGTTTGGTTTTCGTCTTGTTTTTAGTCGATAAGTTTGTTCTGTCTAAGAATCAAATGTATATTGGTAGGGATATGCCACGAATGGTATGTTTAAGCTTAGTGTAATGGATGTTAAGAATGATAGCAATAAAATGAATTCTTCTGCTTACTTGATTGAGTCTTTTAATATGTGGCATGGCCGTCTTGGACATGTAAATTTTAATTCAGTGCGTTGTTTGATTAAATTTAATTGCATACCTAATTTTCATATTGACTCAAAATATAAATGTGAAACTTGTGTTGAAGCCAAACTTACAAGATCATCTTTCAAATCGGTTGAACGAAAAACCGAACCACTTGATATGATACACACTGACATATGTGATTCGAAATCACTACCCATAAAAGGTTGCAATAAGTACTTTATCACGTTTATTGATGATTGTACAAAGTATTGCTATGTTTACTTACTGAAAAGTAAAGATAAAGCTATACACAAGTTTGTTCTATACAAAAAATGAAGTTGAGAATCAACTTAGTAAGAAAATCAAGGTGGTACGAAGTGATAGTGGAGGTAAATATTTGTCTCCATTCACTGATATGTTGAAAAAAAATGTTTTGCAAAATGATTTTTTGCGATTTTGGGAAACTATTTAATATATGTATATGTTATATATATTTATATTTCTTGGGTAGCTTTGCGTTCTCCTTGACGAGAGCTTCGCAACGAGCTAAAGAGTGTCAAAAATGAAGTTGATATGAATGAGATATCGTGTCTCAAAGTGAGGCACTTGAAACACAAAAATTAGAAAAGTTGGAGTATCCCACATCGCTCAAAACAAGAAATGAAAGCTTGTTTATATAGGAATCTTGATACGAACCTTCAAATTGATTTTTGGTTTACTCCAACACCTACGTCTTGTGCAGAAAGTCTGATTTCGAGATTTACGGGCCAAATGGGTTCAAGCTTCGAACTCATGCGAGCCCGCACGACCTCTGGACACGAATGCAGCTCGAAACCTCGCATACTGCGTATCTTTTCCGCAGATTCGTTGTCGGGGTTTTAATATATTTCAGTTTTGTGTGCATTTATTTTTGGGCCGATTTGAACTTTCTAAACAAGTTAGGCAGAATCGGTTTAAATAAATTGAAGATATTGAAATCGTGTTTAAATAAATGGAAGATATTGAAATCGGTATAAATTAAACACCTCTCATTCGGTTTGGGACACGTAAAATCTTGCTCCAATACATAAGAATTCCGGCAATCTCTATGATCGAAACACAAGTTTTCCGTGATCTTTCGGGCAAGTTGTCGGTCCGGTGGCAATGTGACTTTGGACTTTGTACCTGGGAAGCAGACGGCGAATCTGTTTTAAGGGAATTGTGTTAAACACGAGCCTCGTTCCGCGACTTTTTACTGATTTCTTTTATATATCGTTACAGAGTCTATCTTCTGCTTCTACCCCATTATGTCTGCTTTTAATTTTCTATTAATTTTTATTATTGTAATCTGATTATTTTAATAAAAGTGAACACCGTTTCCCACAAAAACACCATGTGCCCCATGATGGCAATAATCAGTTTAGATACAAACTGTACCCTGGGAAACAGACGGCGAATCTATTTTAAGGGAATTGTGTTAAACACGAGCCTCGTTCCGCGACTTTTTACTGATTTCTTTTATATATCGTTACAGAGTCTATCTTCTGCTTCTACCCCATTATGTCTGCTTTTAATTTTCGGTTATTTATATTCTATTAATTTTTATTATTGTAATCTGATTATTTTAATAAAATTGAACACCGTTTCCCACAAAAACACCATGTGCCCCATGATGGCAATAATCAGTTTAGATACAAACTGTAATTGCCACAATAGAGAACAACATACCACTAATCACAACTTTTAGTTCCAATACACACCTCACTATATAAGGTAGCAAATTTTCTTTTCAATGACCTATGTGGGACTAAAACGAGTTCTTTTTGTATTTAAAAAGACAAACTAAACTATTTACCTAGACTAGATTATTTGCTTATTGCCCATTTCTTCTTTATTCTGGAATAATCTTTCTAGGAGGGACGATTTTACATATTTCTGCCAAATCCTTCTACTATTAAGTACGGCCGGTACCATTTCAATGTGTTTCAATTTTTCGGAACAAGAGAGGTTTGATGCTTTTGAATCCATTGTATTAATTACACTTCCTACTCATGATTTGCTCTTTATGATCTCGACTTATGATTCAATTGTCATGTATTTAGCTATTGAGCCTCAAGTTTATGTTTTTATGTGATCACAACATCAAAAAGAATTTTGATTTAAAGCTTAATAGAATCAAACTTACTAATTTGATAGTTCAACTATCACGAGGTGAAAGTGTATATTATCTTAAAAATAACTGGTAACGAGAACGAAGATTATAAAATCCGTGCTAATGTTAGTATTACAACACTTTCAACATTTTGAATGCAAACACAATAATGAAAGGATTGCTAAAATACAAAATTACCAATGAATACATTGATTGCTAGTATATACAGACATATTAAGTACCATGTTCCTTATTATGTTTTAATTTAACGGTATTTTAATCTCTGGTGCTCCTTTGAATTTTTTCCATCACTCAGACATTTCAAAGATTACAATATAACAGACTTGTAATATAATCCTTCTCTACTTAGGTGAAGTTCGTTTTTTTCCCAATAAACACTTTTCCCCTCTTTTAATTTCTTTTATCTGCGAGAGGGCGAGGGTAAAGGTTTTTGTTCGTTTTCGTCAATCCTTATATATTTTTATCCGTTTTTATACATTTTCATCCGTTTTATACTTTTCCGTCTGTTTTCTTACGTTTTTATCCGTTTTCGTGTGTTTTTGTACGTTTTCGCTCATTTTTTACGTTTTAGTCCGGTTTCATATGTTTTCGTCCGTTTTTATATGCTTTCATACGTTTTTGTCTGTTTTTATACATTTTCATATGTTTTTATCCATTTTCGTGCGTTTTTATATGTTTTCGTCCGTTTTTTATACGTTTTCATCCGTTTTTATCCATTTTCGTCCGTTTCTATACGGTTTCGTCTGTTTATGTACGTTTTCGTCCGTTTTCTTACGTTTTTAACCGTTTTTATCCGTTTTTCTGTTTTTATACGTTTTCATCCGTTTTTACACATTTTTGTTCGATTTTATACGTTTTTATTTGTTTTCATACGTTTTTATTCGCTTTCGTCTATTTTATATGTTTTCTTACGTTTTCATACGTTATTATATGTTTTCGTCTGTTTTTATACGCTTTCACTCGTTCTTATAGGTTTACATATGTTTATCCGTTTTTATACGCTTTTATCCGTATTCATCCGTTTTTACATGTTCGTCCATTTTTATACGTTTTTATCCATTTTTATCCATTTTTCTTACGTTTTAATAAGTTTTGTATGTTTTCATACATTTGATACGTTATTAAAAAAAATATATTTGTTTTCATGCGTTCGAAAATGCATAAAAATATTCATATATATATGAACACGTACAAAAACAGATGAAAACGTATAAAGACGAATTAAAATGTATGAAAACGTATAAAAACAGACGAAAACATATAAAAACGGATGAAGACGTATTAAAACGAACTAAAACATATAAGAATGGATGAAGACGTGTAAAAAAGGATTCCAACGTAAAGAAATAGACGAAATCGTTTAAAAACGAATGAAAACGTAAGATAACGGATAAAGACAGATAAAAATGTATAAAATCGTTTAAGTGCTTATCTTAGTTTAGAAAACAGTTTTTGTTTCCGAAACACTTCACTGCATAAGCAGACAAGCACTCAAAAAAGCAAGGCCAAACACCCTCATAAGTAGATAACTTCAACCATTCACATAAACATTGGAAGCTAACTAAGACACGGCTATTTTGGCCAAGACCAGGCTATATCCGATTACATCTGGCTAAGACCCGACTATACCAACCAAGACCCGCCTATTCAGGCCAAGACTCGGCTATTCCAGCCAAAACCCGACAATATCCTGTTGACTCCAGCTAAAACCCGACTATTCTGCCAAGACAAGGCTATATCTGGTCAAGACCCGGTTATATCCAGTTAGATCCGGCTAATACCTGGCTATTATGGCCAACAGCCGGCTATATCCGGTAAGATCTGGCTATATATGGCCATGACCCGACTATAGGGGTTAAGACTTAACGATATCGGCCAAGACCGGTGCATCTAGGTAAGACCCAACTAGATCGGCCAAGACCCGAATATTGTGACAAGTGTTATGGCCATATAGAACAGTGAGAATCACACATGAATTTCATAAGCACTCTCTAGGTGAAAAGACTAAGTTAAATAATGAGTCTCATCTTACAAACTTGCGAAACATGAACTGAGAACGGTAAGTCCTTACGACTTAGTAAGTAAATGGAGCTAATCGTAAACAATACTTGCAATTCTGAACATGAATATATTAATATATCATATGGTGTAAATGGTACGACTTTTAGTCGTCTTGCTTCTGGTACATGATATATATAATTCTGGTTCTGACATCATAAACATGGCATAATTATATAACCCTGATTCTGAATTCATAAGCATGGCATAATTATATATTTACGAATTCATAAACATGACTTGATATCTGAGCACGTGCTTCTAACTAGACGATATTTAGTCGTTCTACTATAAATGAGAACTTCCCTAACCGACGAGTACTCTTCTTGGAGTTCTAACTTGTCATCGTGCTTATCTATACTCGGATTATCCACAAAGGATGCTTGATCATATATACTTGACACGCTAATTCTAAACATAAATCATTCGCATCAAATGTAAACACTATAATAAGCCCGATCATCCACAAAGGATGCTTCTGCGGTACACTTCTTAGGCACGCTACATTGCTTTTGGTGCATTCATAGACACTACAAACAATGCTTTTGTGAGCATCCTAAACATGATCTGTTTTCGGCTATATCCAAACTACACATAAGTTCTAACATCATGTCGAATCTAGTAACATGAAGTTAGTAATCCGTTACTCACCTTGGACATAGTATGCAAGCTAGTGATCCACACACATGCTACGAGCACCTAAATCATGATAAATGCACACATAGACTATTAACACATATCTAACACGTAAACATGATCATATATATGCTGAAAACATAAACTATAAACCACCCGAACTTGTATAAACACATAACAAATTTTGTACATTAAAGCACATAGCAAAACCATCTTCATTAATTACGCAACAACACATATTTTACCCTTTTTGTGACTTAAACTCTGAATTAGCTCATGAGGCTAATTTTACATGAAAGTAGACTCTTTTGTCTTTCCGAAAACAAATGGCACACTACCAACGAAGCTACTGCTTCAACATAAAGAATTCCATGATTCTAAATAACTATAACAAGGTTTAGCAAGAGATGATTAAGAAGCAAAAGGGGTAATGAAGTTATGAAGAATCTAGAGCTTGAAAGGGTTTCATGTATTCTTCTCTAATTACAAGTAAGTACCTAAATATGTGTTTAAACATGATTTTAAGTTGTGGGATTACGATTTTTAAGCTTATTACATGAAGTATGTGATGAATCCAAGATTATTAATCCATGGTCTTGCGTATGGTTATTAGGGACCTTGTTATGATTATATTAAAATCAGATTAAGAGGTGTTCATAATGATTAGAGCTAAACCAAACACCCCCTTAATGAGATTTGAAAGTTATATGATGTTATTCAAGTTGCTGAAATATTCAGAATCATTTAGGGTATGTTTGGCAAAATTAGCTGTAAACTGTAAGCTATATGTTGTAAGCTGTAAACTATGTCGTAAGTCGCAAAGCTGATAACATGAGTCATAAGTTGTATCTTTTTTCAATAAAAGTGTTTGGTAAATTAGTCGTTAAATGTAATTATAAGTCATTATGATTATTTTTGTTTTAATGACTCGAGATATTTAAAAGCTTCATGAATCGACTTTTCATTTTAGAGCTACTTGTTTAAAATAAAAGCCTGAAGTTAATGTATCCAAACGGAGCTACTTATTTTGGAGGAGATTATTTTTGTAACAAAAAGCTTACAGCTCCAAAAAAGCTGCGTACCAAACATGCCCTTAGTCATGTTTGAAAGACCATAACATATTGATAGTACTCCCTCCGTCCCAAAATTATTGTCTACCGACAAAAACTAACAGTTTAAGAAAAACATAATTATTAATGTTTTCTTCTTACTTTTGTCAGAATAACAATTTTACCCTTAACTAATTAATTTATTTCTTTTTAAAGTTGGTAATAATAATTTTAAGCAAGGATAATATGGTAAATTCAATCAAACTTCCTTATCTATATTTAGTAGGGGACAATTAAATTAGGACATTCAAAAGGAAATGTGGACTATTATTTTGACACGGATGGAGTAGCTCATATTGAATCATGGCTTAACTTTCTGGAAAGCCTAAGGTGTCTACTTTAGCTGCTATACATAAAGTTTTTGCTAAGTCGAGTAGTTAAATTGGTCAAAAATGTGATTTAGTACAACAAAGTCTAATCTTGATATGTACGGCAAACAGAACTTTAAAAATTCATACCGGATAAACCGTAGATATGTTGAAGCGTACCATATGTTTTTAGAAAGACAAAAGAGTCTACTTTCATGTACCATTAGCCTCATGACCTGGTTCGTTAGTTAAGTCAGTCAAAAATTGGAAATTGCAGGCTGCTGCAGAATGACAGCAAATGCTTTGTTAAGTGTTTTGATGATTATCACATGATATGATATTTTTGCAAGTCCCGAGTGATTATATGCTATGATAGCTTATGTTCTCATTCTATATGGTTAGAATACATGTTATGAAAGTATAGAACCAAGTGACAAGACTTGGTTAGCTTAGCTCGAGTTCGCAAGCATAATAGTGCATGTTTGGCGTGTTTTATGCCATAGCTAGTTCATGAGTTTATAACCATGTTCATGTTGTTCATAGCTAGTTTTCCATATCATGTTTATCTTTAATGTTAAGTTATGTGCATTTATGATGATATAGGCGCTCGAGGCATAATCACGATCATTCAGCTTACATTATACGACCCAAGTGAGGAACATTATTTCAATTAACATGTTTAGTAGAATAAGCGTGTTTAGTATATATTATATCTCAAAGTAATATGCAAGTCATGTACTTGCGTGACCTTTGTGGTCAAATATGTAAGTTGAGTATTATGTTGACTCGTGCGGTCATATTCAGTATTATGTTGACCCGTGTGGTCGTACTCAGTAATATGTCATAGCTCAGTATTATTTATCGCACAGTTTCGATATTTAGCTTAGTCTCAGTATATACACAGCTTAGCCTCCACACTATGATATAACTTAGATCTTATTTATACTATGACATGATTTAACCGCAATATTCCTAATACTATCTTTAAGCAGGAGGAGAAGACAACAGACAACTCAAATCTACCCAAGAAAGATGTAAAGACAGTCACGTCCGCTGATGACTCTAGATATATATATCAATATGAAATTACGAGTTACTATGATAGTATGATATGAAAACAAATACACAGGATTATACGCATAGCAACGGTTCATTTAATTTATCTTTAAAGTTTATATTAGGATATCCCGAAGAAGAAAAAATCTCTATCTTTTAACTTTATCAATAGTCACTACGTGTTATTAAACACGCAAAATGTGAACAACATGATATCAATAGTTAAATTCAAATAATAATATCAACCCCATCATGATTTCATTTAAACAGAGTAAAATATTTCTTCGTCCAACAAAAATTTATACAAAATATTAATTGATATTAATACACAACGAGTATAAACCCCGTTTATGTACGAGTATTAGAACTAGTATTATATATATATATATATATATATATATATATATATATATATATATATATATATATATATATATATATCAATTTAAAAGTTAATTTAAGTTAAACAATAAGAAATTGAAAAAAAAAAATTATTAGTTTTTAAACTGTATATAAGCAGCCAAAACCGAATTAACACAAATACACCCTTTAGTCGTATTATACCAAGAGAAAAGTTTATTGTATATCCAATATTCTCTAAAGATCCAATGAACCAATTATAGTCATTCATTTTTTTTATCAAAACAAAACAATAAACTTTCATCATTTAAAAAAAATTAAATATCTTGCAAACCGTTAATCGTTACGCAAAAAAAATCATACCATCACGACGAGAATTAAACCATTTATATATAGAGAAGCACTTTTATATACTTTCGAGGAACTTTTTTTTGACATTTTTTTATAAGTGTTAAAATTTACGTCTGGAGAAATCACATGTGATTTGTGAAATCACACGTAATTCCTAACATACAAATCACATGTGATTTTTCAAGACGCAAATTTTAACACAAAAACAAAACTTGAAAAAAAAGGTTTGTCAAAAGTATATCATAGTGCTCGTCTACTGAAAGATAAAACAAATATCGTCACGATGGTATTTTTTTCGTTGCTTAACGATTTACCATTTACAAGATATTTTTATATTTAAAAAATGATAATAATGATTTTTTATTAATTTTGATGAAAAATAGATGGCTATGTAATCTATATTTATCTCAACTCATTCTACCAAAAGCATAGCAAAGAAGTCGTATTCCACATATCCAATGAGGACACAATTTAGCAAATTAACTAAAAATTGAAGATACAACTGCTGGTGATGGTGTTGATCGAGCTCATGTAAACCCCAAAATTACACGTACAAGACACGTATGTATCGCATCATATCATCTACTTCTTATATATTAAATTGTAATTCACATTCGTTCATTGACATTGTTTCTAATAGTTGTTTGTTGTTACTCCTTTCTGTAATTATATATCAGGTATCGGACATCTGACAATTGTGCTTAGGAAACATAATTAGAAACGATGTTTGGCAAACGTTTTTGAAAAATAGCGTTTAGCAACGAGGGTTTAGCTTTTGAATTTTGCTTAAATCCTCTTATTTAATACGCAACTAAATTAAAAGATGTGCTTATCTTTTACGTCATGCATTTTACATTTTATCATTACACAGCAAATACGTTGCATGTAATATAAGTGTGTACTATATCCCAAAGTGTTCTTAAAAGTCTTCTGTGATATCAATCAAAAAGATATGTTGACAATAATTTGTGGATGACATTCTCTTCACAATTATTGTTGACATATCTTTTTCGCCAATTATTGTATAAAAACTTTGACTAGCTTGTATGTATTCTAAATGAAATGTCGACAAGGAATTTGTGAAAGCCATTCATTGCACAAGTTGCATGTCGATCACAAACTGTTAACATGCAAAAACTAAGGATAAAAAGCCAATGCTTACTCTTATAATTTTAAATAATTTTTCAAAAATGAAGTCACCACAAACAATAATTTACTTATCATCTTTCTCTCGTATTTCTTTTCTCTTTTACGGTCTCGTGATAACATGTCTTACTTCCGCCACCGTCTCTGCTTCCAATGGCGGTAATGAGACTGATTATCACGCGTTGTTGTCATTTAAGTCGACGATCACCCATGATCCGGACAAAGTTCTAACCTCGTGGAACCATTCCTTTCATTTCTGTGACTGGAATGGTATTTCATGCGGAAAGCGGCACAAACGAGTGACTGCTTTAATACTAGAATCACAAGGCTTTGAAGGCTCGTTATCTCCTCATGTAGGAAACCTCAGCTTCCTCCGCACGCTTTCTATCAGGAACAACAGCTTTCAAGGAGCCATTCCTCATGAACTTGGTCGTCTATCTAGGCTACGTCATCTTTATCTTAACAGAAACAAATTCGGTGGAGTCATTCCAACAAACTTGTCTGGTTGTTCTAACCTCGAAGTGCTTTCGCTGGCTCGAAATATGCTAGTTGGAAGCATACCCAAGGAGATGAGTTTACTCTCGAAACTTACTAGTCTTGAAATTAGTAAAATAATTTAACAGGTGGAATCCCATCTTCCTTGGGAATATCACATCAATGGAAGTGTTCTCTTCTGTCGAGAACCCATTGGGTGGGAGCATTCCTGATACTTTAGGTCTTTGGAAAAGCTTGATGGTATTTTACTCTGGCGACTGCAACTTATATGGAAGCATCCCTCATTCCATTTTCAACCTCTCACTCCTAGTTAATCTTTCGTTACCTCTTAATCACCTCATTGGTACTCTTCCTTCAAATATTGGTAATCAGCTCCCAAATCTTGAGTACCTTCAGTTAAGAGATAACGAACTCACAGGAGTTCTTCCACCTTCTATTTCTAATTGTTCTAGATTACGATATCTTGAAATGGCTAACAACAATTTTAGTGGGAAGTTGACAATAGATTTTTCAAAACTAAGAGATATTGATACAATCAGATTACAGTATAACAACTTCCATGGGCGCGGAGAAGCTGATGACTTGAGGTTTATTGATTCTTTAAAAAACTGCACCAGATTAGTAGAATTGGAACTTCAAAATTGCAACCTTACAGGAGTGCTTCCTGTATCAATAGGTAATCTTTCTGATCAACTCAGATCTCTAGGTTTAGGAGACAATCAATTATTTGGAAGCCTCCCTTCAAGTATAGGTAGTCTAGTTGGCTTGAACTTTTTAGTTTTAAGAGCTAATCGACTCACAGGAAAAATCCCCACTACCATTGGTAAACTACATAAGCTACAACGTCTTAGTCTACATAGCAATCAGTTTTCAGGGCGTATCCCTGATGCCATCGGGAACTTATCATTGTTAAATGTAGTTTATTTATATTCTAACAAATTAGAAGGCCATATTCCATCAAGCCTTGGGAATTGTAAAAACCTTAACGGGTTACACCTTAGATACAATAGACTCAGTGGAAAAATACCCAAACAAATTCTTCAACTTCCATCACTAACTTACTTTTTAGATCTTTCTCATAACAGCTTGTCTGGTTCAATTCCATTAGATATTAAAGACCTCAAGCTGTTGAGCTATCTCGATTTATCTTATAATAATTTATCAGGCACCATTACTAGTAGCCTTGGTGAGTGCATTAGTCTTACAGAGTTATACCTTAGTGGCAACATATTTGAAGGCATAATACCATCTTCATTAAGTTCCTTGAGAGGATTGGAGGCACTCGATATTTCTCAAAATAATTTATCAGGCAAAATACCTCAATTCTTAGAAAAATGGAATTCCTTAGTATTTTTGAACCTATCCTTTAATGATTTTGAGGGTGAAGTTCCAGTTGTAGGAGTGTTTGCCAATGCAAGTTTATTTTCAGTTTTGGGGAACAATAGGCTTTGTGGTGGCGTGGTTACACTTGAGTTACCCAAATGCAAGGAAAAGGGTAGACATAAAACAAGGTTTCCTTTCTTCATATTAGTCATTGTGATTGCACCGACGTTGCTCATCGTATTATGTTGTGTGTATCTTTTGTGTAAGAAGAAACGCAATAGTCAACCATCTCAATCTTCAGGGAATGAAAGGTTCTTGAAAGTATCATACAATCAGCTTCTCAAGGCTACTGATGGGTTCTCTACAACAAATTTGATTGGCGAGGGTGGGCACAGCTCTGTTTATAAAGGAATTCTCGATTCTAATGATGATAAATTTGTTGCAGTCAAAGTTCTACATCTTCAAAATCGAGGAGCCCACAAGAGTTTTCTAGCAGAATGTGAAGTATGGAAGAATATTCGACATCGTAATCTGTTGAAGATTATAACTTCATGTTCAAGTGTTGATTTTCAACGCAATGATTTCAAAGCTTTGGTTTATGAGTTTATGCCCAATGGAAGTGTGCACGATTGGCTTCATTCAAGTGCAAATACATCAAAACTCAACCTTCTTCAGAGAATAAATATTCTCAGAGATGTTGCAACCGCGCTTGACTATCTTCACATTCGCTGCCAAACAACGATTGTTCATGGTGACTTAAAGCCTAGTAACATTCTGCTTGATGATGATATGGTGGCTCATGTTGGAGACTTTGGTTTAGCTCGACTACTTGGTACAGACTTAAACCAAAACAGCTCAACCGGGGTTAAAGGAACAATTGGTTATGCACCTCCAGGTAACTCTACTTTCATTCCATGATGCATATTTACTTACAGCTTACCGTTTGTAAAATAATTAATTGTTTTTAATTTGTAGAGTATGGTATGGGGAGCGAGATGACAAGTAGTGGCGATGTCTACAGTTTTGGAATATTATTACTAGAATTGATGACCGGGAAAAAGCCGACAGACGACATGTTTAATGAAGGTCTTAGCATTCATAAATTTGCTTCCATGGCATTACCAGATCATGTAGTTGATGTTATTGATGGTGAAGCAAGTGTGTTGCTAAGTAAGGAACAGAATGCAAAGAAAGTGGAAGAATGTTTGGCTGCAACTATAAAGATAGGAGTATCATGCTCTGTGGATTCCCCATCCCAACGAATGAAAATTGACATTGTTGTCAATGAGTTGCAGCGCATTCTCGATGTGCTTCAAAATATATAATGTACTCGATCTGTTCTCTCTTTTTGTAGAATTTGATTTTACATAAGTTTGTCTATAAATCATCACTAACATGGTTTTATTTTTGAACTCTTTCAGGTCTATCATCAAGCTTGTATGGTGAAGTTGAGTGTAACTGCGACAAGGAGCGAACATGTTTAAGTGTGGTTTAATTCTCTTGTCGCTGTAGTGTGAGAGACATAAGAGTGCGTTCACTTTCTTGGAGATCTATCATATGTGTCAAACATATTTATGATTATGTGTGGTTTGATTTCCCTCAATCCAGTTTTTGGTGTTGAATTCTACTTAAGTTTTGAAGCAATAAACGAACTGATATTAACATATTTACATGTGAGTTGATATTAATACTCCGTAGTTTCTTAAACTTGTGACGTTTTCCATATTTACTATTTTTTTGGTCAAAAGTAAAATATATTAATAACCAAAACTTTGAACAAGTTACATTGTGTTTTACTAATAGCAAGGTCATACCCAAGCTAAGTAGAAAAATCAATACTACAGCTTATTATACTACTAATCCATATAGCAAGACTTCTATGCTGAGATAATTCCATCAACGTTGAGAATATTGAAAGAGCCTTCAGTACAAGACCATAATGCTTTTACCAACACAGGAAAACTATCCTTATGATACTTACTAACCAGTGTCATCATCCAATGAAGACAGAGGAGCTTCACTATCAAAATACATAGCCATCCGGCCAATCTTCTAACCCGAACACTCCTTTAAAGATAACTGCTATTTAATACCCAGAGATTTCCACATCTAACTAGTTAATCACTCGAGGCAGATTATTCTAGCAGACAATTTCATGACTTTTCCAGTCTGCAAGCAAGCCTTTTATCAATAAGTCATGGCTATGTTTTGTTTTTAACAGAGCTGGACAAATGAGGAGGCGGAATATGAGATGGGAATCATTGAGTCTGCTGTAAAATCACTCAGATCTATTCGGGGAAAGGAACGAGTAACCGAAAAGTTGTAGACAAAATGATGTATCCTAATTTGTACTGATGTTATTGTCTCAATAACGTTACAGTACTAATAATAAAAAATGTATAATTTGCTTTCAGGCTAGAAGGTTTTGCAGTTGCTCGAACTGATAAGATTGTGGATATTCTGAGACGCCATCAGAAGGAAGTCTTAACCTTGGCCACCTTATCATCATTAACGGTATTCAATATTAGGAAATGACCATCTGTTAGAACAATAAAATTTCTTATCCTTTGAGTTCACATTTATGCAGATTCTAAATGAAAAGGATGCTGTGCCAGCTGGATGTAAAGAATCCATTGTCAATGAATCCATTTCAGTATATTTAAAGCTTCAAAGAGCTATTAACGTTGAAAAAGAGTGTGAAAAGCTGCAAACAAATTTGACTGAGTTGCAAAAGTAAGAACTTCAGTTAAAACTTAGTGTATCATAGTTATTACATTTTCTTGTGTTTTTATAACTTATTAGTATCATTAGAGGTAGTAGAACCATAGGCCAGGGGGTTGGGTTGCAGGTCAAAAGGGTTACTTTTTAAAACGGGTCGAGTTGGTTTGACCCGTTAACATTTGTTACTTACTCGACCATTTTCTTTTTAGCAAAACTTATAAATTTTACCCATTTGACTTTTTGGTGTTAAACTGATTGATCTCGTTGTTATACAGGGAAATAGCAAGTTTAAACAAGACAATGAGTTATAAAAGCTACAAAGAGAAGACTCCGGCCAATATAAAAGAAAGAAATGGTGCAAAACTGGCTTCACTTATGCAACAACTTGTGTCATGTGAGGAAGCTACGAATCACTTTGAACAAGAAATTGCTGCAAAGGCTTCAACTTCATTAGACTAATGTATTTTTCTTTTTCGAGTAATTGTTTGTAGAGTCTTGATTGGATATTTATTTTGGCAACACTAAAATAGTACTAGTGTGATATGTAACATTTCCTTAAGTTAGGTTGTGAAGCCCATTTAAGATACTTATATAATACTATAAGCCCAACTAGTCCTACCCTATTTTAACATATATCGACCTAAATCTTAAACCCTTTTTGATAAACCCTCATTAGATTTATTCTCAGTGATTTTCTTAAAGGTCATGCAATGTCAGATCATGTAAGCAACGATTTAATTAATGACATCTTTGAAAGACTACCAACTAAATCCCTCATGCGGTTTAGATCTCTCTCCAAATCATGGTGTTCTCGTATTCAGAGCACCGATTTCATCAGAAGGCATGCTCTTCGATCTAGGAAAAAAACACCAAAAATCCTCATCAGACATGCGTTTTTTGACGTAAAAGAAGATAAACGAATGACTGTGTCTGTAAATGGAAAACCTGAGTTGTGGACACGTAATGACGACATGTATACCTTACATTCGGAAGACCAGTTTGTGTCATCGAGCCCTGAATGGCTAGACATGAGCATACCAGCAATGAAGTTCCCTAAGGCTATGAGTGATATTGTTGGTTCATATAATGGGATTATATGTCTGTTCCATTACATTAATAATACTATTAGTCTTTGGAACCCATCAATTAGGCGTGTAACAACTTTACCCCCGGCACCTCATCTTCCCAGTCGTTGTGCTTCACTAGTCGGTTTTGGTTTTGACCCAAGCACTGATGATTACAAGATTGCGAGGATATCCCAAAAAGGTTCATTTGTTTACACCATTAAGACGGGAGCTTGGTTTCCAATTGCTTCCCCTACCAACGAGGTTCGATATCAGGAGTCAGGTGCGTGTTTTTTCAATGGAGCATTGCATTGGGTGGTGGTCGGGACCTGTAAAAACAGAGACGCTCGTTACATATTGACATTTGATTTAACTACTCATGTTTTTGGCACCATATTTCTGCCCAAACCTAATTGGGAAACACGACACCTAACAATCATCGATGGTTATTTAGCTGCGATTCCTCTTAGAAATTGGACTCAGCCTCCTGACGGTAAAGATAACAGAATATGGATCTTGAAAGACTCTAATAAATGTTGGTATCCTGTATATGATTTTGGTCAATTCGAACCTAGTTGGAATCATCTAAATAGAGGAGCGAAGAGTGTTTTGCATCTCACGACCAATGGTCACATGTTGCTCTACATTGGTAACAGGTTGCCCAACTTTAGTGAAGGTGATACGTATGGAGTTTATAATCCTGAAACTGGAACTTGGGATCCCTCCATGATTATGCGTTTTCAAGATTCTCAGCATATTGACATGCAAACGTATGTTGAAACCCTTGAGTTGTTAGACACAAAGTTGGATTGCGGCGATTGCCAAGGACACAAGGGGAAAAGAAAACTTGATGAGATATCTAGCTAGTCACAATGTAAGATTAAGGAGGTAAAAATATTTTGGTTATGTCACACTTATTTTGAGTTTCTTAGAACATTATGTATTTATGCTTGGGCATCTATCTTGATTTGCTTTATAGGATAATTTTCAATCTTTGGTGACATTCAAAGACAATAGATTTCAAAGTTTTTTATTTGAAATATCTATTATCTTTTGTGTTCGTTTCGATTGCAGTTGATTATCAATTAGTACCACAATCTTCAGAAATACAGCCAAAGTGCAATCCTGCAACTGCTAATGACTTTTGTTGCTAGTATACAAACACCATAAGAAAACACACACATCACAGGATATTTTGGGATATGTCCATATCGCGATTAAATGTATGTCCGGAAAACACATGAGCCTATAGGGTCACACGCTTAACACGTGAGCCAAACTTTGTGCTCGTGATGGTGATGGTGTATGAAACACCGTTATCTTCAAAATAAACGGTAACGAAAATGAAAATTATATAAACTTTGTGCTCGTGACTGCAAGCAGAAATAATGAAAGGTTTGTTATAAAATACAAAATTATCATCGAATACTTCGGTCCTTAGAGCACTTGGTATCATAACTTTGGTTATGCCATAACTCAGCGCAACATCCGCTTTAACATTTCAACCTTAACTCACAAAAAACACCCCTTATCATAACTCAACATTTTGGGCCCCACTTTATTATTTTTTTTAAATAACATTTTGGGCCGGTTATGTAATTTTTTTTTTTTTTTTTTTTTTTAATTCATGTTTGCATCTTAACGTGAGTTACCATGGTAACTTGGGGTTAACTCATGCCCTTAACTTAGACCCATGGTATCATAACTCACACTTAGACTATAACGCAAGGCAAAGGAAGTCCACGTAGACCATAACGCAAGAGTTGCGTTAACATACCAAAGTGCTCTTAGTGAATACACACATAAAGTATCACGTTTGTAATTATGTTTTATTTTACGTTATCGTATTTTTTGGGAATCCCTTGAATCCTTTCCTGGATCCATCACACGATATTTCAAAGATTACAATATCTCAGACTCATAATAGATACCTTTTCTACTAAACTTGAATCTAATTTTAACGACCCATGTAATTTTAACAGTCAAACAACAATTAGATGAACTGTTACAAAGAAGTCACACTGCAATCTTTCAAGAAGTTTGACCTCCGAATTCCTTCTGGATGTCCTTGAAAGATACAGTAGCAGATCCCCGCCGTTTGGCCTTCTGCTGAGACTCGTGTTCCCTCCACCCAGTCATGTATATCACCTGTCCCAAAAACATCACATGTGTTGGTACCCGTTGCTGCTCTACATGGTACCCCAATAATATGAAAATTCAAAACAACTTTCATATACATGTTACAATGCGTGGATGTATGCAGTGGCGGAACTTGACCATTTATTTTAGAGGGGCCGAATTTTATTTTTTTTTGGGGGGGGGGGGCGAATCGGAGATTTGTTTGTAACCTCAACTAAATTACTTTTAAAACCTATAATATTTACACTAGGTGCCGTAAATTTTGGGGGGGCTGGGACCCTCCCCTGCCCTCAAAGAGGTCCGCCCCTGGATGTATGCCTAAAGCTTGAATCTTTCTTGCAATATAAGTATAAATTAACAGTTCCCGACTCACAAATCCAATTAAACATAAATCTTTGACTAAAACTAATGCTATGTAAGCTGTGTGCAGAACT
The DNA here is from genome assembly GCA_022545495.1 of Chrysanthemum lavandulifolium. Taxonomy (NCBI): domain Eukaryota; kingdom Viridiplantae; phylum Streptophyta; class Magnoliopsida; order Asterales; family Asteraceae; genus Chrysanthemum; species Chrysanthemum lavandulifolium. The sequence goes on along the minus strand of CM040238.1, from coordinate 36,027,007 downwards.
GATTTTTTACCAAAGCAATCAGAGAATAATTGCAGAAATAAACATTTACAAAGTAGAGATAGGGGAATAAATGAAACATCAATCTTGGACTAGATCTAATACTTACGAGAAGGTGCAATTTCAACTCACTTATATAGGGTTTGGGTTGATTCGGGTTAGTTATCTCTAATCGGTCAAATGAGAAAAAATAAATAAAAACAACTGTGGCTAAAAAGGGAACCGGTCAAATGGGTTGAAAGTCGTTGAAGTTTATTTTTATTGTATACAATTTCCTACTAATTGGATTATTATTGGAATAATCTAATTACTGTAATCAACTTTGACACATTAATTAGCCTTGAAAAAAGGACCAAAAGTGATTGCGGTCAACCCAACCCGACCCATTTTGCTATGTACCAAAAACTACCCGTTTTGACCCATCACCCAACCCGCCCGTACCATCCACTATGCCACCTCTACATGTAATTAGAATATCATGACGATTTAAAAAAATAGCATTAAGGATTATAAAAGATCACCTGAAAAGTTGCAGGGATGGTGCCATCTTCTGCTGCAAACATTGACTCGTAAACAGCTGCTGTGGCTAGAGCCGTATCCCTTTTCAGGAACTATAGCCATCCATACAAAAGGTTGAAATACACAGATGTAAATAAAGATGAACTTTAACAAGACTGACTACAAATTAGGATAGAAATTAACAAAAAGAACTATTCTTACTTTGACTCTATTTACAAGAGCATTAGTTTCACCCATTGCCCGCAAATGTTCTATTAACTCCAACGCTACACATGAAAGGGGAAACCAGAATGACTACTTGCTTCATATTATTATCCATTATAGATTTCATGACTACATACAGCTCAAAAATTAAAGGAATCTGGATAAAAATGCTCACCACTATTATATCTAACCTGGTATTCATCAACATCGACCCCTGGAAGAGTGAAGCCAGCCCTAGTCAACAAATTTCCCGCATCTCGCACCTATCCAACCCAATAAAACTGTAAGCTAAAGTCACAATAATGGCTGATTTTATTTTGTATTTTGGTATTTATGAAAATTAAATAAAGCTCCATACATTAAAAAGTGAGTGTGAAGAAAATGTTCAGAGGAAAAAGAAACACCGCCTCTGTCGTCCTTAGTATTTAAGCAAAAAATAGAAAACCTCTAAAACATGGAGGTTATTCGAGTGACTTAAAAGTGTTATGAACACGCATAAACATATATACTTTTACATACTTGTGCTAATGGTGATATCCGTGGGCTCACACCACCCTCACGCTCCATGTGTGCAATTGTGCAGGCGATTCTCAGCTCTCTACAAAAAAATTGATCAGAAGTATCAGGCACCAAAATGACTGGAAAAAAAGTATCACTTTTTAAGAGAAATATAAACTAACTTTAGTGTTTCACCACCAAATATAGCTGCCAAAAATAGGCCATCAGGTTTCAACGCCAATCTACTCTGTCAAGCATACAGACAGTATCAATATATTGGTTCACTTAGTAACCAGGCGATAAATACTAGTTATGATCTAAAATAGAGCTTAAAAGTTAAAAGAAATATGCAGATAGATAAGCACAAACCTGTATCATTGCTCCAGGAAGATCGTTTGTCCAGTGGAGTCCCAAACAACTTATTACTAAATCAACAGAGCTAAACACCCACAAAACAAATATTACTCGTAAGACAATATTACCTGGACCATGAAGATTATGAAGCTTTATATTAACAAAAACACAAAAAAAAAAAAAAAAAAAAAAAAAAAAAAAAATTAAGAGTACTTAATTAGGTCACCTTTCTTTAATTGGTAAAAATTCCTCATCACCAACAATAAACGAAGTTTCAATGTTATCACTAGAAAAATCCTTTTCAGCATCTTTACACAATTTCACCATGTCATACGACGAATCCAGCATAGTTAGCTTTTCTACGCCACCTAAAACATTAAAAAACAAATCCACTTATTAATGGCATAACATATGCTTCATTACATTTTAATGTTTCGAACATAAAAGTGATTAACATCTCACCACGCCCACTTATTGAACGCCTAATTGCTTCCAAGGAACCTCCCAAGCATAATGCAGTAGGAAACGTCTTCTTGACATCCTACAAACCAAATTTGGTAGTAAACTTAGAAACGGTATTAAGATACCCAAATCTATTAATCCATATATAATAACAGAAGAAGAGGGACATATAAATAAGGAAAATGTTGTAACCTCCAAGCGATCAACAAGGTTTTCAGCCACAGTATTAACCAAAGAATCCTTTCGATTGATCAACCATGCCGCCCGATCACGCTGCCATGAAATGAGAATAACTTAAAAAGACAAAGTTTATATCCAAGGAAACAAAAATCATGTGAACAATGCACATTCAGGGAAATATGACAAAATCTCGGTATCATAATTATCCTAATACAATGCATTGTCTATTGAGCAAAAGCTGCCGTACTAGACAAAAAAGTTATATTCTGTTCCTGGGTACTTAGACACTAAACATTTTGGGATCCCATAAACTTCAATCAAGAAATAGCTGTACATGAGCACTACGTTGGACTCTACTTCAAGTACAACAACAACAACAATCCTGCCGGAGCAGGGTAAGGGGGAGATGAAATGTAGACAGATCCCTCCTACCACTAGGATAAACCCGACAATAGAGATTGGACTCCACTTCAAGTAGAAGCAGCAAAATGGGTGACTTCACAAAAGATTGGTTTGACGGGCAACCTAACCCGGAGTCCATTTTGGACCCGCCACCGCCCTTCCCCAAAGACAGCACCTAAAGAAAGCGCCAGGAACTGTTTCACAAAAGCCCTCCCTTTCCCTGCCCCACAAGGACGTTGCGCCGCAAGGATGGCTGCCGGTGGGGTTTCCACCGGAAAATCTCAAGCCCCCACCAGTAAGCTATACATTTGGGGTTAGAATATGGGTAACGGGTTCGAGTATCTCAACTACCCACCCACAAATATGTTAATGCTCATTACATTAGCAACTAGTACTAAATAGCTACTTACACATTTGAAGCAAGAACCATATACAAAGACACTTAATGGGTATGAACTAATAATGTATATAAACTGAAATGATTTATAAAGATTAGAAGATTACTTGTTTGCGTTTGAGATGACGATCAAAGATTTCAACTTTATTACTACCACCATCTGTGCAAAATGATCTTCTTGTTTTTATATATTTCAGAATTTGGGTTTTGTTTATAAATCTCATTTTTTATTTATATTTTTTTGGGTTTTTGATTCTGGGTTTGTTTCTGGTGATGGAGATGAGTCACGTCACGTGACTCACGTGCACTGTTGTAAGAGGCCTTGTTGTTGACTACAAACGGAGTGTTTGGGATTGGGATTTAAGATGATTGTATACAGTAATAGTTATGTTTTGAAGTGGTTGTTTGGATACAAAGCTTTTTAAAACCATCATCGTAAGGCATTTGAGGTTCTCACAAGAGGTCAGTTACTCAAATCTCACTGATTAGATATTTGGTGTGCTAAGAGAATGGTCGAAAATGGCTACGGGGATACCCGGTTATATCGCGTTACATCTAAGTCAAAGACTTTATTCTCTCTAAATAATATAAACAGGAAAAACATCGTATTTTTACTCATTTATTTGAGAATAGCGATAAGTTATTAAACCCTCAAATAAACTAACACATACAACGCCAAAGTTTTAATCATGGTAGACCCAAAGGGGTTCACATGAACGCCATGGATTTTCTTGATGGTTTAAATTTTTGTCAAAACCCCCCAATTTTTCTGAAATGAACCCAATTACCAAATTTAGCGTCATATGTGTGTTTAGTTTGTCCATTATCTTGTCATATAAAAATTGTGAACCTGGTCACTTACAGACATGGGTTCGCGACCGGTTCTAATCATCACGACTATGAGATTAGGAATAATAAAGTTGACTCTGAATATATATAATTGTAGTTTGTCGAGGAATAATAAAGTTGACTCTGAATATATATAATTGTAGTTTGTCGAGCACTCACAAACGGCTTTACATACATTGTTGTTTTGTTCTAGTTCATTTAGTTATGAGTAATGATCTAATTTTGATTATTTGTATTACAGGATCAATATCAAAATGCATAACAAAAATGATAAAAAAAAAAAATGCATTACAAAACATCCTTTTGGTTCCATATAAACAATAATTGATGTGTAAAAAATAGTTATAGTTGACAATTTGACATTAGCTAATTATGTTTCCTTTCGTTTCTTTTCTTGGTTCTATATTTTTTTTTGGCGACTTTCCAACTTGTGCTTTCACCACCTCCCGAAAGAGGGCCTAACCCACATCGGCCGCCTATGTTGTCTTAACCGGTCCACGCAGTGCGATATGTGGCTTCGGTCTTGCGGAAACCGTGCACGCCCACACAAGTTTCCTTCTTGGAGTAACGGCGGATTAAAACCCCGAGCCTTGCTCGATTTGAACCCCCGTGCCACTTAAGTGCAAGGACAAATCCTCATTCAAATATCAACAGAAGGCGTGTGACCACAAGTGAGGGACTTCCCGGTGAGGTCACCCATCCGTCACTACTCTCACTAGTGGTTCTATATAATCTTCTTTTTCTATCCACACTTCTCTTTGAAAAAATAACTTTCATTTCCCAAAACATAAAACTAAAATAAAATGAAAAATTACTACAGGTTTTGAACTCAAATGAGAACATGAATATGTTGATGGCAATCTTTGACCCAAAAAGACCCATAAAACACTCGCAAGCCAAAGAATCCAAAGTCAAAACTTGTGCCTTAAAGCATACTAGTTGGATCATGACAATGCATGCATGATAAATATAGTTATATAATAAATATAGTAAATGAATTCGCTAACCCAATTCTCCTCATGATTTCCTACCCGCTAGTGAATTCATTTCACAACACTCCAAATGTATATGTGTTAGTTGTATGTGTTTGTTTGGGTTTTCAGTATCTTTCCGTGACATCATTATTCCGCATATAAAAAGACCTCACAATCTCTTTCCGTCAAACACTTTCCCAAAAGTAAATGATTTTGATAAATAAATTTTGTATTGATTGAAATAAAGGTTAAAGTTATAAAATTTGAATCAAAATAAAATAAACCTACTAAAATGTAAAAACTAAAAACTCATAAAAATGTATCTTATTATATAAAGCATTTAAGTTGTGGGTTTCAAAAAATTAAGATAAGAATGCTTCATCATCGTTGGTGACGTGTCACTTTCTAAATAAAAATAACAAAAGGGAGAATTTCAACAAACTAAAATAAATAATAGGGTGATAATAGGGTGACATACGACACTTAACTAATTAATCACCTTTATTTTAAAATTTAAATATCTTTTAATTCGCTTAATTTTTATAATCTAATTTCACCATATTTTTAAAATTTTGTCTCTTTAATTCAATATCAATTTTGATATATTTTTATGAATTTTTAGTTTTTGCATTTTAGTAGTTTTATTTTATTTTGATTCAAAATTTTATAACTTTAACCTTTATTTCAATCAATACAAACTTTATTTATCAAAATCATTTACTTTGGTAAAATGTTTGACGGAAAGAGATTAATGAAGCCTTTATATGCGAATAATGATGTCATGAAAATACATAAAACCCAAACAAACACATACAACTAATGCATATACATTTGAGGTTGTGAAACGAATTCACTAAGTTCGTAGAGAATCATGGCGAGAAATGGCTAAGAATTCATTTATTATATTTATTATATAACTATATTTATCATGCATTGTCTGTGAGATCCAACTAAGATATCAAAATGGATGTTGAATTAAAAAAGACAAAATTTTAAAAAATATGGTGAAATTAGATCATAAAAATTAAACGAATTAAAGATATTTAAATTTAAAAATAAAGGTGATTAATTAGTTAAAGTGGCGTGTGTCATTTTTATTATCGGAGCTCCTTATTTTAGTTTGTTAGAACTCTCCAGCTTTTGTTTTTTTAGTTAGAGAAGTGACACACGTCATTCAACGATGATTAATTTCCTTATCTTAATTTTTTGTGGAGCCCACAACTTAAATGCTTTATATAGTACGAGTAGTATAGATATAGATATAGATTGAAAGGGAATGTAGTTATCAAAACTGAACAACCTTAATGATAATATGTCAAAGTGTAACATGATTAACATCATTTCAGTACAAACACAGTTGAAAGAATCCCTCAAGTGACACAACTTGATCAACGGACATTGCGGACTCTGTCTTCTTGTCCTAATCCAAGAGACTTTTGAGCATTTGCAATACCTTGTGGATCTGCCAACAAAACCACATTTCAACCAGAATAAATATTTAGAAAATAACTTAATCTATATTATTCAATTGGTTAGATATCTTTAGTTTGGAGGCATGGTACTCGAACTTACCATAGAACTGTGTGAAGATGCGCGTGAAAAAGCTTAGGTTGCGAGAAACATTGTATTGCATTGAATATGGTAGGGGCTTCACAATGGTATCAATGCTGAAAACCCGCTGCAGGAACTGCATTCAAGTGGAAGAAAATAAATTCACATGATGTAAATATCACCAAATGGAAGTCAGCAAAACAACCATGAAAATGACAAGCAACTCAACAAAAACGGAAAAAAGAACTGCAACGGGCAAACTCCCCATTTCTACATCTTATTCAACCCCTTTCCTAATGATTTGCTAAAGTGCATATTCCCAACTCGCCAGGGTGTGTACAGCCAATTCAGCATATCATGTATTCATATTTATTGTTGCTGATATGCATATCATATTACAAAAATCATGCATATCTCTCCCACACTGTATAAATTTGTTACCACCCAACTGTAGTATAAATTTGTTACATTAAATTAACAGAGGAGTTTATACAAAAATCAATACATATTTTTACTTAAATAAACCTTGTTATAAATATCTTTGTAACAAATGAATGTGTACATGAACTAATGGTACACAAGAAGAAGAAAAAATGCCCAAATACATTTAAGAATACATCATTACATCTAGCAACATACTTGACTTTTGAACCTTGGTCGTTGTCACAACTGCTTCTAGAAAGCTCGTAAATCAACGATGATGATTTAGGTATAATCCAACATGTAAACGTAAAATTCCTGTGTTGGAATATACTGCGGTCATCATTAAAGGTACCCGGCGAAAGAAGTTTTGATAAAACTTAGATATCAAAAATCAAATGTGTTAATAATGATACTTTTTTCATGCTCCATGATCATTTTTTCTAGAATCCTCACATACCAATTGTTCATATACATCTTTATTTACAGCAACGAGTAACATTCTGTATCACATATCCCTAGTATTACAATGTGAAAAATTGTACATTTGGACATTTGCTGCAAATAGTTACCCCAAGTCATGTTACATCCAATTGGGCGAGTGATGTGCATAATTTGCACTATGATTTGCATATAACGAAAAACAAATATAAAACTTCAACCAAATTACATTGTAATATCATATACATACATTAGTCAGGCGCACCATGACAAGTCAGAAAGATGCAACAGGAGAAGTTGTTCATAGTTTCAAACTATATAATTTACATGTATATGTTTTGTTTTTGGGTAACCATAATTTCAGACATTGTGGCTGACTAATCCACGGGATTTGAGACCACTGCGACACAGACACAAACCGGGTAAAAGCTCCCCTTTTGGGAAGGTTAGTGTGGCCACATCATGGTTGTTTGCACCAAGCGAACTTGAGAGTTGAGACCTCTTTCATTTTAGTGACAATGGTCACAACTCAGCCTTTTACTACTAGGCAACCCTGGTCCTGAGTGGTTTAATTCACTTGTATATGTACTAGCCGGGTACCCGCGCACAGCGGCGGCGATAAGTATAGTTATATGTGTTTGCTTACCCGTTTAGTGAATTCGTTTCACAACACTTCGAATGTATATGTGTTAGTTGTAAGTGTTTGTTTGGGTTACGGTAACTTTCCGTAGCTTTCCGCGACATCATTATTCCGCATATAAAAATACCCTCGCAATCTCTTACGCGTCAAACACTACCCCAAAAGTATATGATTTTGACGAATCAAGATTATATTGATTGAAATAAATGAAATAAAGGTTAAAGTTGTAAAATTTGAATTAAAATAAAATAAACCCATTAAAAATATAAAACTAAAACTCATAAAATATATCAAAATGGATGTTGAATTAAAGAGCATAAAATTTTAGAAAATATGGTGAAATTAGATTATAAAAAATAAGTAGATAAAAGATATTTTAATTTAAAATAAAGATGAATTTTAGTTGAGAAATGACACATGTCATTTTATAATTGGAGCTCTTTATCTTAATTTTTAGTGGTTAGGAGTTAGGTTTGGAGTTTGTTAGAAGCTAGGCTTGGAGTTTGTTAAGAAGTGACACATGTCATCTCATGATTGGAACTCCTTATCTTAATTTTTGGTTAGAAAAACTCTTTCCATAATAAGCAAGTAAAAAAGTCTGAATTTTTAAGCCTTCTAATTTTAGAAGGCCTAAATGCATTATAAAGTAGTATAGATATAGATATATGCATCAAACATAAGTACACCAAAATCGAACCATTAGATATGTAACTTTAACCCCAAAGGTGTAGCCTAGTAGGGGGCGTTGAGATTCTCTACTGAATAATTAAGTTCAAAGTTCAAACCCGACAGGCTTAAGGCCCAACCTTCTGGCACCTGTTCTCAGCGCAAACGTCCTAGTGGCAGGGAAAGGAATGGCTTTCTTGTGAAATAGGCCATGGGTTCCATCCTAACCCCACCCCGGTTCACAAGAAACAACTAAAAATAGCCTAAGGTACGGTCCTTGGGGAAGGGTCTTATCGGGTCCCAAAAAGGTCCGGGATAAGGCTGCGCGTCGAATCAACCGTTCTGTGAAATATGTAGCTTTATAGGGGGTATTTGTGTAAGCTTATGTATTGGGCTTAGGCTTATACTCCATTTCATAAGCAGGGTATGAACTACACATAATAAGCTGATAAACCCTTTAAATAAGCTTAAACAAACACCCCCAATTCGTGCCAATACACCACAAGTCAGCAAATTACCACATAGTACCTCAATTATCTTCAAATTGATATATCTAACTATTTCATGAACCCTAAATCCTAATCACCACATAACAATATCAACAACCTTAACCACCTAAAACATCAAAATAAGACATATTTGAACCTGAAAGTTTCTCTGGAAGCTGTATCGAAGCTCCGGGTCAATTTCGACACCATCATCTTCAACACTGGATAAATCTTTAGCCTTTTTCTTACCAGGGACATGCATAGTAGGTGTGGAGCCTGGATTAGCAGTGACCTTAAGCTTAGCATCTTTGAATTTTTCACTTTGATCTTCTCCGCCTGTGCGCCATGGTGCTGATGCTAACAGCTCTTTCTTTGGTCTGCCCATTGTTTTTGTTGTTTTAGGATAATCTGTGTTTGTGTTTGTGTTTGGATAATATTGTTGTGGAGTTTACATATATTCTCCTCAAACTTGTTACAAGTTGTTGAGTTTTTCTTGCCAAATAGAGTAATATAACTCTTGTTTAATAAAGACAGCTTTTACATTTTAAAGGGAGTAAACTGCAAAATTTAACATTGTGCTTAAACAAGTTTGACATTGGAGCATGAGGTATCGTCATATGCCGTTTGGGTGTTGTTTGTGCCACATCAGCATTTTATATTTCACATTCACACACCAAAAACACCTCTTCTACCATAGCTTCAGTCGTTTGCATTTCATTTGCTAGTTTTTGGGCCCACCATCATGAGCGGAGCCAGAAATTTTTGCTAGAAGTGTTACATTTTGCTAATTTTTAGAAACTGCATTACAAAATAGTTATTAAGGGGGCAAATTAAAAAAATAAATAAATAAATAAAAAATAAAAAAAATAAAAAATCGATGTATTTTAGAAAATTTACACTACAATGTTAGGGGGCACGTGACCCGGGACCCGTACCTATCTCCGCCTATGCCTACCATACCCGATTAAAACACAAACTCAACAACAAAACCTGATAAAACAAAACAAAAAAAGATGAAATTACGCATGTGGGTTCAGTCACTTAGCAAATGGCACAAGAAGAGGGCGATGTGGTAAAATGCGAAATGGCATGCCATTTACCTTGCCACATAGGAATGTCATGGAAGCCAAGCCATGATACTCTTCCTTCTTAGAGTAAACTGCAAAACTATCCTTATCCCTGTCAAAAATTATCAGCAAGTATCATCATTGAGTAGTCAAATGTCTCGCAAAAATCATTCTTATTGGAGATGATTTTTGCAAAAAGTTTATGGATCCATGTTAAACCGGTGCAGTTTAGTCACCTTACCCATTTTTTGAATACCTGAATAAAATAGATCAACCCTATCTGCTATTCTTTAATTCTCCTTAGGCAAGCTACCATAGTAAAACGATAGTATTAGATGTATTGTCTTGGTATTTGATCTAACAAAAAGTTTTGCAAGAATCATCCTCTAGGGATGTAAAGTGTCAGACATTTTACCTTTCAGAAATGATACTTGCCAATAGTTCCTAACAAGGATTATTAGTGCCAAATTTGACAAACCACAAGGATGGTTTTGCAGTTTACTCTTGACATTATAAAGGTTCATGAAAAGTGTATGTGTTCAAAATCAACTTCATTTCAACTCCAGCAAACAACATGTTGGAAATGTATATATTTACAAACATGTGAATGTCCGGATTCGAACTCGTGACCACGGGATTGCACACATTAGCGAATGAGAATTAAAGTTAATAATTAATGTTTATGTTTACGATTAATTATTACACATTAAGTCCGGTTAACGATCGTTAAGTATTTAACGGAAAAATGACTAACGACCGTTAAATGGAAAAGAGAAGGACTAGAAATGGAAAACTTGGAAAAGTTATGGGTTGGGCTTTGGGCTTTCCTTCATGGCCGGCCATAGGGGCTATTCTAGGCCTAATCTCCTAACTTGTTCCCTAAGTTTACCTACTAGTATATAAGGAGGGGTAGGTTCTAGGGTTTCATACACTTGTGCATTGAATTAACCCTAGATCTCTCCTCTCCTCTCTCTAGTCCATTATTCGGCCGAACACCCCAAGTAAGGGAGTTTGGTTTCGTTTTTTAAACGAGGACTTGTGTTAGATCTAGCAATCGCTTGATTCGTTTGGTTAATTCGTGTGTACAAGAACGTGGTTGTAAGACATTATTCTTACACCAATAAGTACTTCTTGGTTTGCTTTGCTCGAGGGTTGTTTTACTTTGCTCGAGGGATTTGATATTTGAAGAGTGTATGCGTTACGCATACTTTCGCTAATTAATTTATTTGTTATGATCTTAAGTCTTCCTGTGTACTCTTGATGTCTTTATGTTTTATTGTATTTTATATATCATAAACTCAACGGTGGCATCACGAGCCTTGTATAACAAGTAATTAATTATCGAAACACATAATTAAAATAAACATGAATGTGTTATTATTTGTATGCTTAGATCTAGGGTTTGCTAACCTAAACCCTAATTTTGAGGGGGGTTTATTTTGCGCCTAATTAGGTTTTGTAAACTATTGTTTTAATTGGATTAGAAACCCTAAGATGCATACAACTTTATGTGTTGGGATTGGGATTTAAGATGATTGTATACAGTAATAGTTATGTTTTGAAGTGGTTGTTTGGATACAAAGCTTTTAAAACCATCATCGTAAGGCATTTGAGGTTCTCACAAGAGGTCAGTTACTCAAATCTCACTGATTAGATATTTGGTGTGCTAAGAGAATGGTCGAAAATGGCTACTGGGATATCTTGTTATATCGCAGACATCTAAAGTCAAAGACTTTATTCTCTCTAAATAATATAAACAGGAAAAACATCGTATTTTTACTCATTTATTTGAGACACAATAAGTTATTAGGCTCCTCAAATAAACTAACACATACAACGCCAAAGTTTTAATCATGGTAGACCCAAAGGGGTTCACATGAACGCCATGGATTTTTGCCCAGTAGTTTAAATTTTTGTCAAAACCCCCCAATTTTTCTGAAATGAACCCAATTACCAAATTTAGCGTCATATGTGTGTTTAGTTTGTCCATTATCTTGTCGTAAAAAAATTGTGAACCTGGTCACTTACAGACATGGGTTCGCGACCGGTTCTAATCATCACGACTATGAGATTAGGAATAATAAAGTTGACTCTGAATATATATAATTGTAGTTTGTCGAGGAATAATAAAGTTGACTCTGAATATATATAATTGTAGTTTGTCGAGCACTCACAAACGGCTTTACATACATTGTTGTTTTGTTCTAGTTCATTTAGTTATGAGTAATGATCTAATTTTGATTATTTGTATTACAGGATCAATATCAAAATGCATAACAAAATGATAAAAAAAATGCATTACAAAACATCCTTTTGGTTCCATATAAACAATAATTGATGTGTAAAAATAGTTATAGTTGACAATTTGACATTAGCTAATTATGTTTCCTTTCGTTTCTTTTCTTGGTTCTATATTTTTTTCGACGGCGACTTTCCAACTTGGCTTCACCACCTCCAGAAAGAGGGCCCTAACCCACATCGACCGCCTACGTTGTCTTAACCGGTCCACGCAGACGATATGTGGCTTCGGTCTTGTGAGGAACTGCATCAGCTCCACACAAGTTTCCTTCGGAGTAACGGCCGGATTAAAACCCCGCCTTTCGATTTGAACCCCGCTTGAGTGGCAGGGCGCAAATCCTCATTCAAATATCAGCAGAAGATGGACCACAAGTGAGGGCTTCCGGTGAGTCACCCATCCGTCTACTCTCACTAGTGGTTCTATATAATCTTTTTTTCTATCCACACTTCTCTTGAAAAAATAACTTTCATTTCCCAAAACATAAAACTAAAATAAAATGAAAAATTACTACAGGTTTTGAACTCAAATGAGAACATGAATATGTTGATGGCAATCTTTGACCCAAAAAGACCCATAAAACACTCGCAAGCCAAAGAATCCAAAGTCAAAACTTGTGCCTTAAAGCATACTAGTTGGATCAAGACATGCATGTGATAAATATAGTTATATAATAAATATAGTAAATGAATTCTAACCCAACTCTCCTCGATTTCCTACCCGCTTAGTAATTCATTTCACAACACTCCAAATGTATATGTGTTAGTTGTATGTGTTTGTTTGGGTTTCAGTATCTTTCCCGTGACATCATTATTCCGCATATAAAAAGACCTCACAATCTCTTTTCCACAAACACTTTCCCAAAAGTAAATGATTTTGATAAATAAATTTTGTATTGATTGAAATAAAGGTTAAAGTTATAAAATTTGAATCAAAATAAAATAAACCTACTAAAATGTAAAAACTAAAAACTCATAAAAATGTATACTTATTATATAAAGCATTTAAGTTGTGGGTTTCAAAAAATTAAGATAAGATGCTTCATCATCGTTTAATGACATGTCACTTTTCAACTAAAAATAAAAAAGAGGAATTTAACAAATAAAATAAAAGCGCATAATAATAGGTGTGACACGCCACTCTTAACTAATTAATCACCTTTATTTTAAAATTTAAATATCTTTTAATTCGCTTAATTTTTTATAATCTAATTTCACCATATTTTTAAAATTTTGTCTCTTTAATTCAATATCAATTTTGATATATTTTATGAATTTTTAGTTTTTGCATTTTAGTAGTTTTATTTTATTTTGATTCAAAATTTTATAACTTTAACCTTTATTTCAATCAATACAAACTTTATTTATCAAAATCATTTACTGTAAAATGTTTGTGGGAAAGAGATTGTAGCTCTTTTATATCGCGAATAATGACGTCATGAAAGATACATAAAACCCAAACAAACACATACAACTAACACATATACATTTTGAGTGTTAAATGAATTCACCGTTCTGAGTGAATCATGGCGAGGAATGCAAGCTAATTCATTTATTATATTTATTATATAACTATATTATCACGCGCACAATGTAAGATTCAACTAAGATATCAAAATGGATGTTGAATTAAAGAAAGACAAAATTTTAAAAAATATGGTGAAATTAGATCAAAAAATTAAACGAATTAAAGATATTTAAATTTAAAAATAAAGGTGATTAATTGGTTAAGTCGATACGTCATATCCTATTATCGAGCTCCTTATTTTAGTTTGTTACAGCCCTCTTTATATTTTTAGTTATTGCAGTGTCATGCCACCCAACGACGTTAATTCTTATCTTAATTTTTGTGGGCCGAACTTAAACGCTTATATAGAGTCGAAGAAGATGTATATGTATAGATTGAAAGGGAATGTAGTTATCAAAACTGAACAACCTTAATGATAATATGTCAAAGTGTAACATGATTAACATCATTTCAGTACAAACACAGTTGAAAGAATCCTCAAGTGACACAACTTGATCAACGGACATTGCGGACTCTGTCTTCTTGTCCTAATCCAAGAGACTTTTGAGCATTTGCAATACCTTGTGGATCTGCCAACAAAACCACATTTCAACCAGAATAAATATTTAAAATAACTTAATCTATATTATTCAATTGGTTAGATATCTTTAGTTTGGAGGCATGGTACTCGAACTTACCATAGAACTGTGTGAAGATGCGCGTGAAAAGCTTAGGTTGCGAGAAACATTGTATTGCATTGAATATGGTAGGGCTTCACAATGGTATCAATGCTGAAAACCCGCTGCAGGAACTGCATTCAAGTGGAAGAAAATAAATTCACATGATGTAAATATCACCAAATGGAAGTCAGCAAAACAACCATGAAAATGACAAGCAACTCAACAAAAACGGAAAAAAGAACTGCAACGGGCAAACTCCCCATTTCTACATCTTATTCAACCCCTTTCCTAATGATTTGCTAAAGTGCATATTCCCAACTCGCCAGGGTGTGTACAGCCAATTCAGCATATCATGTATTCATATTTATTGTTGCTGATATGCATATCATATTACAAAAATCATGCATATCTCTCCCACACTGTATAAATTTGTTACCACCCAACTGTAGTATAAATTTGTTACATTAAATTAACAGAGGAGTTTATACAAAAATCAATACATATTTTTACTTAAATAAACCTTGTTATAAATATCTTTGTAACAAATGAATGTGTACATGAACTAATGGTACACAAGAAGAAGAAAAATGCCCAAATACATTTAAGAATACATCATTACATCTAGCAACATACTTGACTTTTGAACCTTGGTCGTTGTCACAACTGCTTCTAGAAAGCTCAGAAATCAACGATGATGATTTAGGTATAATCCAACATGTAAACGTAAAATTCCTGTGTTGGAATATACTGCGGTCATCATTAAAGGTACCAATAAAGAAGTTTTGATAAAACTTAGATATCAAAAATCAAATGTGTTAATAATGATACTTTTTCATGCTCCATGATCATTTTTCTAGAATCCTCACATACCAATTGTTCATATACATCTTTATTTACAGCAACGAGTAACATTCTGTATCACATATCCTAGTATTACAATGTGAAAATTGTACATTTGGACATTTGCTGCAAATAGTTACCCCAAGTCATGTTACATCCAATTGGGCGAGTGATGTGCATAATTTGCACTATGATTTGCATATAACGAAAAACAAATATAAAACTTCAACCAAATTACATTGTAATATCATATACATACATTAGTCAGGCGCACCATGACAAGTCAGAAAGATGCAACAGGAGAAGTTGTTCATAGTTTCAAACTATATAATTTACATGTATATGTTTTGTTTTTGGTAACCATAATTTCAGACATTGTGGCTGACTAATCCACGGATTTGAGACCACTATACGCACGGACACAAACCGGTAAAAGCTCCCTTTTGGGAAGGTTAGTGTGGCCACATCATGGTTGTTTGCACCAAGCGAACTTGAGTTGAGACCTCTTTCATTTTAGTGACAATGGTCACAACTCAGCCTTTACTACTAGGCAACCCTGGTCCTGAGTGGTTTAATTCACTTGTATATGTACTAGCCGGGTACCCAGCAGCAGCGCGTGCGATAAGTATAGTTATATGTGTTTGCTTACCCGTTTAGTGAATCGTTTCACAACACTTGAATGTATATGTGTTAGTTGTAGTGTTTGTTTGGGTTACGGTAACTTTCCGTAGCTTTCCGCGACATCATTATTCCGCTATAAAAATACCTCGCAATCTCTTACGCGTCAAACACTACCCCAAAAGTATATGATTTTGACGAATCAAGATTATATTGATTGAAATAAATGAAATAAAGGTTAAAGTTGTAAAATTTGAATTAAAATAAAATAAACCCATTAAAAATATAAAACTAAAACTCATAAAATATATCAAAATGGATGTTGAATTAAAGAGCATAAAATTTTAGAAAATATGGTGAAATTAGATTATAAAAAATAAGTAGATAAAAGATATTTTAATTTAAAAATAAAGATGAATTTTAGTTGAGAAATGACACATGTCATTTTATAATTGAGCTCTTTATCTTAATTTTTAGTGGTTAGGAGTTAGGTTTGGAGTTTGTTAGAAGCTAGGCTTGAGTTTGTTAAGAAGTGACACATGTCATCTCATGATTGGAACTCCTTATCTTAATTTTTGGTTAGAAAAACTCTTTCCATAATAAGCAAGTAAAAAGTCTGACTTTTAAGCCTTCTAATTTTAGAAGGCCTAAATGCATTATAAAGTAGTATAGATATAGATATATGCATCAAACATAAGTACACCAAAATCGAACCATTAGATATGTAACTTTAACCCCAAAGGTGTAGCCTAGTAGGGGCGTTGAGATTCTCTACTGAATAATTAAGTTCAAAGTTCAAACCCGACGAGGCTTAAGGCCCAACCTTCTGGCACCTGTTCTCAGCGCAAACGTCCTAGTGGCAGGGAAGAATGGCTTTCTTGTGAAATAGGCCATGGGTTCCATCCTAACCCCACCCCGGTTCACAAGAAACAACTAAAAATAGCCTAAGGTACGGTCCTTGGGGAAGGGTCTTATCGGGTCCCAAAAGGTCCGGGATAAGGCTGCGTCGAATCAACCGTTCTGTGAAATATGTAGCATAGGGGTATTTGTGTAAGCTTATGTATTGGGCTTAGGCTTATACTCCATTTCATAAGCAGGGTATGAACTACACATAATAAGCTGATAAACCCTTTAAATAAGCTTAAACAAACACCCCAATTCGTGCCAATACACCACAAGTCAGCAAATTACCACATAGTACCTCAATTATCTTCAAATTGATATATCTAACTATTTCATGAACCCTAAATCCTAATCACCACATAACAATATCAACAACCTTAACCACCTAAAACATCAAAATAAGACATATTTGAACCTGAAAGTTTCTCTGGAAGCTGTATCGAAGCTCCGGGTCAATTTCGACACCATCATCTTCAACACTGGATAAATCTTTAGCCTTTTTCTTACCAGGGACATGCATAGTAGGTGTGGAGCCTGGATTAGCAGTGACCTTAAGCTTAGCATCTTTGAATTTTTCACTTTGATCTTCTCCGCCTGTGCGCCATGGTGCTGATGCTAACAGCTCTTTCTTTGGTCTGCCCATTGTTTTTGTTGTTTTAGGATAATCTGTGTTTGTGTTTGTGTTTGGATAATATTGTTGTGGAGTTTACATATATTCTCCTCAAACTTGTTACAAGTTGTTGAGTTTTTCTTGCCAAATAGAGTAATATAACTCTTGTTTAATAAAGACAGCTTTTACATTTTAAAGGGAGTAAACTGCAAAATTTAACATTGTGCTTAAACAAGTTTGACATTGGAGCATGAGGTATCATATGCTGTTTGGGTGTTGTTTGCCATTAGCGTCATTTTATATTTCACATTCACACACCAAAACACCTCTTCTACCATAGCTTCACTGCATTTCATTTGCTAGTTTTTGGGCCCACCATCATGAGCTTTGAGCTGAAATTTTCAAGTGTTACATTTTGCAATTTTAGAAACTGCATACAAAATAGTTATTAAGGGGCAAATTAAAAAATAAATAAATAAATAAAAATAAAAAAATAAAAATCGATGTATTTAGAAAATTTACACTACATGTTAGGGGCACGCGACCGGACCAGACCTATCTCCGCCTATGCCTACCATACCCGATTAAAACACAAACTCAACAACAAAACCCGATAAAACAAAACAAAAAAAGATGAAATTACGCATGTGGGTTCAGACACTTAGCAAATGGCACAAGAAGAGGGCGATGTGGTAAAATGCGAAATGGCATGCCATTTACCTTGCCACATAGGAATGTCATGGAAGCCAAGCCATGATACTCTTCCTTCTTAGAGTAAACTGCAAAACTATCCTTATCCCCATCAAAATTATCGCTAGTATCATCATTGAGTAGTCAAATGTCTCGAAAATCATTCTTATTGGAGATGATTTTGCAAAAGTTTATGGATCCATGTTAAACCTGCGGTTTAGTCACCTTACCCATTTTTGAATACTGAATAAAATAGATCAACCTATCTCGCTATTCTTTAATTCTCCTTAGCAAGCTACCATAGTAAAACGATAGTATTAGATGTATTGTCTTGGTATTTGATCTAACAAAAGTTTTGCAAGAATCATCCTCAGGGATGTAAAGTGTCGACATTTTACCTTCGGAAATGATACTTGCCAATAGTTCCTAACAAGGATTATTAGTGCTAAATTTGACAAACCACAAGGATGGTTTTGCGTTTACTCTTGACATTATAAAGGTTCATGAAAAGTGTATGTTCAAAATCAACTTCATTTCAACTCAAAGAAACAACATGTTGGAAATGTATATATTTACAAACATGTGAATGTCCGGATTCGAACTCGTGACCACGGGATTGCACACATTAGCGAATGAGAATTAAAGTTAATAATTAATGTTTATGTTTACGATTAATTATTACACATTAAGTCCGGTTAACGATCGTTAAGTATTTAACGGAAAAATGACTAACGACCGTTAAATGGAAAAGAAGGACTAGAAATGGAAAACTTGGAAAAGTTATGGGATTGGGCTTTGGGCTTTCATTGGTGGCGGCCATAGGGCCTATTCAAAGCCTAATTCCTAACTTGTTCCCTAAGTTTACCTACTAGTATATAAGGAGGGTAGGTTCTAGGGTTTCATACACTTGTGCATTGAATTAACCCTAGATCTCTCTCTCTCTCTCTAGTCCATTATTCGGCCGAACACCCCAAGTAAGGGAGTTTGGTTTCGTTTTTCTTAAGCGAGGACTTGTGTTAGATCTAGCAATCGCTTGATTCGTTTGGTTAATTCGTGTGTACAAGAGCGTGGTTGTAAGACATTATTCTTACACCAATAAGTACTTCTTTGGTTTGCTTTGCTCGAGGGTTGTTTTGCTTTGCTCGAGGATTTGATATTCGCAAGAGTGCGTTCGCATACTTTCGGTTAATTAATTTATTTGTTATGATCTTAAGTCTTCCATTGTGTACTCTTGATGTCTTTATGTTTTATTGTATTTTATATATCATAAACTCAACGGTGGCATCACGAGCCTTGTATAACAAGTAATTAATTCTTGAAACACATAATTAAAATAAACATGAATGTGTTATTATTTGTATGCTTAGATCTAGGGTTTGCTTAACCTAAACCCTAATTTTGAGGCGTTTTTATTTTGTGCCTAATTAGGTTTTGTAAACTATTGTTTTAATTGGATTAGAAACCCTAAGATGCATACAACTTTATGTGTATATCGTAACTTTGATTTAATTGCATTAATTGTTAAGTGTAATTTTATGTCCATGATAATTACATGCATGTTTTATCATGGATATGCTTTTATTGTATGTCTTTCGTGGTTAAGTGATATACACTAATTTTGATAGATCTAAAATTGGGAAGACCTCAATATATATTAATTGGTTAATTAATAGGATTTATCTAAACCGTTTGCATGTGGCTAATTGATATGCATGACTTTATTTGTTATGCATTTATTGTTTATTGTTTATTTTTTAAATACTTGCTTGTTTGTGTTTTGTAACAAGGGTATTTTACAAGAAAAATAAATGATCTAAACAATGGTGAAACATGTATTTTTAAGAATAGTAATCATAATCGTTTAATTGATTGATGACTTTGGTACAAATGGTGAGCAGCTCACCCATGAGAATGAACTAATAAAGGGGTTTAAAGAAGTGCGCGATCGCTTGAATGGATGTCTAAGGTTGTGCTTTAGCACGTGCACAGTCCTCGCCCCCTGTAAGTTCGGTGGAGCTACTTAGTAAGTCATTAAATGTGCAAGCTCATCTTAAGGCGAATTAGTATTGATTCCATGCGCCACTTAGGTGGTAATTATCCGAAACACTAAGTGTTTACACTTATGCAAAAGTGCGGTATAATGGATGATAATTAACACTAATTCCTTGATTGGTGAACCCAATACCTCAATTAAAGTTTGATGATGAAAAGCTTATACATTAAAACAAGATATAAATGTTTTAATAAAACTATGCTACAAAGATGAATGCATGACATCTTTGTACATATTTGATTTAACATCAAAACTATTACCCTTTAATTTAAGTTATATGCCATCCAACGAAGCGGAAACACCTAAGATTACTTTCTATTTGCGTGAGAGCGTGACTTAGATCTTAATCGAAGGGTAAAATGTCCACGTGTCGTGAGCGGGCATGGACGATTTTGCGGTTTCTTAAGTTGGACAACTTAATTGAGTTAGGCGGTGAGCGGCAACTCGAGGCATAAGATGGGATAAAACATGTTTACATGGCGATTGATATTGGCTATATGTAAATCCCATAAATCTAGGAATTGCAATTGAAATTGGCAATTGAGCAAATGCTCTACCATTACGTATAAGGTTCATCACTAACGGATCAAGCGATGTGATGAGATTATGACAATTTGGATCCTAGTTTTCAATAAATATTAATTGGTTATATGAATATGAACCTTGGGTATTTAATTGTTTATTGAAAAGGAAAATTATCAAAATACTAATTATGGTTTTTGAACTTTTTACGTAGATGGCTCAATCGATAACACTATGAGCTTCTTGAGTGCCGCTTTCAAAGATATGATTGGAAGGACAAGTGGTGGCCCTAATTTCAATGATTGGCATCGTTCACTTAGGATCATCCTTCGTGTTGCCAAAGGGTTGAAATTTTGACTACACCTCTGCTAAGCTCCTCTCGACACGGCAAGCTGCTCTTGAACAAGAGGCATATCGTGTTGAATATGAGAAGCACAATGATGTGGCGTGTCTTATGCTTTCGGGGATGTCGCTCAATTGCAAAACAATTTGAGCACTATCCGCCTATGAGCATGCTAGATGAACTCAAGCGTATGTTTGAGAAGCCACCAGCGGTGAGCTGTATGAACTAATTGAAAAGGTTCACGGTATGCAAGCGGGAGGTTGGCAAATCTGTCTCCGACCACGTCCTAGAGATGAAACATCACTTGGACCAATTGGAGAAGCTTCATTTGTGGTTACTCGAATGATGTATGTGTCGGACTCATCAATCACTCCCTAATCGGGATCGGTTTGGTGATTTTGTCCGAAATTATAACATGCATTGCAGGGGAAGGCGGTGAATGAGTTACATGCAATGCTTGTAGACTACGAGAAGAGATTGCCAAAGAAGGCTCCTACACTGCTTGTACTCGCAATCTGAGGTGGTAGGGTAAATAAGCCTAAGCCGCAAGCGAGATAAGAAAGGAAAGGAAAAGGAAAGGGAAGCAAGTTGTCATCCCACGACTCTAAGAAGAACCACGGAAAGAAAAGGAGAATCCTAAGAAGGATTTGTCTTGCCACCACTTGCAACTCACCGGGTCCTTTGGGCGGAGGCTGTCGGTTTATCGAATGAGTGCCTTGAATAAAAATAAGATGGTGCCTAGCTCATCGGTATTTTTATGTTTGAATTATTTTCTTTTCCTCATAAGTTAAATTCACGGATATATGATACGGGATGTGGTACTCACATCGTAATACATCGCGAGGGACTTAGAGGCGAAGAAGGCGACTGTGGAGAAAGATACTTGTCGTTGGAAATGGAAGCGTGCATTTGTCGAAGCCATAGGGACTTTTGATTTAGTGTTGCCTTGGGCTTAATTTTAGAACTAAATAATTGTCATTATGCACCCTCCATTGTTAGGGGTGTCATTTGATTTCTTTGTTAAAAGATATTGGTTTTGTGCACACTTTTACCGAGTTATGGAATTTCGGTTTCTTTAAATAATGTTTTTACTTTAATGCAATTCCTATGCTTGGTGTGTTTGAAATTGATATGGATGGTTGTATATCCAATGAAAATAATTCGTTGTATAGCATTAGCAATAAGAAGAGCAAGTCGACTGTGACTCTTCTTATCTTTGGCATTGTCGCCTTGCCCGTATTGGCAAGAAAAGCATGGAAAAGGCGCAACACGATGGGCTTTACAAGCGGTCAATGATGAATCATTTGACAAATGCGAGTCTTGCATTCTTTGGGAAGATGACAAGGAAACCTTTTCACCACAAGTGGAAAGGGCTTCGATCTACTTGGATTGATACACACCGATGTGTGTGGTCCACTTAGACATGTGTCAAAGCGTGGTCTTGTCTACTTCTTAACCTTTACGGATGATTTCGATCGTTATGGTTATGTTTATTTACTTAAACATAAACATGAAGTCTTTGAAACATTTAAGGTTTTCAAAAGTGAAGTAGAATTACAACTTGGAAAGAAGATTAAAGCTCTTCGATCCGATAGAGGTGGTGAGTATATAAGTCAAGAGTTCAAAGATTACTTAGGCGAGTGTGGAATTATCCGGTGACTCACATCTCCTTATACTCCACAACAAAATGGTGTATACGAAAGGAGAAATCGTACCTTACTTGACATGGTACGATCAATGTTTGAACTTACGACTCTACCTTTTACTTTTGGGATTATGCCCTTGAAAGCGCTATTCGCATTTTGAATATGGTTCCAACGAAGAAGGTTGTTAAAACTCCATATGAAATATGGTGGAAAAACTCCCAACTTTTCTTACTTAAAGGTGCAGGGATGTGAGCGTTTGTTAAGCGTGACACACGATAAGCTCAAGCGGATCATTAAGTGTATCTTTGTAGGATACCCTAAGGAAACTATGGGTTACTACTTTTACTACCAGTGAGAACAAAGTCTTTGTGGCTAGGTATGGAGATTTCCTTGAAAGGAATCTCATATCTCAAGAACTCGGTGGGAGAGTATATGATCGGAATATGATCAAGAAGATACAACACCTTACGAAAATACTAGCCAACTTCAAGAAGAACACGAAAGCTTAGGTGCTCCTCACGAAGTTGTTCCCATTCGTAGGTGCGAAAGGACTATCGTGCACTGACCGTCTATGTCTTAACGTGAGGTGGAGGAAAATATAGTTGGGGATCTTAATGAACACGCCAACTATAAAGTGCCATGGTGATCACGAAAAGGATAAATGGCGATTGCTATGAATGGGAAATGCAATCCATGAAAGATAATGATGTCGGATTGAAGTTGACCTTCCTCCCAAGGCTAAAGTCGTTGGGAGTAAGTGGATCTTCAAAAGAAAGCCGACATGGATGGCAATGTACACACCTACAAGGCTCGTCACGGTGGCTAAAGGTTTTACTCAAACCTATGGCGTTGACTACGAGGAGACATTCTCTCTGTAGCGGACATAAGAGCTATTAGGATTCTCATAGCTATATTGCACACTATGACTATGAGATTTGGCAAATGGATGTCAAAAGCGCTTTTACGAATGGCCGTCTAGATGAAGACATCTATATGGCGCAGTAGGAAGGGTTTGTGAATCCATTATTTCCTAACCGTGTATGCAAGCTTAAGAGGTCCATTTATGGACTAAAGCAAGCATCAAGGCAATGGAATAAAAGATTCGATGGAGAAATCAAAAGTTTTGGATTTACTCGAATCTTGATGAGCCATGTGTATATCACAAAGCTAGTGGGAGTCGTGTTACTTTCCTTATTACGTATGTCGATGACATATTAATCATGGAAATCATATACCAAGTCCGAATGAGGTGAAAGCCTATCTTGGTAAATGTTTTTCGATGAAAGACTTAGGGAAGCGACATATATACTCGGAATCAAGATCTAAGGGATAGATCAAGGCGGCTAATTGGTTTAAGCCAAAGTGCTTACATTGACAAAATATTGAAGAGATTCAATATGCAAAATTCAAGAAGGATTTTGCCAATGCAAGTGAATCATGGTTTGAGCGACCAAGGTGTGCTTCAACACTGCGGAGGTGGCGGCGTATGAAGAAAGTTCCTTATGCTTGGTGTGGGATCTATCATGTGCAGCGATGCGATGCACAAGGCTGATGTGGCGTTTGCTCAAAACTTGACGGTCGGTATCAACGAATCCGGGTGAAATTCATTGGGCTGGCATTAAGCATATTCTCAAGTACCTTAGGGCTACAAGAGATATGTTCATAGTGTATGGAGGAAATCGAGCGAGCATGCATTACGAGTTCTTTGCGATGCATCACGGAAGTGTGACAAAGATGATCGAAGTCTCAAGCGGGTTACATTTTGTCATCAATGGAGGTCTTGTGGATTGGAAGAGTAAAAGCAGACAACACTTGCGATGTACGCTCTGAGAAAGTGAGTACATAGCGGCGTCGAGGGCGCCATGGAAGCTGTTTGGATAAGGAAGTTTGTTTGGGGCTTGGTGTTATCCGTCGATTGAAAATCCTATTAAAGTATATTGTGACAATTCATTTGCAATTACTTTTGCCCATGAACACAGGTCATGAAGGGCACGGACACTATCCTAGACAATATCACTATGTTCGAGAGCAAGTCGAGATAGGTGAAATTGAGTTGCTCAAAGTTCACTGAGATGATAACCTAGCGGATCCGTTAACGAAGGCCTTGCACGGTGAAAAACTTAATCATTTGTCGATAAGTTTGGACTTCGTTTAGCTAGTAGTTTCATGCCCATCGTGACTAAGTATTTTAGATAAAAGGATATTGTAAACATTATTATTGAAATGAAATAAAGTATTTTTGTTATGTTTATTATTCATTTATTATGATGTTGTCCTATATTTGCATGTTTAAATCCATGAATAACTTAAGTTATTCTAAATAGTCCGTTGTCAATCAATAACATGGGAATGATATTGAATTAAGACAAATCGAGTATTAGTTAGAATATACTTGAAAGTATATTGATGCGTAGCATGACTAATTCGAGATGATATTCAATGAATTGAATATAGGACTTATCCACCCGCATGATAATACTTTATGGATCTTTGTCATTAAGTATATCATGGATATTTATCCTCGACTTGAGATACAAGAGATATGTCATGGATGTAGTGCATTTTGTGAAGCAATCTAACGCTACGTGGCGGTAGTTATAAGGGTTGTTTTCGAAGTGTTGCGAAATTTATGAATCACCTTGTAGTCAAAATGGGATTTGTTTCCTTCAAATTTATTTTGAAGTATAATACTCTTGGGCCCTCGTAGGATTGTTAAGATGTTTGTATGGCCATACCCAAGGTCTTACATTCGGAAGAATTGGTAATCTTACTCAATCATATAAAGCGAGAAAGCAGAATAGTTAATTAAGAAATGAGTGAGATCCATATTCTTATTAACATGGTATTAGAAATAAAAGGATGAATATGATGATGAATCATCAAACTTGGTTTTCTCCAGAAAACCATACACGAGTTGTCTTAGGGGCATTGGCGTGTTGCTAGGCGCTAACCAATGTCATTTCACGTTTTGTAAACATATCCAGTGGGGCTGTTGGAAATGTATATATTTACAAACATGTGAATGTCGGATTCGAACTCGTGACCACGGATGCACACATTAGCGAATGAGAATTAAAGTTAATAATTAATGTTTATGTTTACGATTAATTATTACACATTAAGTCCGGTTAACGATCGTTAAGTATTTAACGGAAAAATGACTAACGACCGTTAAATGGAAAAGAAGGACTAGAAATGGAAAACTTGGAAAAGTTATGGGTTGGGCTTTGGGCTTTCATTGGTGGCGGCCATAGGGCCTATTCAAAGCCTAATTCCTAACTTGTTCCCTAAGTTTACCTACTAGTATATAAGGAGGGTAGGTTCTAGGGTTTCATACACTTGTGCATTGAATTAACCCTAGATCTCTCTCTCTCTCTCTAGTCCATTATTGGCCGAACACCCCAAGTAAGGGAGTTTGGTTTCGTTTTTCTTAAGCGAGGACTTGTGTTAGATCTAGCAATCGCTTGATTCGTTTGGTTAATTCGTGTGTACAAGAGCGTGGTTGTAAGACATTATTCTTACACCAATAAGTACTTCTTTGGTTTGCTTTGCTCGAGGGTTGTTTTGCTTTGCTCGAGGATTTGATATTCGCAAGAGTGCGTTACGCATACTTTCAGTTAATTAATTTATTTGTTATGATCTTAAGTCTTCCATTGTGTACTCTTGATGTCTTTATGTTTTATTGTATTTTATATATCATAAACTCAACAACACCAAATATCTTACAAATGTAAGCAAATTTTTGAAAAATAAGTAAAAGAATATAATGTTGAAAACGTATAAAGATTTGTAAAACAGCATAACAAAACCTTTTGTTTTCTTCAGCAGCTTATTTTCCTTCTGCCTTATCAATGATTCCTTCAGCAACTAAATGGGCATTATCAAGATCATCTATTTCAGCACAGGGCATTGGAAGAATTTCTTTTCTTGCAGCTACTTGAAGTCTTTTAGTGGTATCTGCATACTCGGGTACATATCCAACTCCTTTATCGTCAACAAATGGAGACAGATGTGCTGGAAGAACCCTGATTATTAACAAAAAGAATATGTCAAACATATAGAAAACATGATTAAATTATAAGATCAATTGCGACATTACCAAGACTTACTTTCCAACCATATAATCCTTGGTCGTGTGATTTTTGCATTTGTACAGTCAAAGACCCATTATGGCTGTATATAGTCTTTGGAAATAAACTTGTGACTTTGAGTCGGCCTATCAACATCTGCACAAAATAAAAGTATAAGAATCTTATAAATGAAAATAATTGTTCTGATAAGATAATGAAACAACGGTGTCAAAATGCTACTGAATAATAGTCTTCTATTACATAGCCAAGAGATATTAGCAGATCAGTTACTTATTAAAGATAAGTACTTCATTAACAAATAAGGTAAGTCGTTTTGTTATTGTTTTTGTTTGTTTTATCAAATATCACAGACGGGTCTTGCAGCATACCTGATAAATAAGTATCTTGGTTATAACAAAAAGCAAAGACTCCCTTGGAACCTGAACAACACGACACATTCACATTTAAGCCTAAGAAAAAGAGAGCTTAAATGTGCAATACATAACAAAACACTGATCCTACCTCACTAGCCAAAAAGAACATCTCGTTTTGGAAGAGGGTTTTACAGGCCGTAGTTTCTTCATCATCTTCACTCCCAAAAGCATCATTTACATCAAGGTTCGTCACTGCACCTGGTTCATTCCTAGGAAGTAGGTACTGTTCGTCATTTGTTCCATTTATCCCGTCTTTAACGTCAACATACCTTGTCAAAGCATTCAAATCTGCTACAAATTTTCAAATATATCACATCTCTTAAAATAACACACTCGAGTATACTGCTGTATCATGAGATAGCAATTTCAAACCTGCTCCTAAAGCTTTCAATCAAGGATCAAGTATAGGTGGCTCTAGTATTAAGTTAATAGCTGGATTTCAAACGTATTGTTTACTTTTGAAGTCGATGCTTGTAAACAGGTGTAGCAAAAAAGATCTGGATCATAAAGATGGGTTAAAAGTGTTAAGAAGTCAAAATCATAAGTGCCAAAAAGTAAGGGCAAATGAGCCTATTTTGGTCAAGTGGAGAAAAGTCAAGACCATCCATACGAAGAAAGCATACCTACAAATGAGCATTTTTCGTGTCACAAATGGCAACATAACCTTTAGCTTTGTCTAAATCATTAGCATGACATGTGGCCACAAAATACTTTTGAGATTTAAGTGATAATCAAATGTGATGCGTCTAGTGGTGCAGCACAAGGTGTGTAAGTACAAACATAAGATGTTATGAGGCCCATGGAAGCGTCATAAATTCCAGTAGTGGAAGGAAACCAAAGCAAACATGGTGGGTCTGTGATGCATCTGTAAGTCTGTAACATAAGATTAATTAAATTTATTCATGTGATATTGTTGTAAATTGTGTAAACTTCATTAGTTGATGCATTTGGGGCTAAATATATATAAATTTAACTGGAAAAAAGAAAATAACAAATTTTGAAATATGGGTCTTCTGGTTCAACATGTAAACCGTATCGAATTCAGATTCGGTTTTGTGTTCGGTTTGGTCCAGTTTGTATTCAGTTAGATTTTGCCTAATTCTCAACCATAATAACCTGAGAAACCAGAAACCTGAACCTACAAACACCCTTATGGATCCATAACCAATCCCACAATTAAAAGCACAAACAGTCACATTGTACACTCTTTATAGTAACTTGGATACGCTCCATAGAGCTGTTGGTTTTATGGATCTAAATAATAAATTAGTAGACGAACCGAGTTAGGATCGAACTCGAGACTATGGGATTGCACACTTTACGTATGAGAATTTAAAGTTAAATAATTAAATATAAATGTTGTATTTATTTATTTATTAAACGTATTTAAATTAACTAACGGACGACGTTAAGTAATTAATGTAATGGACTAACGGTCGTTAAATGTTTTTGGAAAAGGACTTAATTGCAAAAGTTGGGAAGGTTAGGAATCCCATGGGATATCCAAACCGATCGGCCAAGGGAGACAAAACAAGGAAAGAAAACCAACTTGTTCACCAAGTTTGCTTGGGTATATAAACAAGGCTTGGGGTTTTATTTTTCCATCTCTTGTGCTCATTGCTAAACCCTAAAATTGTTTTGTGTGTGTTTTTTGCTCTAAACCGATCGACCACATCTATAGGTGTCGATCCATTACTTTTCCACTAACCAAGTTATTTTGTTTGATAAAACTAGCATTACTTTAATTCGGTTTAGTACGTGTGTACAAGAACATAGTAATAACATACTTTTGTTATTATCTTGGATTGAATTACAAAACGGTGAGGGTAATTCACATAATCCTATAAACCCTAATTAGGGTTCATCCTAATTGCTAGTTTGTGGATTTGATTCTTGTTCGCTAGAATCAAGAAAAGGTACGATATTCTTTTATGTTAATTAATTGTTCATTAATAAATCCTATACGCCCGCTTGAATACTTTGATGTTTTGTAGTTATTTATTTGAATGTCATGTTATATAATTCCAACCGTGGCATCACGAGTCATTGGTTTTTAATGAGTAATTAATTACATAAACGCGTAATAAAACAAATAATTGTATGTTGTTTGATATGTTAATCTAGGGTTTATGTTTATTATTGTTTGGTCGATTTTTTATGAATTGGGCGCACTCTATTTTTTATGTCGACACATGTATAAATTTTTAGGGTTTTGAAAATTGTTTGCTAACCTTATTAAAACCTAGAATTAATATATTAATTACGTGATTAATTCATGAATAATTTGTTATGTGTCATGGAATTTTTATATGCGATCTTGTGACTTATTTGTATAATTGTTATGATATCCATGATTATACATGCATGTTAGTCATGGATAAGTTGCTTTGATAATTGTTTAATTGTTGAGACATATTTATTTACGATAAATCTTGAATTGGGAAGACTCAATTATTATATATATTAATGAATCAATTATGTGCAATTTGGTATATCATTAATTATGGGTTTACGCAATCGATTTATCGATGTATGTGGTTCACTCTCTATTGAGAGAGTGAAAGCCCTAATTAATATATACATTAATTTAACCTAGATATTGATTATTAATAGGGTTTTATCGAATAAGTTGCATGTGGCTACTTGTTTACACGTATAAATTGTTTATTATATGTGCATTGTTTTTAGTAGTTTATTTTTATTTGTTACTTGTTTGTTTATTATGTTAGACGCTTTTAAGCAAAGGGTAATTTTGAATAGAAAATAATACGGACTAAACAATGGCGAAATTTGAATTGTTTTGGAAGAGTTAAGTTTTCAATAGTTTAATTGATTGGTGACTTTGGTACAATGACCGAACGGCTCACCCATTAGAATGAACTATAAAGGGTTATTTAAGAAGTGCGATAGTCACATCGAATGGATGTCTAAGGTTATGCGTTTGCGCTTACCGGTCCTCTCGCCTCTCTGAAGTTCGAATGGAGCTACTTAGTAAGCCATAAAATGTACAAGCTCATCTTAAGGCTTAATTAGTTTTAATTCCATGCGCCACTTGGTGGTAATTATCCCAAACACTAAGTGTTTACACTTATGCAAAAGTACGGTATAATGGATGATAATTAACACTAAATTCCTTGATTGGTGAACCCAATACCTCAATCAAAACTTTGATAATTTGATCTTTATGAATTGGTAATAAAAGTTTTTATTAAAATTATGCTACAAGATGAATGCATGACATCTTTGTACATATTTGATTTGACCACATAAAATCAAAACTAGTACCCTTTTAAATTAAGTTATATGCCATCTAATTAAAAGGAACACTTGAAGTTGCAATTTATGTCATGAGAGTACTTGGCTAGATTGTGATGGAGAGGTAAATCTCTATGTAAAGTGAGACCTTACATGGACATATTTGCGTTCTTTAAGTTAGACACTTAAGTTGAGTAGAAGTGAGACTTGGACTCAATGGCATAAGATGGGATGAAACATGTTTATATTTGCAATAGCGTTGGAAAATATAAATCCCATAATGATCTAGGAGTTGGAAATTGTTTGCCAATTAATGTTCGACAGATTACCTTATTATATGCTTTCATTACTAGCGGATCAACCGATGTAATGAACCTATGATAATTTGGATCCTAGTTTTCGAGAAAATTCTATGGTTATATGAATATTACCTTGGGTATTTTATTTTCTTGAAAAGTTTAATTATCGAAAATACTAAAATTGAATTTTGCTAATTCTTTAAATGTATTAATGCAACATTAAACCGTAAACGAGGTTATTCTATATTGGTAAATTGATCTACACCGTAAGGGTTTTAGTAGAGTCAACGTTACTAAAAGAATAAACCTAGTCCTCTTTTCATAAGAAAGAGTGAGATTCAATCCTATTCCTTTTCATGAATGAAGAAATGTATGATAGGACAATTAGAATTGTCTAAATTCTAAATACATAACTCGTAAGCAAATTTTAATAGTTAAGAAAATTGCATATTTTCGAGTTATTAAATTAGAAGCTAGACTAATTATCGTATAATTGGTAAAAGACAAACTAGCATATTTTATCTAGTTGTTGTGCTTTGACCATTTAAAAGTACTACTTACAATTGTTGGAATAGTAGAACTATTAAGAAAGAAATTGCATGCCCAATTTTTCAAGTTAATAGCATTGATGGATAAATTCATCATCTACATAGTAGAATACATTCTTTTAAGTACATTTGTAATTGTTATGTATGGACTTTCTCAAAGGTGTAGGAAGTAAATAATACACTATTTTCTTTCATCGGTTAATGAAACACTTACAATGTTGTCAAATCCAAATGGGAGTGTTGTGTTCTTATTAATGAATAAGGAATTAATGTAATGATCTCTTATTCATGGGAGTTACAAGCTTTGTCATCTTGGTAGTAACCCGATTATCTCTAGAATGTCTTAAGATAATTACTTTCCACTTGTAGACACTTATGTTTTCAAGGATAGTCATGTACGCTTCCTTATTAGACAATGAAGTGGTTCTACATCTACTAGTTATGCTAATATCAATGACACAATCATATTAGTCACATAAACAAACATATGTCGTGTTGTTTATTCGCTACATGATGTTGTTCCATGCACAAGTGGGAGAAATCTATATTGTGTGCAAGGTACAACATATAGGTATATGATTTAAAGGATTCTCTTGATCGCAAGGAAAGAGACTAACATTCTAATATAACTTGTACATATCTAATTTAAGAAACACTTGGTGTTACAATTTACGTCATGTGAGAACTTGGCGAGATTGCAACAACAAAGTAAATCTCTATGTGAAGTCGACCTTGCATGGACATATTTGCGTTTCTAAATTAGACAAGTATTTAGAATATGTGTCAAAATGATAGATATAAGACTACTTCAAATTAAATATTTATGTATTATTAGAATGACATAAAATAAATGAAGTAATCTAATACTACTTTAATTTGTATATTTATGAATTTTGGAATGACATAAATAAATGAATAAATAATGTAGTCCTACATTATTATGAAGTAAATAAATTAACTTGAAATTACTATTGAAACCAAGAGTTGTGTTCATAATTACTTTAGTTAAACATGTTTATGATTCATTGTAAAGACATAAACATAAAGTCTTTTAAGACTTATAATAAAGTAATACGTTAACTTGTTATGTTTTTAATTAAGACATATACAAGAAGTCATTGAGTTGATCAATGATTTATAACGTTATAATGGGATTATAACGTTTATGTTTCTTGTTGAAACATAGATATGAAGTGACTTGGTTAAAAGGTACTTGTGTTATAAAGCATGTAATTGGCTTGGAAAGTCTATTATACCATTAAGTTGACTTAGTTGGTAAATAGGTAAGCCAAAAGGAATATGTTTATCTTATATATTGTTAGATTGTCTTACAATATTAATTCTACTGAATACCACAAGTTGATGGTATGTTCAGCTAGGAGAATCAAACTCTATTTGATTTGTTTGATTCATGATAACCATAACTTCTTTCTTAAAAAGTAACAAGGTTAGAAAATTGAGTATGGATTAAATATACTCAATATGACTCCAACCTAGAAGATTGTTAAAACACCATTTCATTATGGAATGTGATGAATCACATTAAGTTTTAAAATTGAAGATTCTGAATTTGTTAAACTACTTATGAATAGGTTATTAACAAACTAAAGTCAGGAATTATCAATGTGTATTTGTAATGTCCCAAAAAGAGAACAATGTAGTTTTGCTCTAATTGCTAAGTATATATAGATAGTCTATATATTACAAAAGGCAAGTGGGAGTTTTTTTATCTTGAAAGATAAAATTACAAGATACATAATCTTCTAAAACACACTAGTAAATATCATGATGAGGTTAGACATGTAATTGATAGACCTCATGATGATGGAATTTTCATTCATAGATCGCAAAGATATCTCGATATTTGACTTATATGCCGAGAAATATGAGTTACAAGATTATAGTAAACCCGATAATCATTATGATGGATTACCAAATATTGAATTGGGTAAATTACTCATACTATGAATGTTAAAGATGTTGTCCATAAAGATAATCAATTTTGGAAATTTGGTTTATCTTAATAGTTAGACTAGAGAATGGAAATGAGTTTCTTCAAAGAGATGAAAACCCTAGTGGTTTGAATTTCTATGTAGAAATCATATGGACAATATTGTACACATATTTAATGCATGTTTCATGACAAGATTATTAATCATACTTAAGCAATTAATTATGATTGAATATTCTTTTCTAGACACATTAAATATATAAAGATGATAATTGTCATACGTGTTTTCATTAATATGAAATATGACAATGGAATATCAAAACTCTTTCTTGAGAAATTACTTGAGTGAGGACGGTAAGTAATCGAAAGGTTTTTTGAGTTCATATATATATATATATATATATATATATATATATATATATATATATATATTTATATATGTAATCTTTGGTAGTGCAATAATTCATGAATGGATAAATGCATGCATCTATGAAATTATTCTTATGTTTAATTATTAAATCCCATTTTCGATTTATAATTAAAATAAGATAAATTTTAAGTATTCCTGAAAGCTAGTGGGAGTATTATGTTAAGTTTCTTAAATCTTATATGTTATATAACATATAGTAAGTAACATTCCTTGTAAGCTAAATGTTAAGTCTTAGATTGGAATGAAACTTCACTTGTAAGATTTAAGAATTAAAACATACAACCTTGAAATATATGTTTATTGTTAATAAACATGTGCAGTAAAATAAATGATTCTAATAAAACATGATATATCATTTGGGAAATGGATAAATATCTTTTGACAAGATAGAACATGAATGAAATCTAAGGTTGACATGTAGATTTATCATGTACATCATGTTGTGTATTAAAATTGTTGTATCATTCTTGAATAAGAGATGATTTAACAACATTGATATCTAACTAAAAGTTATTAGATAACTTGTGTAATGAATATTCTAAAAGAATTACATCCTCACCGAATTGCTCCTAGATTCTATGGATGAACAATATGTCAAATGTTGTGCAAATTGTCATCGCCTTTAAACTTGAAAGTTAGGAAAGCATCAAACATTACACAACAAGATATTAAAGTTTACGGAGTTTTAATGAGCACATTGTTGTTTGTATACAATGATCTTGGTTTAATTGAGATGACACTCAATACTAGTCATGGTAGGATTTCATCCTTGTTAATGGCCATGTAAACTAGTTGTGCTACTAAGAGCACAGTTGCATTATACATTAAAAGAATAAGAATACTTTAAACTTTAAAATGTTTGAAAGTTTAAATTGTCATAAATTGGTGATAGAGGATGTCACACACTTTATGAATTACTATGTGGATTGGTGAATGCACACATACAAGGACTTCATCAATTGAATTCTTGAAATAAGTATTCTCAAAATTATGATAGATCAAGTTGGTTGATTTATGCCTTGTCAACAAGTATGATTGTCATTACTTGAGACATAATTCATCAACTGGAATTTTCATGCATTGATCTATTTGGTATTTGGATAAGGGATGTTAAACAATTGTTATAATAAATCAAATACTTGGTATGTTTGATTTTATAATATATTGTATCCTATATTTGCATGTTTAATCCGTGAATAAATTTATTTATTCTAAATCGTCTGCTGTCAATTAATGATATGGGAGTATCATTAAACTAAGACAACCGAGAGATATGGTAGAATATACTTGAAAGTATATTGATGAGAATGCATACCAATTTCGGATGATATTCAATGAATTGAATATAGGACTTATCCCAACTACATAATTTACTTTGTAGATATTGTTATAAGTAAATTATGAATAGTTATCCTCGACTTGAGATACCGGATAAGTGTCATGAATGTAGTGCACTGTGGAACAACTTAACGCTATACGAATCGGTAGTCACAAGGGTTGTTTCTCAAGTGTTGCAAAGTTCATGGGTTATTCTCGTAGTCAAGATAGAATTTGTTCCTTCAAATTTATTTTGAGTTTAATATTCTTGGGCCCTCGTAGGGTTGACAAGATGTTTGCGTGGCCACGCCCAAAGTTCTCCCCGAATATGTTCAAGATTTGGTAATCTTGCTCAATCACTTATAACGAGAAACATAATAGTTGGATAAAGAATGACTTAATTCCATATCTTTATTTAACATGGTATTAGAAACAAAAGGATAATAATAATGAGAAATCATTAAAAGGTTTTCCAGAGCCTTGCTCGAGTTGTACTAGAGGCATCAAGTGTTGCTAGACGCTAACCGAATGTGATCACTCTATTAAGATATATCCAAGTGGGAGCTGTTGGTTTTATGAATATAAATTAGTAGACGTGAGTTAGGATCGAACTCGAGACTATGGGATTGCACACTTTACGATGAGAATTTAAAGTTAAATAATTAAATATAAATGTTGTATTTATTTATTTATTAAACGAAATAACTAACGGACGTTAAGTAATTAATGTAATGGACTAACGGTCGTTAAAGGTATATGGAAAAGGACTTAATTGCAAAAGTTGGGAAGGTTCCGAATCCCTTTGGGATATCCAAACCGATCGGCCAAGGAGACAAAACAAGGAAAGAAAACCAACTTGTTCACCAAGTTTGCTTGGGTATATAAACAAGGCTTGGGGTTTTATTTTTCCATCTCTTGTGCTCATTAGCTAAACCCTAAAATTGTTTTGTGTGTGTTTTTTGCTCTAAACCGATCGTACATCATTCATAGGTGTCGATCCATTACTTTTCCACTAACCAAGTTATTTTGTTTGATAAAACTAGCATTACTTTAATTCGGTTTAGTACGTGTGTACAAGAACATAGTAATAACATACTATTGTTATTATCTTGGATTGAATTACAAAACGGTAAGGGTAATTCACATAATCCTATAAACCCTAATTAGGTTCATCCTAATTGCTAGTTTGTGGATTTGATTCTTGTTCGCTAGAATCAAGAAAAAGGTACGATATTCTTTTATGTTAATTAATTGTTCATTAATAAAACCTATACGCTCCGCTTGAAGTTACTTTGATGTTTTGAATAGTTATTTTGGGTTCTATACCACTTGTTTATTTGAATGTCATGTTATCTAATTCCAACAAATAATGAAGCTATCCACGTCTAGAAAAAAAAAATAATAATAATAAATAAATAAAATAAAAAAAATACTTGATAGCATTCGTTAACGTTATACGTATACATAAAGCTTACAAATTAAGCTATAACATACCTTAAAGGCTCATGTAAAGCCCATCAACGAATACTTAGGAGGACCAAATTCAGGATTTCTGTTCGTATCACTAGACGATTCGAACACTCATCTCTTAAACGGCATAGGACCATTTAAAAAAGAAAACCTAAAATCTGTCCCGAATCTTAACCCTGTTACAAGGCAAAATTCCTCCCAGTCAAACTGTATCTCAAGATCATGATCATCTAGCCGGTATAACCCTAAGAAATAACAGCGGTAGCAAAAAACTAATATATTTTATAAATGTAGCAATTACAGTAACAAATTTTTTATTTTATTTTATTTAAAAAAATAAAGTTTTTCAAGAACAGGCAGTACAACAAAACCACAACTAAAATAACAAAATACTCAACATGCGAGTATCCAGTCGCGATGCACTGGCAATATCTTTCTAGTTAAATATTCTATCGCAACAACTAAATCACGATTTTGGTCTCGTTTTGATGACGGAAATTGATACAATACTATAAACCAAACGTTTTAAAGCTGGTCTTTGTTATTTGTTCATGCGTTTATACAATCCAAGCAAACGCTAATAAAGAAATTAATCTATAAAAACTAGGCTCATAAACCCAACAATTATATGGTTACGGTAGGCCTAAAAAACTTAAACAAAACAAAAACTATATAAAATATTTCTCTTACCCAAATTCGAACCAACCGTTTCATAATATTAGTTACCAAAAAAGTAAAACTACTACTATTACAAAAAGGTTATATATATGAATAACAAAACTACATATGCATGTTGCTAAACATTTTTTGGAATTTGCATTACCACAATAGATAATTTTAATAAAAACTGGAACAACGATATGTAGTAACAGTAAAAAGAAACTTACCACTCTTTTATGAAAGTAGTCTAAACCACGTTGCAAACCGAAAACCCCTCCCTCCACGGGTACCAGTGATATGCCGAGGTGGATGATGACAGATTATCAACATAATACTTGCTGTATCTTCACAAGTTCGACTCTTGAATGATATTATAATATAATGATAGCGATAAAAAACAGTAGAGAGGAAATATAGGAGGCGTACGGTAATTTTAGAAGAGAGGTGTTGAGACAGATTGAAATGTATAGATTTATCAAAGAAATGGAGTAGTTTATATAAAGAGTGAAAAAAAAAAAAAAAAAAGCTTTATGGTAAAAGGTGTTCAAAGAGTCCTGATAACAAGTCATGTATGGTCTCATCCAATAGTAAATGCACATACCAAGACATGCATATTGATTTGACTAGACTCTTAATTACAGTGACCAACTATACACTTTTGTTTTGTTGGTGTTTTAGTTTTGTTTTTGCCAAAAAGAAGAATAAGAAAAAACAAATAACCATGATATATTAGTAAGGGTCCGCTTGGTTCAAAGTGGGGAAAGGGAAAAGGAAAGGGAAAGGAATGCAAATGAATGAATGAGATGGATAATCAATCACTTACCCCTCAATTTATTCTATAATGATTCATTACCCATTACGAGGTAATCAATCTCTTACCCCTCCCCAACCAAGCACTAAATTATTTGTGATATGAGCCCTTTTGAATACCTTACCCATTCCCCACCCCCTTAACCCCCTAACCAAACACGCCCTAAGTAGTAACGCATAATAGTTATTTAATGATGAAAGGTAAAATCAAATAGATACTTTATGTGCTCGTGTATCATTTGAAACTCATTTTGTTTTCTTTGCTTAATAAAAACGTATTATTTATACAACATATAAAACATTATAAATTTTCTAATAATTTCTTAAGATTTTTATAAATAAATTTTAATGTATCATAGATCACTAAACACTATGTAATATACCAACACATATAAAAATTTGACTAATCAACATATAATTAATTACATTATTAAAACATCCTTAAATTTAAATTTCAAATTATTAATCTTATTATACAAGCCGATATAACACAAAATGTATTCTCATTTTCAATGAAAAATAGTATTAAATCAATAGAGTTTTAAAATGTATACTAAATTACAATGTTCAAAAACTATTAAATCGTAAAAGTGTCTCGAGAACCAACATATATATATCTTTTATATTTTTTGATAGAATTAACATAAAAACTAAAAACTGTGTTTTATCAAAATCGGACAATTTTTCAAAGCAAAAGATGCAAAGATAGAAAGTACTAAGTGTTAACTTATATGATTTTATTTATTTTACACATATCTTTACGACATATAAAACATTTTAGACATTCTCTCCTAATTTTTTTTAATATTTTTATAAATAAATTTTAAGCAATTACAAATCACTAAGCACTATGTGCAAGCAAATACTACACATATAAAAAGTTGACTGGTCAACGTATAATTATACTATACTCCTCCGTCCCATATTATAAGTCTATATTGCTATTTTTTGTTGTCTCAAAAAATTTGTCCATTTTTATATCTCAACCAATCAAAAGAAACTTTAGTGGAGAGAAATGATATTTGATTGGTTAGTAGAGTAGTTAGTGAAAATTTATTAAACTTTGTGCAAAATGAAAGTGGACTTATAATTAGGGATGGAGGGAGTATAATGTAGCATTCATTGAAGTAGAGCTTGGAGTCAGCACTGTTCCGAAGTTGCCGATTGAGAGGTCGGCTTGATGGAGTGAGACGGCTTAGGTGCAATGTGGAGCCGCGGTTCGAGATGGCACTGTTCACACGCCGAGCTAAGTCGAGCCGACAACTTAAATGGATTAAAAGGTGGCAGTTAATTGTAAGGATTTGTTGCATGTTATAAGAAAATTAGGCACATAATTTATATTATGTAATTGTTTTTTAGGGCTTGTAGATTTAGTGGTAATAACTTAACGTGTTTCGGGTATTTTGACAATAAAATTAACATTTTTTGCAAGAAGAGTCACAAAACCATTCCAAACATTATAAAAAGATAACATAGTTGTAGTTACCATTAGTATAATAACATATCATAGATATATTGTTCAAGGCCATCTAAGGACAGCCGTCGACAAAGTTTTCTGTTGATAAGCAGTCCAAAATACAAAATATAAAACATAAACATTCGAAAAGACAATTGATAAGCATGTCTAACCAGAACAACTGGAGTCATAAACAAAGCCACAAATTTTCCAACACCAGGTTATGTCTTAACACATGTGAGGAATTTTAACTAGCTTACGGGCAGACACATTTTCTCGGACATCTTTAACAATGTCAACAAGCTTGAACCTGACCATTTTGTTATTATCCCAATGACACCTTCTAACAATGTCCTTCCATCTTGCTTTTATGGTCACATGGTTCTTGCTTTTAGGTCTATCACTGTGGAATTCCATATTCACATTAACATTGAACTCATGTCCATCGTATTGCAAAAGTGCATTATGGTACTTCAACATTTCATATGGCTTCCCAAATTTATGAGTTATGTTCTGTATTAATAAAACATACATTATAAGCAAAATAACTATGTTCATGTATTGAAGTATATATTAACATCACTGAAGTACATAATGATGAATATGAATATATATATATATATATATATATATATATATATATATATATATATATATATATATATATATATATATATATATATATATATATATATATATATAGGGTTATTGTAAGAACTTTCTTAAAGTTATAAAAGTAGGAACTAATTTGGACCATTGGATCGCTTAATTGAGATTAGATGAGATTAATATTAAGTGAGTGACATTATAGTTATTAAATAGTGTGTCAAGGGTATTTTGGAGAATTCAAGTACAAATTGATTATTAACATTTTTGAATTAGTTTTTCTACATTTTATTTAGCACCATTTTAAATAAGTGATATATATTTACTTATAAAAAATTAACCACCATTTTAATTTTGATTGTCAACGTTAACTTTTTTTTTTTTTTTTTTTTTTTTTTTTTTTTTTGAACTTTTTATGCCGATTCACTAAACATTTTTTCTCATCATTTTCCATTTTGATAGTTTACCAAAAAAACCGATACACAAACCCCCGATACAAGAATATAAGTATCATACACGACTGATACAACGATACAACCGAACCCGTACACAATTGATACAACGATACATTTGATACATTAATTGTTTCATTTACATTAATTGTTTCATTTACCATGTACACATGTACCGATCACTCAAATTGTACACAACTGATACAACTACTAAAAAGTCAAAATGTACAACCTACAACCGAACCATACACAACTGATACAACGATACAACCTACAACCGAACTCGTACACAACCACGAGAATGTATCACCTGCTACAACCGAACCCGTACACAACCTACAACAGAACCCGTACACAACCACAAGAATGCATCACCTGCTACAACCGAACCTGTACACAACCTACAACCAAACCCGTACACAACCTACAACCAAACCCGCATACGTACACGAAAGCGCTTGCTTCACACACAAATCGAAACAAACATAATACGATTAATGACGACTTGAGTCCTAAAAGCCCGAACCGGGTTCTACACAATCCGGTTGGTACCCAAAAACTGTTTAATTGGTAAATGAAGGAAATAAAAACCTAATATTTAAAACAAACAAACCGGTAATTCCGTCACAAGCATCCAGATCGAAACAAACATCCAGATCGAAACAAACAATATTAGATCGAAACAATATTTGAAAAAAACAAACCGCTTGAAACAAACATCCAAATCGAAAAATCCACAGTCAGATCGGGCGGCTCGGGTTGATTTTAAGCGCATCCGTGGTCATATGTTGATTTTAAAGCATATGTTCATCGGTTGTGGTGTTGTCTTTTTTTGTATATACACAAAAATAGATCCGATAACCGAAGTGGTGTTGTCTTTTTGTATAGATCGGTATTTTTTTTATTATTTTTTGTTGTTATGGATTTGTGGAAAATAAAGATGAAGATGGAGGCTTTTTGTATGGATCGGTAGTTATATATATATATATATATATATATATATATATATATATATATATATATATATATATATATATATATATATATATATATATATATCTATACATTATATATAAGAGGAGGCATGCCACATAAAATGCCACTTGGCATCCCATAATGCCAAGTCATATTTCCATGTCACCAATTAAAGCCAAGTCATCGAATGTATTAAAATCCGGATTAATTTTTAAAAAATGAAGCTACCTAGGTTCGAACTTGAGACATTTTAAAGATTAGGAAACATCCCAACCACTAAAGCAACACAATTTTTTGATTACTTTTTGCAAAGCCAAATCTATATACTAAAAAAAAAAAAAAAGACAACTACTAATTATTTACTCTGTACTTCAACGAGAATAACCCAACCAACCCAACCCAACTCATCACATATCGTTCTTATCTTTCTGCAACCCTAAAAATCATCCCTAAATCTCTATCTCAACAGAATTCGATGTATGGATATCTTGGATTTTCGTAACCTTGAGCTAAAGCTTTATTGGCTATGTGTAAACGCAATTGCATGTAAGACCAAACCTAATATCTCAATGTTAGTAGATAACTAATTGTAATCAAACATTACTTCCATACAGTTTACTTATGAAGATCATATGTTTTTAATCTTTATATATTTTATCTTAGTTTCATATTAGTTTTAGCTTGGATTTGATTATCGCTTTGCATGATTTTGGTTGTTTGATATTGCCTTTGTATGATTTTGGTTTATGATTTGTTCCGTAAGTCATTTTTTGTATGATTTTGGTTTATGATTTGTTCCGTAAGTCATTTTTTCTTATAACACGACACAAGTTTTGCATGCCTAATCTATTAAGTAATTTGATGATTCTGTTCTATTTTGCATGTTAGCAGGGTCTAAGAATAAGAAAGATGGAT
This sequence comes from Chrysanthemum lavandulifolium, assembly GCA_022545495.1. Classification (NCBI taxonomy): domain Eukaryota; kingdom Viridiplantae; phylum Streptophyta; class Magnoliopsida; order Asterales; family Asteraceae; genus Chrysanthemum; species Chrysanthemum lavandulifolium. The sequence continues at coordinate 35,984,543 of CM040238.1, read as the reverse complement.
GTCATAAAGTCATTGGTTGACTACAAGGTAATGCCTTTTATCAAGAATGACAATGCAGGTTTGTTTATTCATGAATCATTGATTATGATAATAATTATCTATATTATGTCTTTTTTGCTATATTTTGTAAAATGTGCGCATAGATAAACAATTGGCGCTTATCCCGCACCTTATGGATTTAAAATTTTCCAATGTTTATAGAAAAGGTAGGTTAACAAAGTTGCAAAAAAATCCTTCACTGCTTTTGAATTGAATGCCCAAAGTAGTACTGCTGCAACCCAAACTAGACAACCTCACCAACAGACTAGGATTCCTGTTAATCTTACACAACCTGTTTTCACCAAAAGAATAGTATATGAAAACCAAGTGAACTTAAAACAGAATAGGAAGCTACAAGGAGCTATGAACAACAGAAAGAGGAAAAAGGTAGTGTCAGAATCGAGCGGAAGTTATTACAGTAGCTCTGAATCTAAGGAAGAAGAAGAAGAACACATTGAAAGTGAGGATAATGGCGTCCCCAAAAATGTTGATACAAATCAAGATTGTCATCTTTATATGTGCATGTTGAGATTGGTTTTATATGATACAGATAATGTCATTTGTTACATGCATGGCCTGGAATATTCCTTCCTGTGGTGATTGGCGGATCCTTAGGAATTATCGTTCCTATGTTTTTATGGCTTCCACTTGTTGACTTTGGAAAAAATTAACTAATTATTTGTTTTTTATTTATCTTAGAAGAAAGAGTTGGACGCTGAGCTTGCCAATTTCACAGTGGCTGCTAAGCCTACTCGCAAAATAAGATTATATTTTGTGACTCTTTTACAGCATGATTTGCTCAATTTCTTTATTAAAATCAATAAGTAACCTTATTCATAATAATGAATTCTATTAGTCAATAGACACGATAGTAATACTTTTCTATTTTTTTTTCAGATCTGAACAAGTGAAGGAACCTGAAAAGGAAGTTGCTACTGATGCTACATGTTCTGGCCCTTCTGATGAATCTCCTGCCGAAAGTACATGATCACCTCAAATAGGTTTATATAAAATATCTTTATGATGGCTGTATATATTTAGTGATTAAATAAATTGTTGGGGCGATAATGGCTTGGGGAGTCAAGTTTTTAAAATAGTATCACCCACCCACTTACCCTCTATGTTGCTACTTATTTATTGGTGCCTTTGTTTATATGCGTGTGTCACACAAGTGTATCACAAGTTGAACTTTATGATTTTTAGTCGAGTCGAAAACTATGTGTATATCACCTTAGCTATTTCTCAAGTTTGCATTGTAAACTTTATCAAATACCCCGTACACTTTACACTCATAAAATGACTTCTTATGCGAATAGGATAGGTCCTAAACTTAACTGAGTACAAGCGGGTGCACATACATATCCTCACAATTTTTGATGCTAATTTTAAAATTGCCTGAAAGTCATTGTTGAAGTTTGATTTGTTCTGTTTTACCCGCAATTGATACGCAGAAACAAACCAACTCCAAAAGATGTCACCGTCTGATTCTCAAGAGCAGAACAAGAAGCAGAAGCAGCATACTGGTAGTGAGTCTGTTTCTCAAGAGCAGAACAAGAAGGGAAGCATCATACTGGTAGTAAATATGGTATGTTTGATTTTACCTACTTTTCAGTATACTGATTCTCTTGTCTGGTTGTCTTCACGGCTATCACTTTAACCACTATATCCTAAAAATAAATGGCGTTTTATTTAGTGAGAGTTCTTGTGGAGAAATTCCGATACATGAGCACCTTGTTTCTTTTTACCAAAAAAGAATTTACAGAATAAAATTAAGAGAGATATGAAATTGAATATCTTCTTAATGAAATGTAGGTAAACTTTGTTTTAAAGAACAAAACTTGTTTCAAACAGAGAACCAAGAATGATTTCAGTTGAACAACATAACTCGACTCTTCATCTTAATTAAAGCATGTTATAAATGAGTACACCTCTCGCTAATATAAGAAATATTCCTATATGTTTTAATTGAATTTGTTCTACTTTATTTGCGTTTGTACATACAGGGTTTCGCTACTTTGTAAAATCTTTTTAGGGTGAAGACGGTAAGAAAAATGGTACCTCTTTGTTTCTTTTCGATATATTGCTTCTTTTGTGCTCTAATATCAACCTTTTTTGGTTTACCAAATTAGGCTTTACTGACGAGGAGGCGGATCTAGAAACGTTGAAGGAGGAACTAGAACGGATCAAATCACATGAATGCACTAGGTGTGGGCTAATTTATGATATGAGCTGTGTTTGTCAACAAGAGCTTGAATTAGATATGGATGAGATTCGACCAAGTGGTATGTTTAATTATGAGATTTTGGAGAGAGGACCAGATCCAGATCCCTGGTGTCCTCCTTGGGAATGATTTTGACTAACCTTCCGGGAAGTAGTATGCTTTGCTTTGCGCTTATTGACCGGTTGCAGATGTTGAATGTTACTTAAATAAATTTGTCTATGTGTTTTAGGAAACAAGTCTTATGTAGTTTAGTAAACAAAACTCGTGTATCTTGTTACTCAAAAAAAACATCGGGATTCATGTGGACATCTACTATTTAAATTTCAGTATTGAAGCTTGTCTGATTATTTGTTATGTTTGGATACAAAATATGAATGTTCTCTAATTTTCTACACATATAAACTTCTTATATCTGCTTTCTCGAACCTTGAATCTTGCGGCCAATTTTTGATGATTACTGATGTCGTTAGTTTTGTTTTTTTTCAGGTTCACTATACATGCCCAGCCATTTTCTTCCTAATATTATAAGGTTTTGTGGGAAGCTTGAGATGTTAGATCGACTACTCCCCAAGATAAAGCTATAGATCATCGGGTAACAAGAAGTTTATATTTAAAGATGGAGACGCTCAACAGAGGTCTTGGTGGTGAGCAACAAGAAAGTTATATTCAAAGACTACGTAACTAAAAGCATCTCATATGGTAGTTACCCCTTCTCACGCAACCATACATTTGGAGCTTCCTAAGAATGGTGCGGTCTTTGCTCCACCAATCATTGGAGTGGTACACTACTGCATTTTTCAGCTGTAGGTTTGTGTCTATTATATATCGTTAAATGTCCAGCATGATCTCCAAAACTGAAATGTATACACAAAGTATAACAATTTGTTTTTAACATGAAGATTGCGGGCTTCATAAATGGAACTATCGCGCCAATGCCTAAACTTATAATAGGTGCCACAACACCTCTTCACGTGACTCTCAAGACTCTGCATCTTTAGTAGGGTATAATCTTATCAGCTTTTGACTTGCCACATTAAAAAAATGCAAGTTGATATACATCTTTTATTGGTAGATTTTCATTTTAGATGTTCCTGATGATGAGATATATGTTTAGCTAACGATTCTATTATACATACTGTTTTTTAGGGACACAACACGATCCCAGCTATGACGGCGATTGTGGGTGGAAACCTCTTAAAAGGTAATTTAAGATAATAAATTGACATTCTCTGTATTTTGTTGCATGATAGATGTAATTTACAGGTCCCAAAAGATCTGTATCTCGCTACCACTTGTCTTTGGAATAATAGCAGTTAGATTAATTTTCCGGTTTAATGACAGGCCAACATCACAGAAATTGAGAAGGCTTGACAACGTACTCGATCACCTTCTGAAAGACACTTGATTGGTCAATCCAATCCGATCTGAACCGTTCAAAAAAATGACACACTGAAACATGAATTGGTTAAGCCAGTCAGCCCACCCTTTTATCTCCGTAATTGCTATGCTTAAATCCTTATCCCTGGTGTCAATTTTTTAAGATCAAAGCTCATTTGTCTTTTTTGCTCATTTTTTAAAATTTTTTATATAGTTTGGCTATAGATTTTATCAGGATTTTTAAGACCCTTATGTAACCTGTAACTCTAAATCACACGTAAACATTAAATATCATACATTAAGATCAAATCTTTCACTTATTCAAAGCTCATTTTGCATTTGTATTTTCTGATATTTGCGGGATGACTCAATTGAATATCAAGCAGTGTAAAAAGGCGCCATGGGCTCCACACCTTTTCCCCATATGAAGACACCACAGAGCACATCCCGTGATGATAAAATTCATGAAACCTGTTTTGAGTGTTTCCAGTGGTGGATGGGTGAGTTACTTTATTACATCTCATAATACCTATCATTCGATGATTATTGTTTTGCTTTGTTTCTTGCGATTTCGTGAATTAAGTAAGAGTATCTACTCAGTCATTGTTAGTAAAGATAACTATTGTTAAGCCTTATCTTGGTTTCCATATTTGCAGGTTGAGTTCACGCCACCTTGGTCCCAAGTACTGAACTGGTGTTCTCACTGATACAATCACGAAAAAGTCAGTACCTTTAATTAGCAACAAATTCATCAACCAATTTCTTTTATTGATCACTGTAAGCGAACCATTTATCACAGGTTACTGTGTCTCCATAAAAAGAATCTGCAAATAGAATTGTACAGAGGTAAGTACGTATTACGTGGTTTCAGTTATAGCTTGGAATTGATAATATACATGGAAGCCAACACGAACCTTGAAGAAAAATGCTAATATTTTCCACTTGGCTTTTCAATTTCCGAGTTTGTAGCCAATTTTATCCATCGAAGATCGCCTCGATCCGAGTATATGTGATTTGTACGGACATTGGGCGAAGAATATTGTGATATCACACGGTGGATATATTTTAATAGTTGCTCTATGCTAATATTCGTTCCTCAATCAAGTCATAAGTCCAATATTTTATTGTTGTAGCTATTGCGACCATCTTCCAAGCAATATCATCAATGGACGGTAGTTTTCATCGAACTTTTCTATCATATAGTATATTTTTTTAAATTAGTGACTGAAATATGATTAAAAATTATATATACATTAACACAATAATAATTCATGTTTTTGGATAAAAGAGTCTAACCAACTGGATTGTCGCTTCCTTTTAGCATGTTGTTTCATTAGCTGAAAACACTTGGAGCGAACATGTTAAATGGGTGAAAATACCCACTAAACCTGATTGTATGCATATTTCTAAAGGTAAATAAGGGGGTGTTCGGGATTGATTGATTTGTTTGCTTATGTGCATTAAAAATATAAGCAAGTACTAATTTACTTATTTTCAAGTGTTTGTTTACTCTAAAATAAGGACATAACCATCTCTATCCAAACACTTAATGATGTGGTCACTTGGAGGAATACTTAACACATGTGGACCGGCGCTTGTCAAGATTGAGTAAGCTTTCTTAGTTGTAATCACCCACATATCGTAAAGTATGATACTATAAAATTGTAGAATTACCTGCTTGATATTAAAAATCAGAATAGCATGCCGTCATAAGATGTGTATAAGCTGTGCTGAACTTGTGGTTGTATCTATAGTTGATAGCTTTGCAGCAAAAGAGATTGCAACACGATTGCGGGTGTCTAAATCAAAGGCTATTTTTACTCGAGATATATTGTTCTAGGTGGTCGAAGATTTCCTTTGTACATGTAATAAGTCAATTTCGTGGGGAAGTTACAGATATATTGGATACTTATAGGACTCTGCTATATTTCTTGCAGCCGTGTTGTCAAAGCTACTAAATGTACAAGCTATATTGTCCAAATGTTACATTAGACCAATATCTAGGGAAAAGTTGGTTTTTATCTGTCATTGCCACGTCCTGTTTTTTGTGTTTAAATGAAACCTGAAACTCTGATTACAGGGGTTTTATCACAACCTTTGTTGTCTCATTACTCGAGTAGCGTTACTCTATTTGCAAAGTTCTATTTCACTCGATTTTTTTTAGTAATTGATAAAGATTTAGGCCGCCAAGCGTTCGGAAGTCACCTTATTTGCTCTTCTTTCTATTTATTATATAGTCTATATATGTTTGGAAAAGTATGCTCCTTTACTTCATTTTGGATGACGAGTCCTACTTGTGCTTATCCACCTCTGTATGCTTCTCTACTATTGCTAACACATGGCTGCATTAGATCCCTGATGGAAATTAATAAGGAATATATATTAGTGTTTGTATAACTGTCCTTCGTCATTACAGAAAATTCAGGTTTTCATGTTAAAGGGAATTTATTAATGTTTTTATAATTGTCCCTTTTAACTGCAGAAAATTCAGGTTTTCATGTTGCCAATTCAATCCTTATGGAGGTTCTTTGGGCAATTCAACGCGGAAAGCCATGAGCTTTTTCTCCAGGAAGACCTACTGAGTTCCTGAAAAATTATAAATTTAGCCTGGGTTTCCTTGCTGACTTAGAAGGTATTAAAATAGTTTCCATTTTCATGTATCTGCTTTAGAGGTGATAATATGGGCAGGTTGGTTGAGAGGTTGAACTGGGTATACTTTTACGGTTCATGTTCAAATTCACAATTTTTTTTTATCAATAATCAGTATGTTAAATACAGCATGATTGCAACAGTTATATGTCAATTATAATCTAAGCCTTTAAGTAAAATAATTTAGGAGATTTTATTATTCTTATAGTGCCCGTTTGGACCGGTTCCTTCCAAGCTAAGTGTTATGTTTTTTCCTTCAGAGTCAAACATTAATCCAATGGACCCACTTATTAGTAAATGGGTCAAAAATTGACATCCTTTTTTGTACGATTTGTTAACGTCTTAGTCACAAGGGCCCCTATGTTTTCTTTGTAATTTTAAGTTGGCATTGTTTAGCAAGGATACTGCCCTTCCATATCTGTTGTGGCCAACTTTCAAGCTGAGGCTGTATATGTAGATTCATGAAACAATGGAACATTGGGGTGTATTTCTCATTGAGGTACTGAAATATTCTCTTTTTATGCCAATATCTAGGACCATTTTATATGGAAACACATCAATTTGGGTTGTATAATAATATTGATAATTGGTCAATTCTAGATGGTGAACAGGCCGCCACATATTTAACACAAGATACCAAAAGTAAACTCGTGAAAGGCGCGGCTTTCAAGATTACGGGTCGTTATTGTGAGTTGGATGCTAATAATGTGAACAGGGTAAAAAGCATTGAGTTATGGAAACATGTTTATGAATCTCTAATATTCAGTAATCATGATCGAGCATTCTTAATCTATTATTTAGGCAAGAAAAACAAAGACTTCACTTCAAAGTTCAGAGAATGATTAATAACTAATAAAACAAGAAATGAAAGAAAGCAAATAAAGATAGAGTTGTGCATTACTGATATGCGGGTTTGCCTTTGTTTGCTTATGTTTAATATTAGGTTACAAAATGGACGGGTTGGCCAGGTTAAGTAACGGGTCAAAACAGGTTCTGGGTGGATCAAGGCATCTTTAGTACTTCTGTACAGGTCAAAATGGATCGGGTTAAAGCAAGCAATTTCATGTAAATTAATTCTTTTACTGCCATTAGTTGGATACTCAAATTGCCACATGTATTTTCATCATTGGGTGCTATTACCTATTCATTCATAATGTTGCATGGTAACTTATATCGATAATGCTTTTAGGAACAATGGAGGATTAGGAACAACAGACGTTGGAAAATGTCGTGGCGTCAAAAGGAAAAAAAGTATAACCAAAATATACCAGCTGACATTGTATGCTAGCATCCAGATTGGAAGGATAGGTCGTGCGGGATCAATCGGCGAGGCTACTTCATATTTCTGCACCACGATATACATGTCCAATATTTCAGTTTAGAAAGAATTTCATATTATTATGAATCTTTAAACAGGTCGGATTTACTTATTCTTAAGATAATAAAGGAATCAATATAGACGAGGGACAGTTGTTGCCACAGTGCAACAATATATACAAATGCACAGTACTAATGACGAGGTGCTTGTCTTCTAAGCATTTCTGAAATAAGTTATTTATCAAGAGTTAAATACGGTGTTGAATACAGACAGTGTTGTTGCAGGTGAATCGGCTGCTATTAGTATGGGTCTATTAATGGTCGGGACTCCGAGTGAGAAAGCAACAGAGATGTTAGTGTATGCTCACAAGACACAATAGCACAAAGATCATAAGGTAAATTTAGGATTTCAAATTGCTTCTTTTAATATGTCAAATCATTATCAAATATCCCTAAATCCGCTCATGTAATTATGTGTGGGTCGAATTAAGTTATTGTGTCGAACCTCTAAATCATTATGCTAATAGAATTAGTAATATTTGAAAAATATGTTTCTTTTTAACCATTTTTTGCACATCAATAAGTTATAGAGAGTTGGAGAAAAAAGTGTTTGGGCTAGCCTAGCCAACTCAAATCTATATGTTTTGACCCGTTACTGAACCTGGTCAACCACCAAAATTTTCCCACCTTCAATAATTATGATACTTTTCAACTTTTAACATTAACAATTATGTTGTGCAGGGGGTTAGCGTTGGTACTGCTCTCACAGTTTATGGAAGGGAAGAAGAGGGATTGAGCAATTGACACATGTTTAAGATACTATACTATGCTGTGGGGTATGCATTGGCACTGGCTTATTGATCGAGAATGCTGGAGGTTACAATAGTGACGAGACACAATCTGTGTGAGTAAGTTTATCGCGAATCTTGATGACCGGACTCAAGTAGCTTACTGATCCAAAAATGAAATCATCAGGTTGGTAGAGACACTATACGGATCGTGAATGCTTAAGGTGTCTGTTGCAGCTTAAAACTCCATAAATTGAGACCAATTTTCTATTGTAAACATGTATTGATAAGGATTCAATAAAAAAAATTCATCAATATATATGTTGGATTTCATAACTTAAAAATATTTGATTGCAACTTATCATAGTATACAACTATAAAAGTGCATTAAATTGTTGTTATGTTGATGTCCAGGTTTGAAGGCTTTGGATAGTAATTCTCAACCCCGAGTTTCGATAATGGCCATGAGAAGTCATGATGCTCCTAAAATCTGCAATTGATCATGTACTTCACTTATTTAACACATAAAAATAGATTTGAGTTTGTCTAATAGATACATGTTTGGCGCTTTTTGAACCTATTGATTGTTTCAATCAATGTAACGTATTCCCTGCTTAGATACGCCTAATAATTTGCCATATTTATTTTGTTAACTTAGTGTATACAATGTTTATATTATACATGTTTTACTAAGTTTATTAAACACAACATGTCCCAACCTTAATAGAGTAAAATTATAACACATGTCCGTTACCAAATGTTAGCCGATCAAAGTTTCTCTTAAAAATGAAAGAATATAGGAAATATAATACGTAACATGGAATGGTGGTTATTGCAGGCATCAATAAAGAATCCACATCTGCTACATTTATCATGATCACTTCCCACTCCACCTCCAGAGACTCCTTTCTCAAGTGGCCTTCCACTTGGAGCCACTGAAGCCAGTTTACATTTAAAGGACCATGATGTGTGAACTTGCACGATATTAATGGTCATTTTATGGGTAGACATATAGCATTTACTATCTACTTGAAGAACCTCGACAAGTACAAGGTATTCCACCCGTTTCATTTAACTTTTAATTACTTTTTAGTATATATTTGTTCAACTAAATACTAAAAATAAAAACCAAAAATCAGAATACTTACCTGCTTATAGGCGTTTTATGGATTATGATAAAATCAATTATAGATCTTAACCGTTTCATTTAACTTTTAATTACTTTTTAGTATATATTTTTCTACTAAATCCTAAAATAAAAACCACAGTCATACCGTCCATCGGACGAGTTTTGCCACTAGTATATATATATATATATATAAAAAACTTAAGTTAACGAAAAATAAGCTATTCCTTTGAACTTTTGGTTCAAGCTTTATTGTGATGTTTCTACTATGTGCCACGTCAGCATTTCATGTGAAACACGGTTGTTAATTTCACGTGAAGCACAATTGTTAATTTCACGTGAACCACTCTTTCCTCTCTTGTTAAATTTTCTCAAGCAAGGGTATTTTCCTCTTGTTCCTCATAGCTATTGCCTCCGCATCCCACTCATCTTTAATCTCAACCTTTCTTCATACCATCGTCCGACAAACCCGCTGATGACTTCCCATATGTATATAGTCCGATGTTGGACACGAAATTTTCCAACAAATAAAAAGACGAATAGCTAAAAAGATATCGAAAGATTAGGGATAATGAATACATATAATTGTTGCTGAAAATCTACATTAGACAAAAGATAATGACCTTGAATTGCCGCACTTTACGCTCGCCTATTGATATGTAAATCAACGTAACCTCGTAGAAATCTATCGCCATTTCGTAATGATAATAATTGCTACTATATTAGAGCACGATCCATATAATGGTTAAAAAGAAGGTAGATGTTTACCGTAGCCGGGATTGTGTGTGCCCACTATATGCACGCAAACCGTCACGCACATGACGCGTGCTGGTTCATTTATACCCAACGAAATTGGTGACTATCGTAGATCAATATTTAAAGGCAATTATGTTTATCCTTCGAATGATTAAAAATTAAAATTACATGTTCATAATGCATGTCACGGGTTAGGGTGTTTATTGGGTTGGGTGATTCGGGTTGTCGGGTTATAAGATAAACTCTATGTAAATAAACCGATATATAGATAACTTATATAGTTTTCGAACAAAATATCAATGTATGCTTAAGGCACATAGCAATTACGTAGTATATAATTATATCATCAGTTGCTACTAACTTTTCTTTGTACGTTGCTAATCCACCATACTCACAAAATTCTTTTACTACATTCCATTTCGCTATTTACTACTCAAGACTCAATACCCATATTAAAAGCGATGTTCGAGAAAAATCATATGATCTTTCATGAGTTTGCCTTAATGACATATTGACATAATTGCATACTTAAACCAAAATTTGTGGCTAAAAAGCTTCTACATGATGATTTATAGGAAAACTAAAATTTTGTCTACTTTTTATGTTGTCTTCATATGACTTATCTAATATATTGTGTGATTCGTGTGCAGCCCCAATAGGTGTGATTCAGAACTGTATTGCGCCCCAATAAGTGTGATTCGTATGCAGCCCCAATAGTCGATATATCGATATATTGTGTCATCTCCCAACCAATTCAGATATATGTTGATTAAAGTCGATGCTAAATCGCAAGCATAAGAGAAGGTATGGGACGAGAGCTAATACCACTTTTATCGACCTCTGCTCCTAACTTGACAAGGTATAATGCAACAAATTGACCTATGATCGAGCATAAGCCGATTTACAGATAAGGAAGAAACATGTAAAACTTAGAATAAGAACCCATATATAAAGCTAGTGCATCATCACTCTAGAGTTGCTATTGAGTCGAAATCATGTTAATGCCGCATCAAAAAAAAAATCTTCAAACTGCCCAAGTAGCAACTCAAATGAGAAAATTGGTTCTTGCAAACCGTCATGAGAAATAATGAAAAGCATAGCAGGTTGTACTTGCCATGCATATCAAGAGTTCACATGTTTTAAAGTTAAGCTTCATATCTCGTAAGGGTATTTTACAAAGATAACTTTAACACAAGTTCAAGGTTTTTTTTTTTTTTTTTTTTTTTTTTTTAACTAATAACTAATAAGTAGTGATGCATGACTAGTTTGTAGAAGGCTTTGTCCATAAATGTTATTAGTTGTTGCCATCGACATCTTCCTATTAAACCGGTTTTATTATATACCTATTATGACAAGTTCATACATGTCTTAAGGACAAGTCGAAAACTTGTCAAGAATTTCCAAACATACATAAAGTCCGATGTGTTTTCCTTAAAAGAAATAACCGAATGCATTGGAGTTCTTATCACAAGTAAAGAGTTGGCTATCACTTTATATTATATAGAGATTTTAAATTTTCTTATCATCTTGTGTTCATAAGGCTATTGTAGTATGTATTTTTTCGTCCCGTGACACACATATTCCGAGAAGAGAAAGTCTACCAAATAGGTCCAAATTATCGAACGGTAAACATAAACTAACCTTAAGCCTTAGAACAGGCACGTGGCATAGATATCCGATAGTAGTTGGATACTCAAAGAACATATAAAAAAGCCCACCTCTTATGTGCAAGGACAACAATGGTGACTATGGTTCCATTAACAAGACCCTATTCCCAAAAGCAACAACTGTGGAGCTAACCAAACGCGCCATCGAAAGAACCTTGCTTTCTCTTTTCTCTCGCAGTTGATAACCTCTTTTTCTCAACCAATGCTGCCCATATCATACATAGAATAGATAGAAACATCCCAATCCCGACTCTTTCGAGGATTGAAATACCTCTTTCATTTCCCCTCTTCTCCTTAGTATCCGGGTTATGATTTTGTCATAGATTGCGACGGAAAAAAGCATCCCTAAGGCAAAAAAATCTTGAATACTTGTCGGTGGGATCACGAAACTTGCACCAATCTTTCTATCCATTGTGCTGCTTTGCTTTACAAACAAAGTTGAACATTGCGCCATTAATACCCCATATAGTAACATAGCTAACCATATAGGAACAATGTTTACTATTAGTTTTGTTGGTATAGGATTAACCTGTATGTATCTTCCAAAACTGAGTGTCATTTCATTATCAATTGTTCGTTGTCATCTATTCGTTTTCTGACACCCTAATCAATGAATCTCATATGCGAGTCTAGCTAAAGTTTGCTGTCAAAATCATTCTTCTCCATTGAGCTGATGTTTGCCTCAATTGCATAACCCTATGATACATAAATACCAATTATTGTTAATGTATAAATATATGGTTATTATTGTACCATTCATGGTGGTTAGTGCAGCAGGTTTTTGTACATACCTTTATCTAATAGTTAAAGCACAATGGTGGGAATTAAGTCCGGAAGACTTTATCGGTCCATTTCGGTATACCTTGACTTCAATAAGTTTGTTCATGTTTGTAGGCTTCAAATATGCGAGGAAACAACCGGTTCTATGGCTATTGGATTTTCGCACTTTTGGATAACGGTTCTAGGCCAATATTCAGCCATTAGTCTACAAAATCAACAAAGATGATAAATGGTAAGTACAGATATATGTATTTGAAAGACGTCTCATGGGTAAGCCTAATTTGTGAAGCATCCAGATTTTATCATGTAAGAACAAATAGTTATAGCTTCTTGATATGTAAACCGGTATCAAATAAGTAACCTATATACCAGAGGAAACGATAGTCGGGGACCGGTATGTGCTAAAACACATACCTTTTCATTATCAAACCGACCCAAAATAACCAAGAAAGAGCTGCTTATTGCTAATATTTGTGGTTTTCTTGAGTTTGTGCTTGTGTACGGATATGTAAAATGCACAAAAGAAAGCCAAACCAAGAAAACCAAGCACGAGAGAGAAGAGAGCAAAGTCGGTCGGATGTTATTTTATGGGATTTGAATGCTCAAAGATTTATTTTACGAATTCGGATCGAGATTTGAGTTTTCACTTTTCACCCTCAACTTACACATATTTACATAATATACCCTTCATCTCTCATTTTATCCAATAACCCATTTGTACCTAAACCTTTTCACATCTACACCATTGGTCCCTATAATTATGCATATTACATAAATGATCCTTGTTGAAATATTTGGTACATAAACTAAACCAAAAGCCCTTGCAAGTTATTTAAACCAGAACCCAATCTTTCACTTACACCTTTGGCCCAAGCAAAAACCCGTTTACCCACAACCCGTATACCCTTTAACCCCTTGGCCAAACAAACATAGTCAAACAACAATATATAAAACCCTTCCCCTGAACCCAAGCGCGCCCAAACCAGATGGGTTTACTGTTTACCACCATCACCACAATAACACTTACCCATTCACCCAAAATTACCCACATCTTTCATTGTACTTAAAAATATGCTGCCACGTCTGACACCATGTCAGAATCATTGACATCACAAGGAGCCACGTTGGCTAAATGGAGTTTTGTGATTGGCTGAGAAGATGTGTCAAAGATCCAAGGTGCCACTTGTGATTGAATTTTGATCAAGGGCTGAGAATCATGATCTAGAAGCATCCCAAGGCTTAGTTGCTGCTATAAAAACCCCTTATCTCCACAAGATGACTTCGTCCAATTCTTCATGTTTTAGAAGAATTTTGATCAATTTATTTTCACGTCACTTTATTATTTTCATTAGTTAGTTAATTGTAATTTCAGATTAAGTTTTGTAATCTCACTTCGTTAATGCAAATTTCCCTTTTCCATTTACTTCTCAAACTGCTTTCAAAACTGCTTAGTGTTTAAGAGTGCTTGATTTCTTGGTAGCTCACATAAGCTTTGCAAGCTTATGTGAGCTGTGTTGTTACACTTTAGCTTAATTCACCATTTTGAGAATAGTCAACGAAGTCAAAGTTCCAAGCCAAACAGCTTTTTAAGAAATTTTCCGATTTTCATATAAGTAGTAGTTGAGTTTTAAGTTGTTTTGCTTATTTGAATCATCTCACTTAGTTTTTCCACAAATCTCGTAGTTAATTGCAATATTGAAGTCTTAAAGGGTGTTTGTTAATGTTTGTTTTCGGTAATTTCATCATTCTGTCCATTTGAATTTGATTGCTATAGTTTCAGTTGTTGTGATTAGAGGGTTAGCAATCAATTGTTCAATTTTTATAGTCAAGTTGTGCGTTGCATATGATTTGTTAAGTTGGTCATTCTGTCCCAAGAAGGTCTGAATTGCAATCAAGTTTCTATGTCAAAAACAGTTTCAAGGTTAGTTTCAAATGGTTTTTTTTATGATATTTAGATGTGCTAGTTGGTATGTTTTTAGTTTAGTTTGCAATTAGAGGTATCTTGGTTGCTTATCTTCTGCTTCTAAAGCTAGTTTGCTACTATTTCTCGTATATTATCGCTTTAGCATTAGATGTTAGTTCTTGGTTTTGTTTCCCATTTGCGAATTAGATGCCTTCAGTATTGTTCACCAGACTAGTTCATAAAGTTTGCGTTAGTGGCCTTTTAGGATTGCACCATACTTATTCTTGCTCGTCTTGTCTTGTCCATATCGCTAATTAATCGATGATCATTAGCTCATTTTGTTGATATTAGAGCTTGTTTGTTAATTCCTAAGATAGTTCAGTATCATAGGTAATCGCTTTAGCTTTTAGATTGCATCTTAGGAGCTTTTAGTTTGGACAATTGTAGTTCGCAGTGTTTCATTCATCGACCGCTTTGATCACCGCATCGCCCACTTTTGTGCCAAATCGCTTTTGTTTTTCTTCATCATATTAAGTCCGTTTAGCTAAAATTTTGGATACAAGCACTTGGGTTGGTGATTGGTAACTGGACATTTTTGGTTTATTTTTATGAATTTCATAAGCTAGCTTAATGTAGGCTTAAAGTAGCTCAATAGGGCCGTTTGGTTTAAGTAGTTAGAAACTGATTTAGTGCTTAAATTTCCTTTTACTTGAGCTTATTAGGTCCATTTCGGTTACATAAGGCTTATTTCGTAGGCTAGGTTAGTAGCGACTTATTGTAGCTTATTGGTTGATTTTAGCTTATTTCTATAGCTTTCATTAGCTTGCATGTCCAAATCATATCTCCACCGCTCCAAAATGGTTTCTGTTAATTTTCCCTAGTTCTCTATATTATTTTGTAGTAATCTGGAAGTTTTCATAATTTTACTGCTCATTTGCTATTTTTCGCATTTTAGGTCATTTTCAGCATTTTTAATTAGTTTTAATCCAAATAATTCATAAAAAGTTTAGAAAAATACAATTTCAATTTTCTTAGGTTTAGAATATTCAAAAAATCATAAAAAGTATTTTTCCATATTTTTCTTAGATTAAATAGTATTTTCTAGCATTTTTATTAGTATTTAATAGTATTAAATTCATAAAAAATTCATAAAAAGTCAAAAAAATGTGATTCCAGTTCTGAAAATTCTTTTTAGTCATTTAA
The DNA here is from genome assembly GCA_022545495.1 of Chrysanthemum lavandulifolium. Lineage (NCBI taxonomy): Eukaryota > Viridiplantae > Streptophyta > Magnoliopsida > Asterales > Asteraceae > Chrysanthemum > Chrysanthemum lavandulifolium. Next base: position 35,968,717 of record CM040238.1, on the reverse strand, counting down.
GATTTTTGAAAAGTAGTTTTGTAATTTTCTAGCTTATTTTCCTAATTTCTAGTATTTCAAGTCTATTTTAAATGTATTAAATTAGTTTTTAATTCTAATAAAATCCAGAAAAATCCTAAAAAATTAGTTTTTATTCATAAATAGTTTTCAAATATCATTTTTAGTATAAAAGTAATTTTAGATCATAATTAGGATTTAGAATAGACGTAGTTGCATTTTATTCACGCTTCGTTTAATCCGTGATTGCATTTTAGTTTTATTGCGTATTTAGGATTTCCGTAGTGTAATTTCCATTTTATGCTTTCCTTATCCCGTAGTTTAGATAACATCATTTTATCCCCTTATCTCATTCAAATCCCGATAATCGTGACGTGAGTTGAAAATTCCATTCAACCCTCGTTCGGAACGATCTCGGTGCTCAAACCTAACACGCTTGAGTTACCCAACATACTACAAACTTCTATTATTGATTTTATCAAATCGGGGACAAAGTCTCCGCTTCCTAGTGCTTCCAACCCCGAGTCTCGCAAGGCCAAAAAGTCGTAGCCAAATCCTAATTATCAAACTTATAAAACATCCAATTTAACCAAAACACAAAGATGGTGCCTCTTCTCAAAGGAAATAAATTTATAATTGATACTATTTAAATTCTTGACCATGGTAAAAACTTGAAATTTGATATCCAGTATATAACTCATTATGATATAAAAGATAAGACACGTGTCGATGCTAGTTAAGATATTGTACCTTTAGTCTACCAAGAATCATAGTAATGGCGCCGAACACAACATGAAAGATGGCAAGAAAGAATATGAGGATGTGTAACTCGATGTAGCCCATCACATGCTATAATTGATGCTTTCCCTATAAATAAAATCTCAAAATTAAAGTAGTGAACGTTCTTCTTGCACGTTGTTTTATTAAGATGATATTTCGACTTAGTGATGCTTAAGATACCTTCTTGCAACCGGATGCGGAGGAGTCGCCGAGATCTACCGTGCTCGTGTCAATTCTTTCAGCTTTCCATCCGCCAAAACCGAACTACAACTCTTCTAGGCTTTACTTCTTTCAACATAATAAGACACCATAGCTTTTGACATAGCACTGATCGGTGTTATTTGAAATATGTTCACTTCCATCAAATTGAATAAGCGCACCCATTACGTCATCCACATGTTTAGAAACCGGTTACGCAAAAGCACTAACACTGCAAAATATCAAGACCGGTATATCAACATGTGCGTAACTCTAAAAAGGATTAGTCTACAACATGTCAAGTGCATGGTGCCATACATATTGATAGAGCATGTTGATCCCGCTATTTTTGATAAGTTCATGATGGGTATTTTCACTTCCCTCACAGAGATTAGTCGACCTATTCGTCATCCATGTGTTCAACAAATTCTTCCACAACAAAGATTAATGCCTCGCAAAATACCCAAAGATAAAATGTGCATAAACCATAAAAATAATCTACATGTCAAGTACATGACGCCATACGTTTGGACAGAGCATATTGGTCATCGCTATTTAGTTCATGTTCGGTTCCTCGATAAGGTATAGGCGACGATTGTGTCATCCATGAATTGAACAAATGGTTCAACAATAGCATCAACACCATAAAAATAATCCACCACTTGTCAAGTACATGACACCATACAATTTGACAGAGCACACCAATTATCGTAATTAGGATTTGTTCACCATGAATATATTCACTCGTAATAGGTTGACCCACCGCATCATCCATGGGTTCAACAAATGGTTCCACAATGACCTAAATTTCAAGACCTAAATATTGAAATGTGCGAAAAACATAAAAATAATCTACAAAGATGTCAAGAATATGAAACTGACGTTTTGACAAAGCATTCTTGACTTATTTGTAATATGCTCACCATGAATATGTCAATGGTTCAAAATTGCCTTCCCGACCCTACACTAACCAAATAATGTCACAATGATAACCTTAAGGATAAGTATTTGATGGGTTAGATACTTGAATAAACATTGACCCCGCCGAGTACAATGAGCTCATCAAATGCCCATCAACCACCTTCCTTCCTCGCACAAATATCCTAGATTTTTCACATAGGTCTTCAAGTTGTGCAACTCATATGCTACTTAGAATTCTCAGCAAGGTGTGGCTCGGTTTCAGGTTAGAAACCAGCCCAACATGATAGATGATGTGTTCCCACCAGACACGAAGCGGTTATTACATCAAATGCCACATCAAGATCGATCAAGATTTGGTTCAAATTCATCACCATCTTCATTTGCATATCCCAAAAGATGTCATTTTTAACCCCTAGTGCCGATAGTCAAGTAATAATGCCTATTTTGAAAGCCAAGTCGAAGCGTGTCCATGAACATATATCAAGAATTGTGTGTCTGTAATCGAACTTGTTCATGCTCGGCCTTATCCCAAATCAACCTCATGTATGGGACCTTGACAAGATGTATGTAGACGAAAAACACGACCCATTCTAGCGTAGCATTTTGCAATGTTTCTACATCAACTTCCAAGATTTGTTTACATGTGACCTTCCCATCTTCAAAGAAAACCATGCACCGATCCCAATTGATTGGGTGAAAAGGCTAAAAAATAGTTGCACTGTGATAGATAAAACCCTTGGCTTAATATATTCTTGACCCGCTCTAAACATGGTTGTTTTCGTGCTATGTGACTTGAAGTTATATCCTCACGATCAAGGTGGTAAAAGTTAAGGACATTGTTATTTAGCTTTTCATACCCTCATCCATGAATGTAACCTAAAAACCGATCGGATACTTCCCGATAGTGACGTAGGACTCGGTTTGATAACTCGACTGGTGGCGTATGAGGCTTTGATGGAGTGATAACCAGCCTCCTAACTTCAATGGAATCGCTTTTGCTCTAAAGGTTTCTCGATTAGCTTAGGATTGTTTAATGACCACTTTTGAACTATTTCTAAACGTGAATCCATCATATAACGGATGGCGATATGAACATATATGCTTTAAAGTCGCCACGTTGACTTCCTCGAGTTGACTTCTAAGTAAATCAAAGACAATGAGAGATTTAGTCTAGATTGGGTATTGCCAACACAACAAAATTCGCCTTGAATAATTTCGATTTTGTCATATAATTGGTGAGTAAAACATGATCACAAAATCATATTGAATCATCAATAGTACAAACTGATGAATAATATAATTGTAGAAACTTTATGCAATTTTTGTTTTCCCAAATCAACCCATTCACAAGTTATCCGTCAAAATTGCAACCTCCACCAAAATCTAAACCAAAATGCCTACACATGATACATGACCATGCATGAACACATTACTTACTCTTGAAGTGACCATAGGCGTGGAAATAACAAAGATGTGTTATCCTCTCATCTCCATGCTTTTGCAACAGCCACTTGTTGACGCTTCAAGCCTTAGAAGAGAAGATGGTGAACTATAACGGATTTACTCCTTCCTTTCAACAACATCAAGAAGATGACTCGGTCCTTGAATTCAACAATGTCACAACCGCTTGATTTCGCACTGTTAAGAATAGCATCGAATGGCGTTTCATTCACTATTTACCTCAAAAGCAAGTTTTAGTTATACAAGGTTGCATGTTATTGATAAATGAGTGGACTACCTGTGCTCAAACAATTGATATAGAGTAAAGATATGGTCACCACTCGTGAGCATAAGCATAACATAGAAATGCAAGAAATGATAGACATACCTAGTAAAGGTTTTTGTTGCAACATTTTTTCGAGATCCGATATCCCAATAGCGCAGAACATACCGCATAATTCCGTGTTGCCCTTCCTCACGAGGAAGATTTTGGGTTCTTCATTAATCTCTGCTCCATAAAAGCGTCGTAAGGGTATGTAGAGCATAATGAACATTAAAGTAAAGTAACTACAAAATGGCTAACTAATCTGAATTTTATACATTCCACACATATAATGCTTACAACAAACTTAGCCCATAGTAGCTACCGCTACCACTAATACAAAACATTAAAATGTTTTATGCTCGTATACTTGATACACGATTCATAACAAAGTATCTTCATGAGTAATAGCTTACCCGCATCAAATCCGTGATAAATTAGAATTATGTCGTTGAATTATTTTGCAACCGGGATCAATATGTGGTCCCAAACGCAATATAATCGCCTCATCACAATGAGCATTCACCCATGGAACATTTATATTATACCCTAAGCTTGTCCCTCACCCACCATCGCGTGATCCATCATCACCACAAGATAAAAACTCCCATTCTCATGTCCGCATATTTACAATGTATACTAAGAATAAGAGGTAACCGTGTGATTTGGCTGCATAAATCACTTGTTTTATTCTGAAATGCAGAAGGATGAGACTCGGAGTCCTTCGAACATCTTTGAGTAGCATTACCGTGATGGACATCCCTACCAACAATTAGTATCTTTTTATACCTAATTTCTAAATAACAAAAGGTTAATTTAGTTAATGATACATAATAGCTAAATGTTGAGTTCACAAACCAATATACAATGGAGCACGACATTAAGATATATAAAACTACATATATCGCTCTTACTTTGTGTTCAAGTAGAAAGCTTGTCAATAGCAACATTGTTGAATAGGCGTAATCCCATGGGTTCACTTTTTCTCATGGTGTCCAAGTGGACTTACAATTGCAAAGGCGTAATTAAGCTCCTCTTTGCAACTTTCTCAAGATGACTGATGAACACATGATAAATGTAGATGAATGATACGCTTGTGAAATATGAATGAATGATATTAGGTTTTGAGAAAAAGGATATATGATAATGAAATAAATTATACTGGAATTTTAGGTTTTGGTTAAACCTAATCTCTATTTGACAACTAATATCAATTATAACTTGCAAATTTTATAACAAACCATTGACATGCTCCAATAGTTGAGGTGTTGTTTATTTGTGCCTCCCATCCCAAGTTCGAATCTTGGCAACATCATTTTTACACAAATTAAATAAAATACTAAATTTACAAAAATAACTATTAAAAATCCGAAATTTACAATTAGTGCTTAGGTGAATAAAAAAATTGCTAGTGAAATTACAATTTTAAACATTTAATGTAATAAAACATAAATAATTTCGGAAAAAATAAAAAATAGCCTAAAATTCAAAATTAATTAAATGTCTTCAAATAAAATAAATTTTAAAAATGCTTACATGGCGACAATGTGATGACATGGCTAACAATGAATTATGGGCAATGAGGTGGCGTTACGTGGCATTATCTACGTAACGCCCTGATATATATAATATATATATATATATATATATATATATATATATATATATATATATATATATATATATATATATATATATATATATATATATATATATATATATATATATATATATATACACTACTTACCAAACGACCTCTCTCCGCCACATACGCCCTAATTGGAGCGTAAAAATAATCCTTCTCATTGTCATGCTCGTGCCTTTCCATTCACACATGTGTTGAATTTTTCATTTTCATTTCAAGTAAAAAATAAAATTATTATATGGAAAGGTTTTCATTTTAATACAAGGGAGGAATTGCATATATATCTCTCTACAAGCTTATAATTGTGTATATATCCAACTAAAACTTATAATTACGTATGCATCCTTGTTAAACCTTAAAAATGTCATATATACCCAAATAACTATTTTTATGTATTTACAATCCTAAAAATATATGGTAAATATAATTTAAACATAGTATGTCCATTATACCCTAGTTCAACAATAAAAAATGCTAAAATTACTTGTAGTACCCATTTTTTCTAGTGTGTGTCTGCACATGCCCTCACTTTTCTTCCATTCTCATTGCTACCCATTAATGTCGGGTAAAATATACCTATATACACGCAATAACACACGTAGGGCCAAGATTAAGTTCTACAATTAATTCAAGACAATGACGTGTATATATTTACTATATACACGACATTGATTTTTATTCAAAATCTAGCCAATGTCGGGTATTATTTTACCCTACATACACGACATGGATTTTTATTCAAAATAGGACGAGATTTAGCCAATTTCGGGTATAATATTACCCTACGTACACGACATTGAATGTTTTTTGATGTGAAATGGTGCCCTAGCTAATGTCGTGTATATATTTACCCTATACACACAACATTGTTTTTTTTATTAAAAGTGAAATGGTAAAATGAAATGTGTTTAATTTCGGGTTTAAAGTTTTTTCTCTTCTCAAAATGAAATGGTAAAAGACAACCGAGATTTTTTCAATTGTCTATATATAGACCCAGAAACTTGTATTGTATAGACACACACAGAAAAATACTTGTCAAATTATCTCTTCAATGTCTCAACAAAAGGATTTCTCACAACAATTTCTTGATGTAAGAGACTTTTCACGACAATTTCCGGAGAACTTGGTGAACACCCCACCGGAAGATATCTTTCTGGTATTCCCACCGACTAAGAACGTGGTGAACACTCCACCAGCTGTGAACATGAATCCCCCACCTGCTTGAATGTGTTGAACACTCCACCGGGTGTGATACACGGAGACAATCCGGGATTTTTAACTGAGGACCAACTACGCCAACTTGAACAGGATGAGCAAGCAAGTAAGAGAATTCAAGAAAATGAAGACATGAGAAGTTGCTCAGGGAGCAGGAAGCAAGGGATGAAGAATACCGCAGGAACAACTAGTTTGACATTGCGGAAGGCGAGTATTATGACGACAAGTATAATTATCCAGATTCTTCGGATTACAACGACGGTTACAACACATCATGATTCGTTGTAATTTGAATTTCCATTTTCATTTCCGTATCGTTTAGTATATGTGCTATGTAATCCGTATTTTCAATTTAATGTTTAATGTATTTTCATTTCCGTAGTATACGAATCGTTTAAACATTACATGTATGTGCCATAACTATTTCAATTTAAAAAAAAAATAAAAAAATAATATAGTCCAACCACACCACATTTCTGAAAGTTGTTTAAAAAGAAGGAAAAAAAATTATGTACTTATATATGTGGTTTGGAAGGTATTATTTGTCAATGAACCCTGTGAAAGCCGAGATATACGGTTTTTGAGTCTATGTTGCGGTTGGTTCAAACCCTGTGAAAGTGTGTAGAATTAATTTTGAATTTGAAAAGACTCTGGAACCAACTAAAAATTGTAAAAGAGTTCATATGAAGGTTATTGAATAGTCATATCAATGTCATATTTCGTAAAATTCTAAACGACCACGACATTATCGTGAGTTGTCATTTCAATCGTTAGTACTTAAAAATGTCATATTTCGTGTAAAATTTTAAGCGACAACGGCATTGTCAGTGAGTTGTCATATCAATGTTAGTACTTAAAAATGTCATATTTCGTGTAAAATTTTAAGCGACAACGGCATTGTTAGTGAGTTTTCATATGAATGTTAGTACTAAAAATGTCATATTTCATGTAAAATTTTAAGCTTACACGATATTGTCATTTAGTTGTAAAAATCAAAGTTAGAACAAATTTTTTCTGCTAGGAATTGTCCTTCACTTTATAACCTAGCTAAGAATTGAAATAAACATAGATTTCTTACTTCTCTCTAGAGTAGCCATGAATTCAAATATTAAGAAGCTCAAATGTGTATTACATTTTGATGATCAACATCGAGGTGTCATTATGTATAATGATATGACGACTCAGGTTAGTTGGTTTGGTGGTGAAGAAATTCGTTAGATCCAAATGTTCCGATTTATTATTCATGTAAGTTGTCTTTATTTGACTATCGTATTGATATTACTAAAGATGACGAGGTAATGTTTTTTTTTAATGTGCTTGTAGTGCTTATGATGGAGTGGCACAATTGTTTGTTGTTCAACCCAACAAATAAGACGATTGTGTTTATCTTTTTATCTTATGTGGTTTGTCTTTATTAATGAACGTTTGTACTTTTATTTGAATGAATGTAATTTGGATACATAGGCTAACATTCATTCCAACATTGATTACAAAAATCATATAAATAAAACAATCTTAAAGCATACATGACACATATTGAGTGATATGATTATGAATAGCAACGATTCTTCCATATGGCTTTATGACGTTTATCGCTATAGCATCCTCATTCGAAAAGTGTTCTTGTTCCGCCCATTCAACCATTTGATCAAAAGTGTAATCGATTGTGTTATGTTCTTTTTCCATCTTCGTTGTCACTTGTGTAGTCCGTTATCACATGATCCATCATTTCGCCAAGGTAGCATTTGGGCATATATATTTTGTAATAATAAAATTGACACCGCCATGTCAATGTAAATTTGCAAGTTGCCTTGTGTCATTGAAATATCAAACATTACATGCATATCATAGTTGTTTCTTAGTTTGACTGGTGCTTAAAATGCCGGTGTGGTAATTCATAATAAAGAGCATGAATCGTCCTATCAAAGATGTTAAACAAATATTGCTTCACTTTCTAGCTTCATTCTTGAAATCTCGATGTTCATCTTCCAACCATTTACATACTTCGTTTTCGCCATTGCAAACCAATTGACCATTATTGTGAACATGAAATTGAAAATGGTTTTATGACACGTGTAGTAGGTTTAGTTTTTTCTTGTACCCAAGTTTATACCGTACACGCCTTCAAGTTTGTTTTTTCTCGAACCATTTCATGTAGATACCGGACACGCTATTCACGCTTTAGTTTTGTTTCTTCTGAAATTACACCAACAAATGATTCTTCTAGAGAACCATCATTTCGAATCAAAATTGTGCTTAAATTTATCGGATGCTCAGAAATGAAAATTTGGAGCTTCCCAGCAACTTTTGCGATGTCATACATAACATCAATATCATAATAATTTTCAAATGCTTTCATACCCATTAATGTTTTGTTTTATGGGAATGCGTAATATAGACTGTTGACCCTTGTTGTAATTTTCTTTTTAGATAACTAACCATATCTTGAAAATCAATTTCTGGAACATTGATATTCATGTTTGAGCCATCTTGATATGTTACTGGGTTAAGTGTAAAGTTTCCGTTGTAGTTGATAATGAAGTCGAATGTAGGCTTATTAGATGTTGACATTTGATGAATGAAAGAAAGAACAATTGAATTTGATTCATTGAAACCACTAAAGTAGTATATATATATATATATATATATATATATATATATATATATATATATATATATATATATATATAAAATATGATGCCATAAAGGTGCTTAGTCATTTCGTTGTCATAATAGGTGAATGAGTAATCAAATGAGTTTTATTAGGATTAAAGTCGAAAAACATAAAGAAGATGATAAAATCGTGACTTGGATAATAGAAAATGGAAATCATAATACGACATTACAAGCGCACGCACCCAAACTCACTAACTAGTCAAACGTTGTGTTATCAAATCAACAAAGGTAAATGATCATGTTTTGTGAGTTGTCATTTGTACTTTTTTAAATATGGTGGTTGTGGAAATACATACTAGCATTACAAATGAAATTTATTACAAGATACATAACATATGTTACAAATTAAATACAATTACACGTAAAAACATAAAAAAGTACTACTTGGTTACAAACCAAATAAATTAAACCAACTATTATTCGATGCCTGAGTGTTTTGATCATTTAAATATTGAGAGGCGTATGGTTGGGAGTCGTATTGTTTATAACCTTGAAACGGGTTTTGATGAGCATTTTATTCATGACTTGTTTGACCTTGGTCATATGGGTCCGTTGTGTAAAACATTTGATCATATGGTTGCGGTGAGTATGTGTTTTGTTCAAATGGTTGCCTTGGGTATGAGTCATAATTAGGGAAGCTGTGATCATGTGTTTGAGTTGGGTATGAGTCGAACGAAGGTGGAGTTTCATGTTTCTCATTAACTGATATTTTTTTTTCTTAGGTATTGTTTCCATTTGAGTGGATCAGGGATGAATGGATTTTACATTGCCCATGTAGGTGGCCCGCTTCACCACACCTACCACATTGTGTAAGTCGTGGTTCCTCACCCTGAGATCATATACGTTCAGTATTTTTGAAATTTGCCTAATCTTTATACCCGGACTCATTATTTTCATAATCATTTGATTCAAAATTTTGAGATGGGCCATCATTAAAAAAAGAAGTATTGTTTTGAAAAGCAGATGCCCCGATGTTTTGGTTAGGTGTTGTTTCAAAAAAATTATAAAACGTTGGGTTTTCTTGGGTTGACCTAAAATATGTAGTTTCTTCTAATTGTATCGCTTTAACCACATATAGATGTGACATTCCTGCAGTCGCATAAGCGTAATCAGAGCAAAAAAGGTTACCTCATCGTCGTCAGTGATATCCATTCGAACATCAAATGAAGAGTGCTTAAATTTAAAATTAAGTCGAATATTTGGATCCAACTTGAATTTAGAACGCACAAACTCAACTAGCCATGAGTATGTGATATTAGTATACATGACCACACCTCGTTGGATATTATCAAAATGTAATATACAGTTGAATTTAAGTATATCTCAAGTCATGGCTATGTATATATTAATTTATGTGTATTAGAAGTATTTACTATATTTGGATATACATTTCGCTATATATATATATATATATATATATATATATATATATATATATATATATATATATATATATATATATAGGAAGGGATCCAAGAAGAAAAAACTAAAATGAGAAGAATAAGAAGAATTTGTAGCCACACATGTTAGTGTAAATATTACGATATTTAATCTATACATTCTCATTTGTTTTGTTGATGACAAACATGTAACTTGTAATACATAACGTAAAATGTATAAGTTACTTGTAATATATTTTGTCTCAACATACTCTCAACACCCCCGACGACTCAAGTCCTTGTATGCTACAACACATGTTCGTACATGTTTGTTATGTTGCGTTATGATCAAAACCCCAACAAACTATTAAAACATGTTTAGTTAAATAGTTTATGTATAACAACTAGTGTTTACATATTGGGTAAATATATACATAACTAGTATGTATTATAATGGGTAATATAAATGGTAGAAACTTAAGTATTTGACCCATTGACCAAATACATTAAATATAGTTGTAAAACTCAAAGTCTATGACCCATACCCAATGTCTAGATACATTGTACCTTGGTGGCACTCTCAAACCCATGGATCATATCCATAACCCATGGTATTGACTCATACCCACTTGACTAGATACAATGTACTCATTAGATACATTGAATCTAAAAGAATACCCATGGACCAACCCATAACCCATAACCCATAACCCATGACCCATAACCAAAAACCCATGGGTAAAAGGGCGTCCCACGATCTCCAGATATATCGGACGGATCCTCAAGGAGGGATCCGGGAACGATGGCTAGTTTTCTTCTATAAATAGAGAGCCATTTCTTCATTGTGAGATACACCTTCACACATAGTTTCTCTCCACCATTTCTAGGATAGTTAGATCATTAGGAAACATGTAAACCACCCTCATCTCATATGATCATAATGCTTCTAACTCTCATTTGTTGTAAGCATACTCTCGAAGTGATCCTCCAAAGCAAGCTTAGAGATCTTGCTTCCTTACCTACTTAAGTGATCACCCATCACAAGATACAAGCACATGAAGATCTTCACAACAAGCTTGGGAAACTTGTCATCTTCATTCATAGAAGACTAACTACATCATGCTTTGGGTTCTTGATGTTTAGTTTAGATTTCATATCCATTAGACACATTGTCTTGGATATTGTCTAGTATCATATTCTTGTATCTATGACCAGACTAGATGGTTTATGTGTTTGTGCCATAAAACACAAGGTCTCATATGTTGGGCCACAAAACATAACGGGTGTCATAGATGTGTCAAAGGCATTAGTGAAGAGTGTCAAGAACCGTGTTGAAGGCATTAGTGAAAGGTGTCAAGGATCGTAAATGTCATTAGTGAAGAATGCCTAGGTCGATAATCGATGAGGTGCATCGTTATACATATAGTATTTGTTTAGATCCAGGATGGTGATATCCTTGATGGTGTTGTAATAAGGGTGGATCTCCTTGGGATTAGGTGTTGTGTTGTGATGGGTAGTAGTTCCTCCATAGTAATGGAACTAGGTGCTTAGCCTAGTACCTAATAAAGGGTAAGCGACGTTGTGATAGGATTAGTTCTCCTTGGAGTGAAAGAACTCGGTGGTTAGCCTAGCACCGTATAAAGGGTAGGCGACGTTGTGTTAGGTGTGGTTCGCTTTGGTGTGAAAGAACTCATGATTTAGCTTTGTACCGAAAAAGGTGTAAGCGACGCTGTGAAGGCTTCTCCGCCATAAGGAGATTGGTGTAGTGTTTACTAACTCTCGAGTAGGTGACTCGGGAGTGGAGTAGGGCAAGGAAGGTGTTCTTGTAGCGAACCACTATAAATCCTCGTGTTGGTTTGTATATCCTTTTACTTATCGCTTTACTCTTATTCTTGCATTACATTGTTTATTTTCTATGTGGTTGATGTCTATGTTTGTGATACATACTTGGTCTTTTATATAGTCACAAACTATATTTAACACTTTACATATTATGACACGCTTGATCAAGAAAAGTAACCGGACTAATAATGGTGAAACTTGATTTATAATGAACCATTAATCTTGCGGAATCTTATGTGACATTAAGGGTTGGCCTTACATGCCAGAATGCGTTAAATGCATCCTCGTGAGATTTGCAAATGCAATGGTTTATACTATATTTGATACAAAAGTTTTAAGTTTGAAACGGAAATGTATTCACCCCCCACGCTTTCACAACACATTTTGAATAAATGAGAGATTTTATGGGAGATGCATCTATTTTAATAGATGCATCTCAAACATGTGGTTGTGGTTTCTTCCTATCATTATTATTTTAATTTTCTTCTTATTTGATCCTAACTATATATATATATATATATATATATATATAGAATGTCGTGTAATTTTTACACGAAATATGACATATATTTGATAACTCTATGACAATGATTTGACTACTCCATGTCGATTCGTGTATGTGTGTTTTTACAAGAAATATGACACATATTTGACAACTCTATGACAATGATTTGACAACTCCATGACGATCGTGTATGTGTAATTTTACACGAAATATGAAATAGATTTGACAACTCTATGACAATGAATTAACTACTCCATGACAATTGTGTGTATGTATTTTTTACACGAAATATGGCATAGATTTGACACACTCTTCCTCTATTTAAGCCTTACTTTGTTACTCTAATTAAACTCGCTCTTTTGACCCAAATTACTTAATAAAATCATTGAGTAATATATCCTTTACATTTTTAGAAATATCGGACAACATACCATTCGACCTTCAAGTTGATATCATGAATAGACTTCAATTAAGTCTTTACTACAGTTTCAGAGTGTGTCAAAGAGATGGAGGTCTTCCATAGAATTTTCCAACTTCACCAGAAGTTCTGGCTTTCGTGGAGATGATATGTGTTGTTTTAATTTAACATATATGCAAGGTAATGTAGGTTTTATGTTTTCGTAGAATGGAAGTTTAGCTTTCACGCATCTGGATACAACTTTTAATCTTCCAACTCTTAAGCCAATTGCTACTCGAAAGTGTCTAGTGCTTTTCATATGGTTCAAATATGATGGTTGTTATTTGGAACCCATCAATAAAAGATCTTTAGAGTACTCGTCCATAGTTTCTTGAATCAACCCGATTCACCAAAAATGGTCATCGGTTTTGGTGTACGCTATGACAATTTAGATCCAAGATTAATTACCCGACACGGTTAAGGACCATGGTACGGTCGGTGTATACATTGAGTTCGAGACTGGAACAATCTTGAAAATGACCGCTTGCCTTTAGAAGGGATTAGAATAAATCGGTATGGTCAAGCGGTAGTGGGTGGTAAAATTTTCGGGTTGGTTCGATTTTTTTAATAACGATGGTATTTCGTATAAATGATACATGATTGTTTCATTTGATTTGGTTACTCACCAATTTCTAGTACTAGACATACCTAAAGTGATAAGACTCATGGTTCAACTTCCATTATATATATCTCGCACTATGAAAAGACTCATGGTTCAGCTTCCATTATATATATCCCAACTACGAAACTCTCTCGTAATTTCGTAAAGTTTTGCAGATGATTACAAGGTTATGTGTGCATGGGTGTTAGAATTTGATGGTGGTATTGTATCATCGTGTACAATGCTATTCACCATCCCATTCCCAATTGAGCATGCGGTAAATTAATTTGATTTACCAAGGATGAGGAACCAATTTTTGAAGCTAAGAGCAACCAATGATAGCTCACTCACTACAAGTGTACGACGAACTTCTCAATTATTTCAAAACAAGGGTATTGAAGCAAATGGTGGTTCATTTTCATTGGCCCATACAAAGAATCACTAATTCTTCTTAATGAACCAAATACCTATATGGTTATTTTGTGTCTTTAACATTATGAATGTATTTCAAGTTTCACAACCGTATTTAGTTTTTTTAAGTATTTAATGCAAGTTGTTTCGCTTTTATGTTCTACGCTTTATATATGTGTCTAGAAATGAATTTGACAATTTTATTAGTGAAAATTATCGCAGAGGCTCCTTTCATAGAGTTAACATGAATGTAATATTGTGTCTAAAAGTGTGTGAAATGATCCACAAAATTAATTACAAAATTGATATGTCTATGTTGTAAATATTTCTTTTAGTTAGTCGGATTGCGTTCTACTAGAACCGAGCTTTCAACGTAGCAAATAGTGTCATCCGTAATAGATTTAATATGAATAAGATATAATGTTTTAAATTGATTGTCACTTGAAAGGATTATAACAAAGAAACCACCACATGTAATAGAGTAGATGGTCAACTTTATTTAGATGATCTGAAAACATAAAAACTACAACTCATATGTTTAGCAATGTGATTTTTAGCAACATGATTCTAAATTCTATATTGCTCTATAATGGTTAATGAATTCTTGCTTCTCAGCAATGCTTCTCAACAATTCTTCTCTTGTTGCCCTTAAGTTGTTTGCGGTACGTATATCCGCTTCTTGATTCAGTAGAAGAGTATGTAAACCGTAGCTATTAAGGCTCATTATTAGCATAGAATGCACCATTGTTATTTCTACTCCACGGCTACCAAGTTCCTCAACATAACGAGTCAACTCGATCAGTAGGTTATTTGCAAGTGTGACCTCAGCTTCTAATTCGCTTCGTAGTCTTCTAACAATTGTTTGACGCATTTCATTTGCAGGATTAGTCATAGTTTTGAACTTGAAAGTATTTGTGTGTGTATGAGGTAGTGTGTAATGTAACTTATGGGGGGTATATATACAACAATCAAGTGGTAGCACGTGTCATGTACCTTTTAGAACAATGGCATAATTTGTGTAAAATTATAAGTAGGTACAACAATGTTGATAAGACATTTATTTTTTACCAAATGGTCAGTGAGTCATATTTCAGCTTTATTCATTTAAAAGAAAAGTTGAATTATCACTGCAATCTTTATTGATAAAGCTTAAAACACACAGACAATACAAACATCACTTGGATAATAAAAGATGAAAAGCATGATGTTACAACACAATCGAACATACCAAGAGTTGCTAACTAGTCACACAACGTAATACGTGTAATTTATTACGCGAAATATGACACCGATTTGACAGCTTTATATTTCAGATATCGACATTGATTTGACAATTCCATGACATTAACGTACGCGTAATATTTTACGTGAAATACGACAAGAATATTTTCTTCATACCGACATGGATTTGACAACTCCATTAAAATTTACCTATAAACCTGATTTACTTCCATTTCTCTAAACACATACCAACATTATTGACATTGCTACTCTTTACAAAAAGGTTATAATCCACAAATGTCCCAACAAAACAAAACAGATACACCAAATGATACAACAACTCATAATTGCTCCACCATCCCAAAGAAGGACACAACATATGCACCCCAACATTATGTTGGGGGTTCTTCAACCTCTTCAAACAACCCGCTAGTATAATACCCGGCTTTGTTGGTATTCTTCGTCGGCTATTCTCGCAAAATTCGAGACATTAGAAGGTGGCCCGAATATTGCGTAGTGCCAACACAAGAGTATGTAAAGAAAATAAATGAGGATGTCACAAGGATGATCATTTTACGCGTGGGCCATGGCTAAGCACGATTCATACCGCTTAATGATGAAGGTGTCATCAGAATCGGTTGTCTTGGCGATATAAAAACTATTGCGTAAAAGGGAAACTTGAAATTGTTGTAGCCGTAATCAAGACTTATACACCTACCGTGCTTGGTGAGCTAACAAAGTGACACTAGAAGATCCAACACGGACAATGTCCGTACAATTCATCACAAAGTCCTTATGTAAGAGGCGGGTTACAAAAACTCTATCAAAGTCGGAGTCATTGGTATCGTAATGTTTCAGAGTTTACCCCAATATCAACACCCCTTGTCTTAACATTACATTGAGGAACATGGTTGAGGTTTTCGACAAGGATACCATTTTATTGGATGAATCTTTACATATTCATTTTCACGTTTAGGTTTAATATTATATATTTAATGTTTATTTAAGTCAACGCTATCTATATGTAATGTTTATTTAGTTGAATAAAAGTTTGAAAATTAAATCAAATATAAGTTAAACATAAAATATAAAATATATACAACTTCCATTAGATCTTAGTTAAACATATTCACACATCTTGGTCTTCTCATAACGGCAGTTGTAAAACATCTTAGCTACGTTATATCTAACATTGTTGAAAAAGCCTTCAACATCATAAGCATTCCATCTTGGTGGAAACTTACTTAACAAAATCATGTATAAGCTTAACAAGTGATGACTCTACAATCTTTAGAGTTAGTTTGTTGTGCGATCGGATAATTTGGTCGTTGTAATGGAATTGAAATTGTAGTGTCGACGTGGTTCTTGTGAAATGTCTAGCTCTTCTAAACAATTGTTAAGAACTCCGTCCATTCTAGAACATATTGTCTTAAATATTCAACGTTCAACGCTAAAGAGTCAAGAACCAAAATTGGGTATCCTTAAATCAATAATTGTTGTGACCCAATGATTCCTCCGCATTCATCGGCATCACCACCAGCGCCGAAATTATATTCAAATGTACTCTGAGTTAAATAAATTAGTAAAGCGTAATTTTATACAAAGCTATTAAACGTTGAAAGACATTTACTTACCCGACCTACATCATCCCATGACGGTAGGGATGCGCTGCTACCATCCAATGTTCCCTAATCGGCGAGCTATCGGAAGCATGGGTACACCGACCACCATTTTTGGTGGGGTAAGTGGATGATGTCCATGATTCGATATTGTCCATGGCGCATCAACCGACCTATTTCTTATTAATAATCGAATCCAACAATTCATTTGCCGATTCAAAGATTAAACTAACTCATTTTTACGCTCTTGAAACTAAATAATCTAAACCTTTAAAAATATACAATAAACTTACGTCGTCGGACAACCAACCAATTCTACCGATCGTCCCGAATCAAGTGTCGCTCAGATAATTCCGTATAGTTCTTGAAAACGTAAGATCACACCAACCCTTGGATGGCGCTAAGGTATATCGGACATGGGTTTACTAGAAATTGCTCAAACTAAAACAATTCACACGCCTTACCGAAAATAAAAAATAATTACAATATCAAACATTGTTAATTAGCAAAATCATGTTAATAAATTTAAATGGTCCGTATACCATATTAGTCAACATTATCAACTATTAAACGTCTAACACAACCAACATAGTAATACCATCATCCTCATCAACCGCTTTTTTCTATAGATTAAAAGGAATGTTTGAGGTACTTTTTTTTTTCTTAGCGCACGTTTTTGGCAAGATCGTGGTTGGTCTCGTTCGGTATAAGGATATTGCGAAATTTACCCGGACGACAATCCCTTTTGGTCGCCGATCACATCCTTAAAAATAATAAAGAATAAAATTGTTAACATCAATATGATTAGTATACACAATAATCATTAAATATTTTATGTAATTAACAGTTACCGGATGTCAACGCCGTGGGCGTGAGATGGACCTTCCGGTCATCAGCAAAGCGCAAACGAGTCGAACCCATCGGGCGCATGGAAGCAAGATGATCGGTGGAGGAAACCAGATGGATAAGTTGACTTCAACGCGGTAGGTACATGAACACCGCCAAAGAAAGAGTCGTTGGTGGCTCACCAAATGGACGGTCGGCCTATGGTAATCCCTAAATGTAAAATTATAACGAGTTAGTATCCACCATATCTAAATATAAGAAACATAAAAGCGCCGAATATACCGCTGCTTTGAATACTAAAACAGCAAAACCAACATTCATCAACAACAAAGCTGATATTTATGCGGTGGTTTATGCCCAACTTGAAAATGATGCATTAAATTTTTAATCAAACGATTAACAACTATTAATTCATCTTTATAATAAAACATAAATAAATTAATGTAAACTATTACCAAAAAATCGTCACCAACAAATCGTGAATCAATTTGTTTTAACTTAAAGTCATGTTCTGTAACATCACCTCGCGCCTTCATCTTTCGCAAGTTCGGGAAAAATCATGCATAGGCGGATTATCGCGTTTTATCACAGAGTTGCGGTCGGATTCCCATCAAAATACGCCTACTTTGAGCCAACCACCGATATTTTTCATAGCCATCCGATTGTAAGCTCGCAAAGGTCGATTACGCTTAAAACATGAACAATATACAACATTAAAAACCACAAAGATTATAATCATATTGTAAAAATTACGTCATATCTCAAACTTACATTCAATTGGCTATCCAAAACTCGCCCTGACGATATCTAAATACCATGTTTTTATTGCCACGAATGATCGGGGATACAACCGTCTATGGAAAACCCAGGCAACACGAGGAAACCTCCAATATCAACATCCGAAAAGGAAATTTTGTTAACGATATACATATACATGAACTTTAGAAATTTTATATGAAATACCTGAAGGCTCATATAAAGCCATTCAACGCAGTACTTAGGAAGTGTATTAGATCCTCCCAAGCAAAGTGCTTTACCCACGCCATTGCGCATCCTTAGATACTTGTACAAAGTGGCTATGTACATTTTCACGGGCACACGTCTAAGCATCTAAATCCTCCACTAACCTAAATATAACCGTCGACTACATTCCTAAGCTCGGTCCTTTTAACACCAACACGCCTATCAAACAAAGACCAACAACATTTGTGTCGCCAAATGACTAAACTCCTGCTTTGTATCTTACGTAACAACATACCAACTTTTATTTTGCGAATTAGTAGACGAAGGAACACTGTATCCTAAACGAATTAGTCCATCTTCATAATGCTTTCTAAATCTGTCCCAAACCTTAGACCCAACTAGGTCGAATTTCTCCCAACCAAACTTGATCTCAACCTTACCTATTCGATCAAGATCACGACACGATATCTCAAAGGAACAATATTTGTCTCTCCCTTCACATGGCACTTGGTGGCATATAAAATAATGTATTAACACCACCTTGCATTTTCGAAAATCTAACAACCAACCAAACATGTTTCTCTAAATAATCTTTCCTTGTAGTTCTCAATCATACTTTTAATTTCACTAATTAACAATAACCTACTCCTACATGTAACTTGCGCAGATAATCCTAAAATAACATAAACATATAAATATATATTAATACACCTATACGTAACAAATAAACAAACAATAAGTGTAAGGGAAAAATATATTGCGTAAATACCCGTAATCCGCCATATTCACCGCCAACAATTGTTAACTCAACACACAAGATCCACTCCACCGCCACCACCAGACTTTTTTATAACCACTACAACGAAACTCACGCCACCTCCCCATCATCACATCACCACCACAACACCACCAGAACACCAATTTATCATCACCGAACCAACACCACCAAACTCACGCCACGGCAACCCTATCACCACATGTCACCACCACGCCAACACCACAACACGCCACCACCAACTCGTCACCATAATATCACCTCCACAATGCCTCCAATTTTATGACCACCAACACTTAAACACCAACACCAACCCTTATCACCACCACCACCCATAAGTTACTCACACCTTAAACACCAACACCAACACTTTAAGAGTAAACCAATTGTTCAAGGTGGTGGTGATTAACACGCACCAAGGGTTGGTGTTGGTGTTTAAGATCGCGAGTAACTTGTAAGTGGCGGTGGTGATAAAGGGTTGGTGTTGGTGTTTAAGTGGTGGTCATAAATTTGGAGTTGTTGTGGTGGTGATATTGCGGTGGACAGGTTGGTGGTTGCGTGAGTGTGGTGGTGTTACCGTGTGGTGACATTGTGGGATAGGGTTGTTGGTATGTAAGTTTGCGGTGTTGGCTGGTGGTGATAAATTGCGCCTGGTGGTGGTGTTGTGGTGGTGATGTGATGACACGGGAGGTGGCATGAGTGTCGGGTGTTGGTTGTGGTGGTTATAAAAAGTCTGTCGTGGTGACAGGGTGGTGGTGGATGTGGTGGTGATTGAGTTAATATTGTTATGTGAATATGGCGGATTACCGGTATTTCGTAATATTTTTTGTTCCTTTACACTTATTGTTTGTTTATTTGTTACGATATGTGTATTAATATATATTTATATGTTTATATTATTTTAGGATTATCCTGAGCAAGTTACATGTAGGAGTAGGTTATCGTTAATTAGTGAAATTAAAAGTATGATTGAGAATACCCCTAAGGAAAGATTATTTAGAGAAACATGTTTTGGTTGTTTGTTTGATTTACTGAAAATGCAAGAGAGTGGGTGTTAGTACATTATTTTATATGCCACCAAGTGCCATGTGAAGAAGGAGAGACACATATTGTTCCTTTGAGATGTAGTGTACGTGATCTTGATCGGGTAGGTGAGGTTGAGATTAAGTTTCAAGGTGGAGGAATTCGCCCAGTTATGGTCTAAGGTTTGGGATGATTTTAGAAAGCATTATGAAGATGGACCTAATTGCTTAGGAGACGAGTGTTCCCTCTGTCTTAATTCGCATAAAATAAAAGTTGGTATGTTGTTACGTAAGATACAAAGCAAGAAGTTTAGTCATTTGAGCGACACAAATGTTGTTGGTCTTTGTTTGATAGGCGTGTTGGTGTTAAAAGGACCTGAGCTTAGGAATGTAGTCGACGGATTTATATTTAGGTTAGTGGAGGATTTAGATGCTTAGAACGCAAATTCCGGGGGTCGTATATATGGCCAACTTTGTACAAGTATCTAAAGGATGCAAAGAATTGAGCGTAGGGCAAAGCACTTTGCCGAGGGAGGATCCCAATACACTTCCTAAGTACACGTTGAATGGATTTATATGGGCCTTCAAGGTATGTCATATATAAATTTCTAAAGTTCATGTATACGTATATTGTTATCGAATTTTGACAAAATTCCTTTTACAGACGTGGATATTGGAGAGTTTCCCTCATGGTGCAACCCTTAGGTTTTTTTTTAATAGACAGTTGTATCCCCGATCAATTGCGTGGCAATATAAAAACAAGGTATTTAGAGATCGTCTAGACGAGTTTTTGGATGGCCAATTGAATATGATTTTGAGATATGACCTTAATTTTTTATAATATGATCGTAATTTTTGTTGGTTTTTTTAATGTTGTGTATATTGTCCATGTTTTTTAAAGGTAAATCGACCTTTGCCGAGGCTTACACCGGATGGCAAGGAGGAAAATATCGAGTGGTGGGCTCAAACTAGAGTTTCTTTTTATGGGAATCCGACCGCAACTCCAGTTATAAAGCCGCCAGAAAACCAGACTATGCACGATTTTATTCCCCCGGAACTTGTACAGAAGATGAAGGCACTTGAGGCGATGTTACACGAACATGACTTGAAGTTAAAACAAATTGATTCACGATTTGTTGGTGACGATTTTGGGGTAAATAGTTTACGTTAATTTATTTATGTTTTAGTATAAAGATGAATTATTAGTTGTTAATCGTTTGATTAAAAAAATTAATGCAGCAATTTCGAGTTGGGCAGAAACCACCACTGCATAAAAGATCAAGCTTTGTTGGTGACGAAAATGTTGGTTTTAGTGACTTAGTGTTAATCAAAACACGCATGTATATTTACGTGCTTTTATGTTTCTTATATTTGGATATGTTGGATACAAACCTACGTTATCATTTTACATTTAGGGATTACCAAAGGCCGATCGTCCATTTGGTGAGCCACCGAACGACTCTTTCTTTGACGGTGTTCATGTACCTACACCGCCGCTGAAGTCTACTTATCCATCCCGGTTTCCTCCACCAAACATATCGCTTCTCGTGACGCCAGCCATGCTCGCTCGCTTGCCAAGCCCTGCTGATGACCAGCAGTGTCGATCTCACGCCCCTGACGTTGGTGTTGACATCCCGGTAACCTATTAATTACATAAAATATTCATGATTATTATTGTATACTAATAATCATATTGATGTTAAAAAATTTATTGTCTATTATTTTTTAAGGATGTGATCGAGCGACCAAGGAGGGATTGTTGTCCGGATAAATTTCTGCAATATCCTTATACCGAACAAGGACCAACCATAATCTTGCCTAAGAAACATGCCGCTAAGAGTAAGCAAAAAAAGACTAGCTCGAAAATTCCACCGTTTAATCTAGAAGAAAAAGTGGTTGATGAGGATGATGGTGTTACCTATGTTGGTTGTGGTAATACCGGACGTTTAATAGTTGATAATGTTGACCTTAATAAGGTATATCGGACCCTTTAAATTTATTAACATGAAGTTGCTAATTAACAATGTTTGATATTGTATTTTATTTTTGTTTTCAGGTATGGCGTGGGAATTATTTTAGTTTGGAGCAATTTCTAGTAAACCCATGTCCGATATATCTTGACTCCCTTCCAAAGGGTTGGGTATCAGATCTTACGTTCTTTCAAAAACTACTTCCGGAATTATACAGGAACGATACTAATCCAGGACCAGTCGGTAAAATTGGTTGGTTGTCTGACGACGTAAGTTTATTGTTATATTTTTTTAAAGGTTTAGATTATTTTAGTTTCAAGAACGTAAATGATTTAGTTTAATCTTTTGAATCAGCAAATGAATTGTTGGATTGAGTTATCAATAAGAAACAGGTCAGCTGGCGCGCCATGGACAGTATCGAAATCATGGACATCATCCACTTACCCCACCGAAAATAGTGGTCGTGTACCCATGCTTCCGATAGCTCCTTCGATTAGGGGGACATTGGATGGTAGCACGCATCCCTACCCGTCATGGGATGATGTAGGCTGGGTAAGTAAATGTCTTTCAACGTTTAATAGCTTTGTATAAAATTATGCTTTACTAATTTATTTAACTGTATATATTTGGATATATTTTCGACGCATGTGGTGATGCCGATGAATGAATGAGGGAATCATTGGGTAACAACAATTATTGATTTAAGGATACCCAGTTTTTTGGTTCTCAACTCTTTGCCTAGCAGTGAACGTTGTGAATATTTAAGACAATATGTTATAGAATGGACCGGAGTTCTTAACAATTGTTTAGAAGAGCTAGGACATTTCACAAGAACCCAACGTCGACACTACAATTTTCAATTCCATTACAATGACCAAAATTATCCGATCCCACAACAAAATAACTCTAAAGATTGTGGAGTCGTCACCTGTTGGCTCATACATGAGTTTGTTACGGGTAAGTTTTCACCAAGATAAAATGCTTATGATGTTGAAGGCTTTTTCAACAATGTTAGATATAGCATGGCTAAGATGTTTTACAACTATCGCGTGTGAGGAGACCAAGATGTGTGGATATGTTTAACTAAGATCATAATGGAAGTTGTATATATTTTATATTTTATGTTTAACTTATATTTGATATTATTTTCAAACTTTTATTCAACTAAATAAACATTACATAGAGATGATCGACTTAAATAAACATTACATAGGTAATATTCTATATATATATACATGGGAGGAAAGTTGTCATATAGTAACTTCCTCCCCATTAATTGCTAAGTTTACCAAAATGTCAAAAATGGTCCTCACCATTAATTGTTATGTTTACCAAAATGGCAAAAATAGTCCTCAAGTTTAGTTATCATGCAAACTAAGTCCTTTGTAAAATTCACGCTCATAAAAGTAATCCCACGATCGCTGGTTTCCCACCGTTAAACCTAAACGAGGAAATGAATATGCTAAAGATTCATCCAATAAAAACGGTATCCTTTTCGAAAACCTCAACCATGTTCCTCAATGTAATGTTAAGACAATGCGGTGTTGATTTTGGGTAAACACCGAAACATTATGAAGTACCAACACATCTCTGACTTTGATAGAGTTTTCGTAACCCGCCTCTTCTGTAAGGACTTTGTGATGAATTGTACAAGACATTGTCCATGTTGGATCTTTTAGTGTCACTGGTAGCTCACCAAGTGCGGTAGGTGTACTAGTCTTGATTACAGCTACAACAAGTTCAAGTTTCCCTTTTACGCAATATTTTTTTATATCGCCAAGAAAACCAGTTACGATGACACCTTCATCATTTATGAATCGCGCTTAGCCATGGCCCACGCGTAAAATGATCATCCTCCGTGACATCCTCAATTATTTTCCTTACATACTCTTGTGTTGGCACTACACAATATTCGGGGCCACCTTCCCTAATGTTTGAATTTTTGCGGAGAATAGCCGCTTGAAGAATACCAACAGAACCGGGTATTATTCTAGCCGGGTAGTTTGAAGAGGTTAAAGAACTCCCAACATTATGTTGGGGTGCATATGTTGTGTCCCTTCTTTGGGATGGTGGAACAAATTGTAAGTTGTTGTATCGTTTGGTGTATCGGGTTTTCTTTTGTTGGGACACTTTGTGGATTATAACCTTTTTTGTAGAGAGTAGCAATGTCAATAATATTGGTAGGTATTCAGAGAAATGGAAGTAAATGAGGTTTTATAGGTAAATTTTAATGAAGTTGTCAAATCCATGCCGGTATAAAGAAAATATTCTTGTCATATTTCGCGTAAAATATTACGCATACACGTTAATGTCATAGAATTGTCAAATCAATGTCAGTATACAGAATATGAACTGTCAAATCTTTGTCATATTTCGCGTAATAAATTACACGTACACGTTGTGTGACTAGTTAGCAACTACTGGTATGTTCTGATTGTGTTGTAGCATCATGCTTTTCATTTTTCATTATCCAAGTGATGTTTATATTGTCTGTGTGTTTTAAGCTTTATCAATAAAGATTGAAGTGACAATTCAACTTTTCTTTAAAATGAATAAAGCTGAAATTATAACTCACTAACCATTTGGTAAAAAATAAATGTCTTATCAACATTGATGTACCTACTTATAATTTTACACAAATTATGCCATTGATCTAAAAAGTACATGACACGTGCTACCACTTGATTTTTGTATATATACCCACCATAAGTTACATTACACACACACATACTTTCAAGTTAAAAAACTATGGCTAATTCTTCAAATGAACTGCGTCAAACAATTGTTAGAAGACTACGAAGCGAATTAGAAGCTCATGTCACACTTGCAAATAACTTACTGATCGAGTTGACTCATTATGTTGAGCAACTTCAAAGCCGTTAAGCAGAAATAACGATGGTGCATTCTATGCCAATAATGAGCCTTAATAGCTACGGTTTACATACTCTTCTGATGACTCAAGAAGCGGATATACATACCGCAAACAACTTAAGGGCAACAAGAGAAGAATTGTTGAGAAGCATTGCTGAGAAGCAAGAATTCATTAACCATTATAGAGCAATAAAGAATTTAGAATCATGTTGCTAAAAATCACATTGCTAAACATGTGAATTGTAGATTTTATGTTTTCAAATCGTCTAAATAAAGTTGACCATCTACTCTATTACATGTGGTGTTTTCTTTGTTATAATCCTTTCAAGTGACAATCAATTTAAAACATTATGTCTTATTCATATTATATCTATTTTGGATTACATTATTTACTACGCTGAAAAAATGGAACGCAATCCGACTAACTAAAAAAATATTTACAACATAGACATATCAATTTTGTAATTAGTTTTGTGGATCATTTCACACACTTTGAGACACAATTGTTGGGTTCAAGAATACCCAAACCCCTTAATCTAGGATTTGAGAAAATAGCCCAAGTATTTAGTCTAACACAAACAGTCACTGAGTGCATAGTCTCTCGCGAGTCGCCTTCGTGATACTCAAGAAGAGGCAAAGAAAAGTCTCTCCACCGAAGGCGGAACTTAAAGGGTGAAGACCGAGTCAAGAAGAAGATGATGGATTCAGGTGAGTGATGACAATAACTCACCGAATCCCTAAGATTCCTCTCCAACTTCTTACATCAAGACAAAATCAAGTAGAAGATCAAGGATGTAAAGATCAAGAAAGAGCGGGACAAGGCGGAAAGGTTGAATCGATAAGACGAAGTCCTTATCAACCAAAGTCAACTTTCCCCGAATGGCAAAGATCGTGCCTGTCATCACCGAACTTAGGAAAGTAGTCTTGTCTCTTACCTAGAATAGTCTTTAGAATGAGACAAAATACATCAAGATTTTGTCTTCAGATGATGTCATTGTCACTTAGGAAAGAGTCAAATATCATACATGTATAAATAGATAAGAGATGGAGTGAAAAGGTTAAGCTTGTGAATTGTAAAACACACACACACGCAAGCCATCTTTTCACCTCCAAATACAACTTAGTTCCCGAGATAGCTCAAATGAGCTCTAAGAGTTGTGCCGACTTAGCCTCGAGCTAGAGAGGAATCACCCAACTTTGTTATTTCAATCCCAAGTACTATTCCGCAAGTACTGGGTAACGATTCTTTGTTGATTTATTTCTAATAAGAATATGATGTTGAAAATTACTTAGTGTGTTTTCTTTATGTTAATTTCACCATAGTTCACTTTTAACTTGTTTTATAAACTTAAACTGCTTTTAAACGATAGTGAACGGGAACAACAAGTGGTATCGAGCAAGGCTAATTATAAAACTCGCTTTTAGGCCGCCTAAAAGTTTTTAAATTAGGATCCTAAATGGTCAAATTGATGTACCCCAACTAGTCGATAAAAAGGGTGGAGCTTATTCAACTGCTGCCCCTAGACTTGAAGTTGGCAAATTTAACAAATGGAAAAAGCGAATGCTTTGCTATTTGATCGATGGAACCTTATTATTTCAAGTGTATAAATGAAGGTCCATTTGTCCCAAAGATCGTCAAGGGTTGCCCAAACCTCAAGCTCAGCTGGACCCAAGATGAAAGGAGAGTGGTCAACCAGACCAAAGACTAAAAGTATCATAATATCTTGTCTTCCGACGATATTATGGAGTCTCGTTATAAGTCGTAGTATCGCTAAGCAAACCCGATGACCTAGTTCATAGTCATGAAGGACCATCCGATACCAAGGAAAACAGATAATGGACCCAAACTTGAGTATAACACCTTCGTGGCTAAGGACTCAAACTCTCTCTCAAACTTACACCGATACAAAACTCTTTAAATGAACTTTCAAATGATGGTGTTGTTGTCTAAGCATGAAATCAATGTTGGTTTTGTAAACGCCTCCCCGAGAAGTGGTTGAATTTCTCTCGTGGACTCGTGAATGCTAATCATATCCAAAATCTTGAGCTTCCCGAAATTTATGGAATTTGTCTATGAGGAAAACCTCATCAATGCATCGATACCCTAACTTAAAGAAGTCTCGTGAAGTCAAGAAGTCCCCGACCACTACCTCATCACCAATATCAACCGCTTTTCTAACAATGTAGTTCAAGATTTCCAAGAAAACTCGATGATGAGCCCGATGAGAGATCAAGTGAGGAGTACCTAAATGACCAATGTCAATTTCAGAAAGGGCACTCGCTAACTCTCAAGGTTTATAAAAGAAACAAAGGTTTTCAACCGCTAAAGCAATCAAGACACCGAATGCTATAAGTGTCATAAAAGAGGCCATTTTGCAAAAGACTGCTTTTCAAAACTACTTCAACCTCTTACAAACCATCGTGATCTAATCGCCTTCGTGCTTTAGCAAATTTCAACCAAAATCTATCGCCTCATCAAAATGTTCAAAACAACTGATCTTAACAAAACCATTGATTATGAAGCTAAGTATAAGAAAGCAAAAGCTAAGCTTGCATTGCTTGAGGCCGCCCTCATAAACAACAAAAATGTTCAATCTGCGGTGGTAAGAACAAAGGCCTTGTTGTCGAAACCTTTGATCGATGAAGAGCCAATCTCATCGGATGATGAAATGGTACATGTCGCTGCTCTAATGGCTCTCTCGTAAGAAGACAAGCTAGTCGTTGGGAAGAATCATGCTAGGAACGGGAATGGGTCAACATCACAATGAAGAAGGTAAACACTTTACTTTCTATGGATGATGACTCGATTGGCGCCTTATATGAATTATCTAAATGTTGACCTTAAGTTTGTAGAAGAGCAAAGACCAATCTTTTTTCTAAGTACAACAAGTTAAGTTTTGAATTGAATAAGTGTAGGGATGAATTGCTTATTTTAAAACAAGCTAAGCTTCGAGGTCACACTTTGCAAATTCAAAACACCGAACTAGTTAAAAGAAATCGAATCTTCAAGATGAACTTAAAAGGCAAATGATATTCTTAATAGCTTGACCGCTAAGAACCCTGTGGTCTTTGATGTCTGGGAGCCCCAAGAGAGCAAGAAGAGAGTCATAGTGAAGATCATCTCCCCGACTCTCTCAACAAAGACCGCCTCCTAAGCCATTTGTGTCCGTGGCATGATTACAAGTATGTTGGTCGATTCCAATTCCAAAGTGAATGGATTGAACGAGTTAATCCCGAGAGTAAGCTTCCAAACTTCGATTCCGAAGGATTCTAGAGCTCGAAAGTCAAGCTCTAAAGAGCATGTTGACTCGATGTGCCCAGCCAGACCGAACACATCTCTCGAGTCTCAAGCGTAATCTCAAGCAACGCCCACCACCGAAAGCTCTTCGTGGTGCCGCCCAAGCTCGAGCTTACTCCACTACAATTCAATCCTCATTCACCAAAAGAAAGGTCCGACTTGGTAGAACCATCCTACAAAAACAAGCAAAACTAATCCAACAAGAGTCTACTCCCACCGAGACTTCATCATCCTCTCGTCCCCACCGAAGTCGACTAAATCCAAAGAATCGATCGAACTTGTGAGGAAGCTTATCAAAAATGGAATCCATTGAAAAGGTCCCCGAACCAATCAAGGAGACAAAGTCGCCTCCAGCTCCTCAAAGTCTAAGTCAACCTCCAAAACAAACAAAAGTGTGAGCCGTCATTACACCACCCATACCATCGACAATCGCTATAGAATCCTTTTTGCATGATTCGCAAAAGGATGATCACAGATCGCAGATCATCTACAAGATGTCACCA
Source organism: Chrysanthemum lavandulifolium (assembly GCA_022545495.1). Lineage (NCBI taxonomy): Eukaryota > Viridiplantae > Streptophyta > Magnoliopsida > Asterales > Asteraceae > Chrysanthemum > Chrysanthemum lavandulifolium. The sequence continues at coordinate 35,939,240 of CM040238.1, read as the reverse complement.
AGCAAACTATACCAAAGTTGGTCATCAAGATGCTTCATCCTCCAAAATCGCCCCAAAGAATAGAGCAAAACCTTTCCTCTCGCGCCTCACCTGGGTTTAATGATCATCATCGATGATTGTCTCATGAATACATGTTGTGATATATGCGGTAATCCATCATGAGACATCCCAACATGACAAGATCATTCATGCAAGGAGAAATTCCAAACAACCTGTAGTCACCGAGTCATCCTCACCTCTAAATGCAAAACCCTGGTAGCACCATGCACACAACCATCGACCATGAGTCGATTGCAAATTTCAAAGAGACCTTGAGATCCAAGCCCACTAGTAAGTGGGTCACGAAGAGAAACTAATTCGCTTTACTACTTGTGCAGACATGCCAGGAGCCTATTTAGCATCTAGACAAAGGATGCTCAAGAAGCATGACCTGTGTGAAGGAATATCTCGCACAAGTATGTAAAGGAACCAGGCCCAAGGTAGTATTTGGTGATAACTCATCATGTCCCATCAAGGTTATGGTTCAAGAACCGCAATGGAATAGTTTTCTCTAGAATAGCCTATGTCAACGGTCTCAAATACAATCTCATCGTTGTCACCAACTATGTGATGCAAAATTCATTGTACAATTCAATGATAAACAAGGTACCATTTTTAATGCCAACAAGGAAGTTGTGTTGATAGCTCCTAGAGAGATGATGTTTATGTGCTTGACATGTCAACTCTCCCAAGATGGAACGTGTCTCTTTGCTAAAGCCACCGAAACTATCAATTGGTCGTGGCATAAGAGACTTTCACACTTAAACTTCAAAACCTCAACAACTTGGCAAAACAAAACAAGGTCCTTGGCTTACCATCACCGGTCTTTGCAAAGACAAACCATGCTCGCCTGTGAAAAGGGTAAACACCACGAGCATCATTCAAAACCAAACAAAATTTCTCCATCAAAGTCGCTTCACCTCCTCGCACATGGATCTCTTTGGACCCGTCATCCCGCATCAATCCAAAGATGAGAAGTATACACTTGTCATTGTTGATGAATTCTCAAGATACACTTGGGTATACTTTCTTTCCAAAAGAGTCAGTAATGATACAATAATGTCATTCATCGTGAAGATTGAAAACCGTAATGACATTATCATAAACTAATCCGAATCGACAATGGCACCGAGTTCGTAAATCAAGAACTTGAGAGTTTCGTGATGAAAAAGGAATTCTCAAAATTTCTCATCTCCTTATACCCCGAACAAAATGGGTCACTGAAAGGAAAATGTAACTCTCATCGAGGTCTGCTAGAACTATGTTAAATGGCTCACCTCTCAAAACATTTTCGATCAAGCAATAAAACCGCTCGTTACACTCAAAACAGTCAATCATTGTCAAAAGACATAATAAAACCCCATATGAGATCTTCAAAGGTAGACTTCCGACATCACTATTTTCATGTGTTTGGATGTCCCGTGTTCATTCACAACCACAAGGATCATCTAGGCAAGTTTGATGCAAAGTCGATGATGGATACTTTTAGGCTACTCACCGATCTCCAAAGCCTTCGTGGTTTTTAACACAAGGAGACAACAAGTTGAAGAAACCTTTCATGTCACCTTTGATGAAAGTATCGAAAGTATCAGTTCACCAACACCTCATGGAGGAAATAGGAATTGATAACTCATCAAGATATCCTCCCGATGAGTACAACATCGAACTCAATTCCTCATATCGTCGATGTCGACATCTCATATTATGTCTTACCCCACAACCTACCCCAACCAACCATCAATGAGTTCATTGAAAATCACCGTCTCGCCGATAAGTAACAATGATCCAAATGATCGTGAACTCAGAACTCATGATCCTCAACTCGATCAAGACATCTCTACAGATGTTCTAAATGATTCTGTGGCTCTTGCACCGAACTCACATCCGAACTCCCAAAGGACATCTTCAAGCTCGATCCGCACCACAAAGTAAGTGGACAAGATCTCGTGACATTGAGCTTGTAAACATCATTGGTGAACCCACCGAGGGCATGCTCACTAGAAGCATGGTCGCTAGTCTAACCGCAGCTTCACCAATGAATGTCTATATGCCGATTACCTATCGACATTGAACCCAAAAGTGTCATCAAGCTCTAAAATACCCAAGCCGGGTTCAAAGCATGCAAGAAGAATTGCAACAGCTTGACAAAAACAAGGTCATGACCTTGATCAAATGTCCTCGTGGATGTAGTAGTCATAGGAATGAAGTGGGTTTTCGTAAACAAAACCGATGAAAACGGCACCGTCATTAAAAACAAAGCCGACTTGTAGCCAAAGGATACACCAACAAGAAGGCATTGACTATGATGAGACATTTGCTCTCGTCTGCAAGAATGGAAGCCATCAGATCTTCCTTGCATATGCAACATACATGAACTTCGTGGTCTACCAAATGGATGTTAAAAGTGCATTCTTAAATGGCGATCTCAAGGAAGATGTGTATGTTCAAGAACCTCTAGGCTTTGAGAGTAGTGAATTTCTCGACTATGTCTCAAGAAGCTTGACAAAGCCCTTTATGGACTTAAACAAGCTCCTGTGGCATGGTATGAAACTCTCACCTTCCCGATACAAAACAAGTTTGTCGAGGAAAGATAGACAACACATCGCTTGTCTATAGAACCCAACAGATGTGATACTAGTCCAAGTGTATGTTGATGATATCATCTTTGGCTTAACAAACTACAAACTTTGCAAACAGCTTGAAAACTAATGACAAAGAAGTTTGAAATGAGCATGATGGGGAACTTACTTACTTTCTTGGACTACAAATCGTGCAAACCGATAAAGGTATATCCATCACCAAGAGAAATACACCGTAAATCTCTTGAAGAAATATGAGATATTTGACTATGCCTCGTTGAAGACACCAATGGTCCCACCTAACAACCTTGGACCCGATCTCACCGGCAAATCACCAATCAAACTCATTTCGTAGGGATTGTTGGCTCATCGATGTATCTAACCGCTACTAGACCGTATATACAATTTTCATTGCCTAATAGCAAGATATCGCCCAATCCCAAAGAATCCCACCTCATCGCAGCCCAAAAGAATACTCAGTACTTGAAAGGAACCCCAAACCTTGGACTATATTATCCAATATGCTCGTGGTTTGATCTCGCGGTTACTCTAATTTCGATTATGCCGGTCGCAACATGGATGTAAAAGTACCTCGTGGTCCCCACAATTTCTTGGAGGAAAACGTGTGTTGGAGTGCAAAGAAGCAACAATCGCTGGTTATGTCCTCACCGAAGTTAATATGTAGTCGCAGCAGATGTCGTACAATGTATTATGGATGAAAAGTCAACTCAATGACTATGACATCCATTACAAAATGGTGCCCATTTTCCGTGATAACACTAGTGCAATTGCAATCTCCAACAACCCCGTCCTCCACCAAAGAACTAAACACATTGATATCGATATCACTTCATCGTGGATCACATAATGAAAGGAGACATAGAACTTCATTTCATCCCTATCAATATCAATTGGCCGATATCTTCACCAAACCCTCGATGAACCTACCTTCGTGAGACCGAAGTCGATTGGGAATACTTGACATTGAAAGTCAAGTATCCAAAACCAATCTCAAGAAGTTCTCTCAAATGGTTCATCCACCCCGAAAACCCTTAATAAACCTCTCACCGAATGAGTAGGACTCATTCAAGGTCCCCGACACTTGACAAAGAGCATTGAATGAGTAACTAAATGGTCCAAGTATCGCTACTTTAATGTCCTAGGTTGGTAACTATGCCAATTTAATAAAGGAATATATGTCTCTTTGTCTTATGTCATCCCACTTGGCATTTAATGCCTCTCACAAAAATATCAAATTGATATTTTATCTCCGCAAAGTGCACTTTTACCGTATACGTAACTGCTCACTTGAAAACGGGATTTTTATCAAGGGTAATGGAGTGGTAGCATTAAATAGGAAATTCAAGAGTCTTTCAAACCGACTCTTAATATTTCCATTTGTGCACAAAACACCCCTCTTATCACTCTATAAATACCCTCTTCTTCAACACAAACAACACACACAAATCTATTTCTGCAACTAAACTCTGTCAAAATCTTTTCTCAAATCCAGAAATATTTGTGTGTTCTCAAAACCTTCAAAACCTCTTTTGGAAGACCTTCCTTGTAAACATTTACAAAAGTTTTTCATCACAAACTAGAGAGATCTAAACATTTTGATTGTTCTTGCCAAACGTTTTTTAAAACCCTAAAAACTTCTTTAATAGATATGGCTAGAACACAATCTCTCCAGTTTGCTTCTCAGTGGGTAGGGGATCTCACTAACGTTGAATTCAAAACAAACAATGTCATAGGTAATTTTGAATACCCTGAAAATGTCCCAACCTATAAAGACATTGTAAAATTTTTATTATGTAAATTAGGTAAGCAATGACGACCCCACCACTAAAAGTTCGTAATTAGTACACCTACCCTCTCTTTGTATTATAAATAGAGGCCTTGCCTCAGAAATGAAAGTGTGTGAATTTTAAGTTTGAAATTGACATCGTTCAATTTGAGAATTCGATATTCTCTGAGATTTGATATCTCACTATCTGTTGAAGCTTTCGCTTCTGAATAGCAGATGCCTATCCAGTAAACATCAAACAACCAACGAATCATTGAAAACAATTTACAAATTCAATCATCCAACGAATCATTTGAATTATCAACAATCACTATACACCCAATCATCAATTGAAATCATTCATTCAATCGACACATAAATCAAAAACACATGGCCCCAATTCAAATTCAAACAATTGAAGAATTATTCGTTTGAATCATCCGTGATTAATTTCAGGTATTATTCGTCCGTATCATCCGCGTATACTTTCTGGTATCAGAGCTTTGCAACGATCTAAGGAGCAAGATAAAGAAGCAAGACAGAAATTTGAAGAAAAACTGATGCAACAAATCGAAGAAAAATCGAAGCCAATGATTAAGAAGATAAACAGAACCATCAGCAACCAAGGAAATACCTTGCTACTCAGCAGTCATCAAGAAGGATTAAATTATTAAGGTATCATTTAATCATGTCTAAACTATCAATTATTGAAAAATTACTAATTAAAAAAGAAATATTCATTCTAAATATCATAATTTTATCAATTACAGTAGAAAAATTACTAATTGAAGTAAAACATTTTTTAGAAAAACTATTAATTAAAAGTGAAATATTTGTTCTTAGTACTATAGTTATTATATTGCAATATTTAGATTTATTATTTTATTGTATTAAACGTTCAATGAATAAAGTTTATGCACTATTTAATCATCAAACTAATTAGAAACAATTCATCAAAAAGTTGTATTCAATAACTACTATTTTTTAATAAACATGTCGAAATCACCAACAATAAGTAAAGAAGAAATTTCTATTATTCATGAAAGTGAAAATGAATCAGGATTTATGCTAGATGCTATTATTGATAAAACAGCTATTAGAAGATCTAATTTTACATTATCTGAAAAACATAATTTTGACATTCAAAGGTCATTAAGAGAAATATTTTCGAGGAAAAATATAATATATTTTGGAAAAATAATTGGAGAAGAACCAGTTCCTATTGAACAAACACAAGGAAATATTGTCATACCAATAATTAATAAACAACAGATAAATGATCGAATAAAACAAATGAAAGAAAAAGATAGAAGTAAAATAGCATACATTCACATATCAACTATACAAATAATATTAAAAAGTACATTTATGGATTGTAATACACCTATTGAATTAGAATTAAGAGATGATCGAATTATTGATAAAAAAGAAAGTATTATTGCTCAAGGAAAAGGAAATTTATCCGAAGGAAAAATAAAATTTGATGTAAACATACAAATGGGATTAAGTTTAAAAGATAAAGATATAAATAAAAGTATTACTATCAGATATGAATTATTAAGAAGAGCATTCATGTATAAAGGAAATCACCCTTTACAAGAATATATCAAATAAACTATGCACTCACAAACTCGCATCATAGTATCACTTTTAAAACAAATGATAGAATTCATATAGATAAACTTTTTGAACCATTACTTACTCTTGAAACACCAAACATGTTTTCAAAAAATAAGTATATTGAAAGAAGTAGAAAGTCAACAAGTAGTATACCATCAATATGGATACCACAAATTGAAAAATCAAATGAAGAATCTACTAGTAATCAGGAAGATATAAAAGAAATGAAACAAATGTTGAGATCATTAAGTTTGAGAATATGAGCGACACTAAAATTCAAGCAAGAATAGAGAAAAATAAACAAAATATTAGACATTTAAAAATATTTTCAGAATCAAGAAAAGAAATATTAAAAGAAATTAAAAACATAAGAGAAAGAATAGAAAAAGGTGAGAAAACACATTCTAATGGTTTTTTAACAATTAATATACATGTATATTTAGCAATGATGAGAAGTATGTTAGAAGGAAATATGAAGCAACAAAAGAATTAAAATCGTAACTAATAATTTGCTAAAATGAATCATATGTCGGAAAATTTATCGGATAAAAGAGTTGATTTCAAGAAGATAAAAATATTACATCTTTCAACCATTTATACCATATAATCGACATTACTCAAAATACCTCAGAATTTACCAAAAGGAACATCATACGGTATTAATATAAATAAAAATGAAAATCAATCCATTGGAGAAAAGGTAGATATGATAATTTCAACCCTTAACAATATAACCGAAATATTAAGTTTTTTGATATTCATACGATTACCAGAATTATCTAAAATAACACAAGAAAAATTAAATGATATACAAACATTATTAGATAAAAAGATAAAAGAAATTGAAAGTATAGAACAAAACCAAATAAATATAATAGAACAATTGTCAGAAATAGTCGATATCCAAGATCAAAGTAAAGACATTACTATTACCAAAATAAAAGAAATATTATTGAAGAAACCCCTTAAGATAAATCCACCGCCACGGATAATATAATGGAAAATCTTGAAGAATCAATCGAAACTCTTACTAAATTAATGGCATCATTAGATATACCTTCTGAAACAAATGAGGAAGAAGACGTAGATATAGTCCAGGATTATAGTTCAGATGAAAACCCATATGAAAATCCATATAGATACCCAGGAGAAAGTTCTTATACAAATTATAATTTTGCACAAAAACGGAAAAAATCTTATATAGATGAAGATTTTCAAAAACAATTTGATTATAAACCACCAACACTCACTGAAAGATATTTATATCAACAGGGAATGATTAGAAATAAGAAAGGAAAATGGGAACAAATACCAAACAAATACATACCAAAAATACCAATAACAAGAATAAATGATGAGATTTTAAATATCGATTGTGAAACAGATATAGATAATAAGATCCAAGATTGGAGCAATAAACTAAGCGCTCAAATACAATTAACGGAAGAATTACGAGCATTACAACCAAGGGATTTACTTAATTTTATTATACATAAAACATCAGGAAATGTTTATAGATTTTTAGAAACCATAGATGAGTTGGAGTTATCTAGAATAGCGACAACTGATGCAAACATAACCTTTAAAAATATAACAGCGTGTATAATACAAGAATTCACAGGAAGAATTCCAGGAAAAGAAGCATCTACGGAAGCCTTTAGAGATCATGCATATTGGAGAATAATTAATCTTAAGATATGTAACATGTGTTATCTAGATTCCTTCATATGTGAATTTTCGGAACAATACTATAAGTTAGATATTGCTAGGCAAAAACAAATTTTAGAAATGTTTTTAATAAACTTCCCGAATCTATAGCAACAGAATTAAAAAATTCATATGCAACAATATTACAGGATAACGATAGGATTATAGAAGACACCTTAGGAGCTCGAATTACCACAGTAAAAGCATGGGTTAGAAAACAATGTTTACAGGAAATATCTAAGAAAGAAGCGCGAATTGAACTTTGTTGTGAAAAACAATCTGATAAGATAGGTAATTATGGATGTTCTAGAAAGGAGTATAAAAGACGGAAAAAAATATGGAAAAAAAAGACATACAATCCCAGATATAAAAAATTTTACAAAAAGAATTCTAGACAAAATTATTTTAGAAATAGAAAACAACATCGTCAAAAATATAAGAAACAAGATAATTCTAAATATTGTCCATCAGATAAAAAAGATTGTAAATGTTGGTTATGTCATGAAGAAGGTCACTATGCGAACAAATGCCCTAAAAAAGGCGAAAAGAAAGGAACAGAAGTTTTGAAAATAGCATATAATCTAGGATATGAACCTCTCGAGGATTCAGATATAGATTCAGAAATTGAAATATTTGCATATACTGATACTAGTAATTATTCCAGTGATACATCCTTTTAAAACAAAAATTTCGCTAAATGGATAAATTTAAGCAAGGATTTTTGAAAAATCTGGCAAAAGAAAGAAAAGTTTTACAAAAGAAAATTTCTGAAAAAATTCGTTGGGAATGGACACCATCTGACACCCAACTGGTACAACATATTAAAACAACTGTACAATGTTTACCGGAGTTATACAACCCGGAAACAAAAGATTTTTTGATTATTGAAACAGATGCATCGACAAAGACTTCAAGGTGATGTATGAAGGCCATTTTAAATGGTAAAAGAAATTAGGATTAGACATTGACGGAATTCCAATCCTCAATCTAATCTATCGAAATAAGCATTGATGGAAGTCAAATTCCTCAATCTAACGAACAAACATCTGCTTTGAAAATGTAAAAGTATGAATCTAAATTATGTAAATATATTTCGGAACATTTTCAGATTAATCGAGCAAAGATACAAAGACTCATGAAAAAGAAACATTGGCGTGTTTAAAGACACTCAAAAATGGAAAATCGATTTATTACAAACAAGATTTGAGTTACGAACGGACTCAAAATATGTAACAGGTTTTTGGAGATACAAATTACAAGAAGACTATTGTAGAGGTCGACTAATCCGTTGGCAACTGCAACTACACCAATACCACCCATATATCAAATATATAAAGACCGAAAATAACACTTTTGCAGATACTCTCACTAGAGAATGGAAGGAATAATCAAACAAGTTAAACATCAACTTCAACAAAAGATTGAAGAACGCATCTCCCTCGAGAAACAACTAGCCATTGTAAAAAAGGAGGAAGAGGAATTAACAAGCACAGTATCATACTTAACCAGAAATACAATTTCAGAATCAGTTTCCGAATCAACCGAAACACCAAAACCAATAAAAACACCAACAAAACCCTCGACATCTACTCCAGCTAAAAAAGATAGTCCACTAAATACTACCCAAAAAACCCCAGATGCTACCCAAAGAATTCAGATATCATGTTCATCTTCATCTTCAAAAGATGAGTTCACAAGAATGGAAGAAAAAGTTCAAGAAATTGTTCAAGAATCAAGCATTGGAAAAAAGAAATGGTACGTCATCTTTGATGGACCAAACAGAGGCATATATTCAGATTGGTCACTCGCCAGTCCACATATAATCGGAAAAAGTGTAGGTCACAAAAGCTACACATCTAAGGAAGCAGCAGAACAAGCACTTGAAAGAACGTACAAGACAGTCGCAACAGAAGAAATCAAGAGATCAAGAAGATTCACATTCTTGAATCAAGATAGACATCCAAAGACTAGATCAATTGATTTACTCAGAAGCATTCCTACCACAAGAGAAAAAGAAGCCGCAAGAAGACCAACAGTTGAAAAATTCCAGCAACTATGGGACAGCATTATTCATTACAACGAAGTCCAAGCTACTAAGTTGTTCTATCCAAAGGCACGAGAAGCAGGACCGAAAGCAGTATTCATTGAAGGAGCAGAACCAGCAATCATTCATGAATATTTCGTTCATGGATTATTAGACACTATGTATACGAAAGAAGGAGGCCTCAAAGAATTCCAAGATTTCCCAACCCGAATTCAAAGAATTATAAGAACATATGATGATAATTTCGCTAAGAAACGATCATTATTTCTCAGTATCCACTCAAGTTATCCAGTTTTCAACAACGATCACCAGTTGTTAGTACCACCAATTGTAATAGCAGAATTAGGAGTCAGCAACGGCAGGCATCCACCAAAAGACGAGATACCACCAATTACTCCATCCAGCAAAAATTTCGTGGAAGCTCTAATCAGAGTTTTATGGCATCATCAAGATTAGGAACAGAAGAAGACAAAGATCGAAATAAAATCAATTATTTTCAAAATAATGTTTTGATTTTCTCACACTTCTCGTGAATAAGTATTTGTGATGAAGATCGTGAAAATTTTGGAAGAATTCGAGAAGCCATTTGAAAGCCTTTCCGGACCACTTGCAAGACTACCTAAGAATTTAAGATAGCATTATGTCGAGCTATCAACTTGGAGAAAACATCTCTGTGAACACTGTACCGATTCACAGATGCAAGAATGAAGACGAAGACTCAAGAATTATTGTCGACACAAGAAGCCAAAACAGAAAAGACAAAAAATAAAGAATTATTGAAGACGCGTGAAGAAAAAAGCAACAATAATTCAGAAGACATGTTTTTCAACTTTTTCTTTTCTTTTCTGTGAGGTGTGATGTAAAGTTTGTATTTTAGTAATAATGTGAGTCCAATAATGTAAGGCCTGTTGGCCGCCCTTTTATTATTATGTAAATTAGGTAAGCAATGACGTAGGCTGTAATTAGTACACCTACCCTCTCTTTGTATTATAAATAGAGGCCTTGCCTCAGAAATGAAAGTGTGTGAATTTTAAGTTTGAAATTGACATCGTTCAATTTGAGAATTCGATATTCTCTGAGATTTGATATCTCACTATCTGTTGAAGCTAACGCTCGAATAGCGATACCTAGACCAAAAGACACCCACCCACTGTGCAACAACCACCCCGTGACAACGAAGGACACCGATACATCACAACAAGGTGCCCTTGGTCACACCTACTACTCCCCAAGATCCGTAGGAAACAAACAACCCTACCGGTAGGGGAGCCGCCCACCTCGCCCAAAGGATGACATTAGCAAATCCAAGCCTTTGTCCGAGGGCCCACCGATCGATCCCAAAGACTCTGGGGAAACAAACAACCCACCGATAGGATACAACATTCACCGACTCGCTAAAGGCACTGAAATACCCACCAAAGGTCTCCGGGTCACTGGGGACAAAGACTCGAGGAAAGGAACAACCGCCGACACGGAACCCAAAACCAATCCCGACTCCCGAGAAGACGCTGGAAACTCCCACCAAGGTCCGAGGGGTCCACGGGGACAAAGACCTCGAGGATCAATACCCACCGATATGGAACCCATTCCCACTCCCTTGTTAATCGCTACGAGGTTACCGAGTTGTTAAAATCGATGATGACCTCACGAAAGTGATGAAGAAATCTTATCGCAGGAGAAGAAGTGACGCCGAGGTTCAAACCGAACAAGAGCCTCACCGATCCACGACGCAGATCGAGTCACCTTTTCAAACCGAAGACAATGACTCACCTCATCCTCCACCGATGAATTCAAAAGGTTTGACAATGTTCTTCCACTCACCGAAAGACAACTCGTTAAGTGGATCAAGAGGGCTACAAGGAGGCTGTTTTCGGGTTATCGAACAGCTTTGGGATCAACACATCAAGCTGCCGCCAGTTATGCCGACCTTAGATCCGATGTGCTCACCTTCAATGAAAATGTTCACGAGCACAGTAGATCTTATGTACCACCATCTTGTCAACCTCGATGAACACATGGTTAAGTTCCTCAAGCATCTTCGCATGCTTGGGGTTACGATTGATGAAACTGGGACGCCACAAAGAAGACCCAGCCAATGCCAAAGCACCGAGGCCACCGAGGCATATGCAAAAATTCATCCGTGCTCACCGACCTTATAGAGATGCTCAAGTCTCGCAAATGTTCGTGGTCTTCAAACTTGCCTGCACTCTTCGATCACCATGGACTCACCGAACACTGTGTAGCTACCTTGACTCAGCCTCGCCTTCTATGGCTTGGAATCTTGGTCCACGAATGACCGCTTTGAGTTATCTCATGCGAACTTGGATGCAAAGGTCACCGGTCTTCAAGCAGACATTTCAAATAAAGGCCATGATGATCAAATCTATCAGCCTTCAAAGGTCAAGTCAAGTTAGTCCCCTCAAGACCTACTCCAACTCTTGCCTCACCGACGCTACTAGCAGCTTGAGGGGAGAATACATCAAGAAACTCCTCTTCACACCGAGGGGAGCAAACACCACCGGCCTCAAGCAGCTCAAACATCATCATCATCACCGCTCCGCAGCACCAATCTCATCACTTCCACCTCATGCAACAACAACAACATCGACGGCCTTAACACCAATCATGACAACACCACCTCCCATTATTACATCATCTTCCTCAGACAGACAAGGGCAAAGGCATACCGACTACTACCGATCCCGAGAAGATTCCCACAAAATTGGTGACATCGAATACCTCTTCACCTCAACAAATTAACCAAACACCTTACTAAAGAAGAGAGGAAATTGAAACAAGCCGAGGATGAAAAGAAGACTAAGGAGGCATTGACCAAAGTGATTGTCAAGAAGTCGAAAATGTGGGAATAGATGCAAGCAAGCTCAAAAGGGTCAGCAGATGAAGTTCATGGAAGCTCAGTCGCTTCAATGGTCGCAATGAGAGCTCAGATGAAGAAAAGAGAAAGAAAATCAAGCTCTCGTGCAAAGCGTAATTAAAGAATATAATCGACAATGACCACCAAGGCTTCCTGAAAAATCATCGATGTCAAAATCATTCCCAACACCAAACCATGGCTATGAATGTTTAAGAGGGATGACAAAAGACACTTGAGGTTCATGATCCCTTAAAATTCAGGACTTTGGGATCATCAACTTGATGAACTTGGTCCGATCATTGGAAAGAAGCAAAATAAGGTGGTCAAGGAGTCGATGAAGATGCTTAGCAAAAGATATGAAAGGTCGAGGAAGCACCACCCAACCGAGAATTCACCGCCTTTGACCGCACCTCAAGGATCTCAACCACAAACTTCCACCGCAAAAGGAAAAGAGTTGATTTCAAACCGAGATCAAAGTGTCCGCCTTGAATGCAACAGAACCGCCGAGGGTGTAAAATTTGTGAACTGTCTAGTGATTGAAGAGCCCGAAAGAGGGCTATTCCACATTGATGTCTATGGAACCCCGATTTCAAAGATGGAGTGACATTGATCAGCCGAGTGGCCGCAATGATCACTATATTCCCTGGCCTCTCGGATCCAATCCTCAAAGAACGCCGTGTTCTGGCAAGACCGAATGCTAAGATCAAAGACCATCCCGATAGGGAAACACTCATCACCAAGAAGGTCAAGCTTGAAGCATTGGGAATCCATCCGATTGACATCATTTTGTTTTATCTTTGTACTAGTGATAGGAACTATGTAACTGATCAATAAACGATGTATGTTTTATTCATTTACTCGGTGTTCCTTAATGTATTCATTAGTACATTCTGCAAGAAGAAGCCTCTTGCTCACTTACATCGATCAACCACTTAGGCTATTTGTATATCCAAATAGGGAGACCGTTGGTTCAAGAATACCCAAACCCCTTAATCTAGGATTTGAATAGAAAATAGCCCAAGTATTTAATCCGTTAACACAAACAGTCATCGAGTGCATAGTCTCTCGTGAGTCGCCTTTAGGATACTCAAGAAGAGGCAAAGAAGAAGTCTCCACCAGAAGGCGGAACTTAAAGGGTGAAGACCGAGTCAAGAAGAAGATGATGGATTCAAAGAGTGATGACAATAACTCATCAATCCCTAAGATTCCTCTCCAACTTCTTACATCAAGACAAACCAAGTAGAAGATCAAGGATGTAAAGATCAAGAAAGAGCGGACAAGGCGGAAAGGTGAATCGATAAGACGAAGTCCTTATCAACCAAAGTCAACTTTCCCCTAATGGCAAAGATCGTGCTCTGTCATCACCGAACTTAGGAAAGTAGTCTTGTCTCTTACCTAGAATAGTCTTTAGAAATGAGACAAAATACATCAAGATTTTGTCTTCAGATGATGTCATTGTCACTTAGGAAAGAGTCAAATATCATACATGTATAAATAAGATAAGAGATGGAGTGAAAAGGTTGCTTGTGAATTGTAAAACACACACACACGCAAGCTATCTTTTCACCTCCAAATACAACTTAGTTCCCGAGATAGCTCATGAGCTCTAAGAGTTGTGCTCGACTTAGCCCGAGCTAGAGAGGAATCACCCAACTTTGTTATTTCAATCCCAAGTACTATTCTACAAGTACTTGGGTAACGTATTCTTTGTTGATTTATTTCTAATAAGAATATGATGTTGAAAATTACTTAGTGTGTTTTCTTTATGTTAATTTCAGTCATAGTTCACTTTTAACTTGTTTTATAAACTTAAACTGTTTTAAACGATAGTGAACGGGGAACAACAACAATATTACATTCATGTTAACTCTATGAAAGGAGCCTCTCCAGTAATTTTCACTAATAAAATTGTCAAATTCATTTCTAGACACATATAAAACGTAGAACATAAAACAGCAACAACTTGCATTAAATAGTTAAAAAAAACTAGTACAATTGTAGAAACTTGAAATACATACATTGATAACGTTAAAGACACAAACTAAACCATATAGGTATTATTTGGTTCATTAAGAAGAATTAGTGATTCTTTATATGGACCAATGAAAAATGAACCACCATTTGCTTCAATACCCATGTTTTGAAACAATTGAGAAGTTCACTCGTACACTTGTAGTGAATGAGCTATTTGTTGGTTGCTCTTAGCTTCAACAATTGGTTCCTCATCCTTGGTAAATCCAATTAATTTTACCACATGCTCAATTGGGAAAGGGATGGTGAATAGCACTGTACACGATGATACAATACCACCATCAAATTCTAACACCCATGCACACATAACTTTGTACTCATCTGCAAAGAAACTTCCTGAAATTATGAGAGAGTTTCGTAGCTGGGATATATAGAATGAAGGCTGAACCATGAGTCTTATCACTTCAGGTATGTCTAGTACTAGAAATTGGTGAGTAACCAAATCAAATGAAACAATCATGTATCGTTTGTATGAAATACCATCATTATAAACAAATTTTTTAGAACCGACCCAAAAAAATTTACCACCCATCATCGCTGACCGCACTGCTTTATTATAATCCTTCGGGCAAACGGTAATTTTCAAGATTGTTCCAGCGTCTCGAACTCAATGTATACACTGACACGTACAATGGTCCTTGACCGTAATATGGGTAATTAATCTTTAAAAGGGTTGGGTATAAATTGTCAGGACGTACACCAAAACTGATGACCATTTTTAAGTAATCAGTTGATTCAAGAAACTAGGGACGAATACTCCCATGATCTTTTATTGATGGGTTCCAAATAGCAACCATCATATTTGAACCATATGAAAAGCATGCACACCTTCGAAGTAGCAATTGGCTTAAGAGTTGGAAGATTAAAAGTTGTATCTAGATGCGTGAAAGCTAAACTTCCATTTACTGAAACATAAAACCTACATTACCTTGCATATATGTTAAATTAAAACAACACATATCTGTCTCACGAAAGGCGTAACTACGGATGAAGTTGGAAAAGTCAATGGAAGACCTCCATCTCTTTGACACACTACGAAACTGTATGATAACGCTTAGATTGTACATGTTTTCAGTAGTGTTATTCGTGCTTTTATATATGTTATTTGGTTATATTCATATGTTTTTAGTACTTAATCGTATCAAATAACGTTTATCTAATATATATAACCAAGTGCAGGGAAACAGAAGGAAAAGCATAAGAATATTAGATAAAAGAATATTTCCGCTTCAGTGAGGCATGTCAAGCACGGTTCAGCATTCCAAGTGTCGAAGAAGATCAAGTTTGGATGAAGAATCAAGTGCCACGAGCTAGAATCAAGCAAAAAGACTAAAGTCCATCTGATGGGGAAGACCAACCGATCGGTTTCCACCCACAACCGATTCGGTTGGAAGCTATTGGAAGCTTTTTGGAGAAAGACCAACCGATCGGTTGCCTCCCGCAACCGATTCGGCTGGAGAGCTGTCAAGAAGACCAGTCGATCGGCTGGACAATAAACCGATCGGCTGGGGAGTCCTGGTCTGCCATTTCTTCATCATTAAGACTCCTCACTTGTATTCAAACGATTCTAGGTCCTTCCTTGGTATATTCTAGTCCCTTTCAAGCTCCTTGGAGGCCAAGTTCAGCATTTATGACCCTGGGCCTTGGGATTAGTATAAATAGAGCCCTCTTGTGATCATTTGAGAGCATACACTTTAACACAACTCTCTACTCATTAAACCATTCTCAATTAGCTCTCAAATTCGTCATTAGAAGTCCAGGAAAGTTTGAAGGTCAAAGAAGTCAACATTTGGAAGTGAAACCCCCGAGAAGTCAACACCAATACTTTGGGAATCATTACTCCATCATTTATAATCCTATTTCAATCATTGTAAGACTCTTAATCATGTTTTCTAATATTCAAAGTTCTGAGTTTATTTTTATGTTTGTTATGAGTGGCTAGTTTCTTTATGCACTTGCTTAAACAATGTTAATTATCTAATGATTAGTTATGATTGTGTTAACATGTTTTAATTCAATTTCAAGTTGATTCTAAGATCCAATTGTGCTTAAGTTTCATAGTGACATTTGTTAATCAAGATTGACTAGTTGTTAGTAATTGTATAAGACCGAAAGAACTTATTGTTACTCAACTAGTTATAATCATTTGTCTATGAATGATTGTTTACCCATTATTCTTGGTCAAACAAAGAAACTAAAGTGTTGTTGTAATAAGAACGCTTTTTGATTATCAAGTTGGATTGATTAGAAACACCTAAAAGGTCGTAAGATTAGTTGTTTACAATCAATTGTGACCCTTTGTCTATAATCGGTTACCATTTGCATTGACTATTTCTTAAGCAAATTTGATAAGGCAAATGGATGTTTTTGTGTTTAAGTTTATGAATATAAACTTATGAAACTTGAATTGATCTTGAATTGATTGGTTAAACTTAATGCTTGTTTTTATAAACTAAAACTTGACGAAGGTTTAACATGTAAGAACAATAGATTAGTACACCAACTAATTATCATAACCAACATGTTAAGAGAAGGTTAACACAATCATACTACTCAAAGATAAAAAACTAGTTTAAGCAAGTGTAGTTTTAATCATCTGAATTTCATTATATCAATTTTCGTTATTATTTACTTTTGGATTGCTTTAGTAGATTTTATACTTGTTTCTTGATTCACTCACAAATCCCTGCGAGCGATCCCGACTTACCATCACAATCTCGCTATAACGGACGAGTGCACTCGCTCGTATGTGTGATTGGTAGAATTGGTAAATCATCTTTTATAAATTTAAAACTTGTACACACGTAGCACATCACTGTAGTAAAGACTTAACTGGAAGTCTATTCATGATATCAACTTGAAGGTCGAATGGTATGTTGTCCGACATTTTTTTAAAATGTAAAGGGATATATTACTGAATGATTTTTATTAAGCAATTTGGGTCAAAGGAGTGAGCTTAATTAGAGTAACAAAGTAAGACTTAAATAGAGGAAGAGTATGTCAAATCTATGTCATATTTCGTGTAAGAAAAATACACATACACGCAATTGTCATGGAGTAGTCAATTCATTGTCATAGAGTTGTCAAATCCATTTCATATTTCGTGTAAAAAATTACACATACACACAATCGTCATGGAGTAGTCAAATCATTGTCATATAGTTGTCAAATTTGTGTCATATTTCTTGTAAAAAAATACACATAAACGCAATAGACATGGAGTAGTCAAATCATTGTCATAGAGTTGTCAAATATGTGGCATATTTCGTGTAAAAAATTACACAGCATTGTATGTATATATATAGCGAAATGTATATCCAAACATAGCAAATACTTCTAATACACATAAATTCATATATACATAGCCATGACATCGGATATACATAAATTCAACTGTATATTACATTTTGATAATACCCAACGAGGTATGGTCATGTACACTAATATCACATACTCATGGTTAGTTGAGTTTGTGCATTCTAAATTCAAGTTGGATCCCAATATTTGACTTAATTTTAAATTTAAGCACCCTTCATTTGATGTTCGAATGGATATCACTGACGACGATGAGGTAACCTTTTTTTGCTGATTACGCTTATGCGAATGCAGGAATGTCACGTCTATATGTGGTTAAAGCGATACAATTGGAAGAAACTACATATTTTAGGTCAACCCAAGAAAACCCAACCTTTTACAATTTTTTTGAAACAACACCTAACCAAAACATCGGGTTATCTACTTTTCAAAACAATACATCTTTTTTTAATGATGGCCCATCTCAAAATTTTGAATCAAATGATTATGTAAATAATGAGTCCGAGTATAAAGATTAGGCGAATTTCAAAAACTCATGATCATCATTTGCATTCGGGTCAGATGATGATGCGGAAGATAAAGAAAATGATGGTCTTGTTGGTGTAGATGATAACCCAAAACCAGTTCACCATGAATGGAAGAATATTTTTCCATTAATCCTTGACGTTCCAAAAACACCTCTTTACCAGCCGAAACCAATAATTTCAAATCAATATAATAGCGATGCTGATGTTCATGTCGGAAAGTTTTTTCCCACAAGAGAAAAATTAGACGTTGCAATTAGGTTGAAATGTATACAAGAAGGTTATCAGTTTTTGGTAGGAAGGTCGGAACCAGACATGTTTTCTTGTAAATGCTATCATTTTAAAGAATGCAAATGGAGAATTAGCGCTAAGCGTATGCAAAATACAAATGTGTTTCAAGTTACAGGTATGGTAGATACTCACACATGTCCCAAAACTCAAACATATCCTAACCATTGGAATGCAAATAAAAAATTTATTGGTCACATTTTTAGAGATAAGTTAAAAGATACGAGACGTGATTTAAAACCGAAAGAGATACAAAAAGACATCTTGGCGCAGTATAAAGTAAATATATCTTATCAACAAACATGGAGAGGAAAGGATTATGGGTTACAATTACACATAGTTGTATTGGGTTTAGTAAAATCTGGCTAACCACATGCATATGTAATTATCATAGTTCCAGATTCATAGTTTGTTGGCCTTCTGTATTTAGTTGCATAAAAATATACAAGTTTTGATAATGACACAACTTTTTTTGTTTTGTGGGATTCGTAAGGTGTTTTCCTCACATCAGTGCATCACTTGATAAATTTTTAAGATTCTAGACAAGTGAAGATGAATTGATGGAGATTTAATAATAATATTGTTATGATAAAATTTATGGGCATTGTTACATGATGAAGGATCTGACGGAGTAAAGTGATATCTATGATGTTATAAACAAGGGTAAAATTGACCTTTTATATTTGGAATATAAATATGATAATTGTTTTAGGCTTTAAAGACATTAAAATATTTATTTGCATATATATATAATTCTTAAACTTTGAGAAGTATATATACGTAGTTATAGATTTAAGTCGGATATATACGCAATTATAATCTTTTGAAAGGATATATATGCAATTTGCTTTAGGTGTGCACGGCATAGACATTGGGTATTAAATCGATTAGCGATCACACACATCATTTTATGTTCAAGACAATCAATTTTGGAAACACCAACGCTTGGACGTTTATTAGTGTAATTGTAACAAATTCAATTGCTTATCGGATAATTGACACATTGTCCCATTCTTTCTTTCATATACTAAATGGAACATGTTTACGTTATCAGTTTTCTTATCATCTCATTTTGTTATTTCTTAAAAAAAAACCCTCGTGAATCAACAGTCTTTAATCTGGTATTTTATAAATGTAGCAATTACAACAAGACAAATATTAAAAAAAGAAAAAAAAAAGTTTTCCAATAACCAGAAGTACAACAAAACCACAACTAAACTAACAAAATACTCCCTAACATGCGGAATATCGAGCCACGATACACAGGCAATATCTTTCTAGTTAAAACAATATTCTATAGCAACAACAAAAATCACGATTTTGGTCTCGTTTTAATGACGGAAATTGATAGTAATACTGGGAAATGATGCCTACTTTATAAAGTGGGAAAGTTACCTACTTTCCTTTGTAAAGGAAGGGGGAAAACATGTATTTGTGATATAATGAAAGGGCTTAATTATAAATATTTTAAATTTTTTACAAAGCAAAGCAGGCAACTTTCCTACTTTATAAAGTAGGCATCATTTCCCCATACTATAAACCCAACGTTTTAAAGCTGGTAATTGTTATTTGTTCATGCGTTTATACAATCCAAGACAAACGCTATTAAAGAAATTAATCTATAAAAATTAGGCTCATAACCCAACAATTATGGTTATGGTAGGGCCAAAAACCTTAAATAAAACAAAAACTATATAAAATATTTCTCTTGTGATATGAAAAACCCCAAATTCTGCCTTCCTATTTATTTCTAAAACTTTATCTTAGACAAAATTGTACTCCCTCCGTCCCACATTAAGTGTCCACTATGACTTTTTTAAGTCTTTATTCTTAAACTTTGACTTTAAATATTCTTGTATGTGTTATATAATATTTGATGCAAGATATATGAATGGATTAAGTTTTTAAATGTATTCTCATTTGTATAATTTTCATTAAGTATCATATAACACAAAAAAATATATTTACGGTCAAAGTTAAAGAAAAAAGACTTAAAAAAGTCATAGTGGACACTTAATGTGGGACGGAGGTAGTACCAAATAGGAACCAACCGTTTCATAATATTAATTATCAAAAAAGTAAGGTGCGTTTGGTATAATGCCATAAATCATAATCGGTATCGGTTTCGGTATAAGATGGGTCTCTCACCTATGATACCTATGAAGTATGGACAATATCCGTATTTCATTCCCATATAATATGGATCCCTCATCTTAACCAAATACTTAACATTCTCTCATTCCCGTAAAAGATACCAAACGCACAAAACTACTGCTACTCGTATTAAAAAACGTTACATATATGACTAACTAAAACTACATATGCATGACGCTTGAACATTTTTTGAAACATTTTGCATTAGCACAATAGATAATATAAAAAAATAAAATAAAAAATAGAACAACTATTTCTCGATATGTATTAATAGTAAAAATAAACTTACCACGTACTCTTTTTATGAAGGTAGTCTAAACCACGTTGCAAACCGAAAACCCCTCCACGGGTACCAGTGATATGCTGAGGTGGATGATGACAGATTATCAACATAATACTTGTTGTATCTTCACAAGCTCGACTCTTGAATGATAATATAATGTAATGATAGTGATAAAAATCACTAGAGAGGAAAAGTAAAAGGCGTATGGTAGTTTAAGAAGAGAGGCGTTGAGTTGGAAAGGGATAGATTTTTCAAAGAAATTGAGTAGTTTGTATAAAGAGCGAAAAAAAGCTCTATGGGTAAAAAGTGTTCAAGAGTCCCGATATATGAGTCATGTATTGTCTCATCGAACAGTAAATGCATACTGAATTGACTAGACTATTTAATTACAGTGACCAACTATACATTTTTGTTTGGGTCCTACTATTAATACCCTCCCTATCTCATAGCTGCCACCTTGTCCCCCAGGGAATATTCCCTTTGTCTCCGCTTTTTCCAAGACAACATGTTTTTTACGGTTCGTTCAGATTGGATAGCTTTTAAGCGTCATTTATTAAACTTTATATTTACAGCCCGCATTTTCGCGTTTATAAATTGATATAAACAAAATTATAAAATAAAAAAAAAATAAAAAATAAAAAAAGGGGGTCTCAATAACGAAACAGGCCTTAATAACTCAACCCTTTTGCTTTTGTTTCCTTGGTGTTTGTTTTAGTTTTGCTTTTACAAAAGAAAGAAAAAGAAAAACAATAATTAGATACTTATTTCGTTTCAAAATTATTGCGAGTAACAAAATCAAAAATTTTAATAAAGTATGACCACTATAAATCTCAACTACTCAAATAAAATATTTTTTACTAAATTCTTTTATTTTTATTAAAATAGAAAATGAACAATTATTTTGATACATCGTAAAAAAATGTTAACTATAATTTTCAGACGAAAGAAGTATATTAGTAACGCATGATAGTTAACTAATGCTGAAAGGTAAAATCAAAAAAAGACTTTATGTACTGGTATATCATTTGAAACTCATTTTTCTTTACATAACAAAAAATAAAATAAAAAAATATATAAAAAAAATAACTCATTACCTACATAGCAGATAAAACATTTTGTTAGGAATTAGAAAAATTCACCATTAAAGTGCCGGTCACCTCAAGTATATGTAATCATTAGAAATCTCGAGTCGTAGTTATTTAATGTTAGTAAGAAGTTTGTTAAGTAAAACCGTGGAGGACGGACGGCTCTTACCCATCGATGCCCGATCCACACTCGTAGGAGGCGTTTATTGTAATACACTATAAATACCTCTACCTCCCAAGGTAGGGTTGAAGTTTTCAATACCATTTTTTTTGTTTCACATAGTTCCCAACTCTTCCCTTTCTCTCACTAAAACTTTCTCTCTCTAAAAACTTGTATACGCCACTTATTTATTTGGTATGATGTGTTTGTGAAATCCAATATTCTACAACTAGCTTCATAGCCCCGCCCAGATGGGCGGGCTAGCTTCATAATGATACATGTCAAATTTTAAAATGTAAGTAAAGCAATCATGTAATATATATATAAAAAAGATAATGAAGTTGTTTTTTAATACAAATTTATGTTTCTTATTCAAATACGAAATAAAACTTCTTTGTAAACTACGTTTTGTGTAGTTGTCGTCTTTGTCCAAACAAAGAATCTCCAAGCCTTTCTTGCTCTTGACTCTAGCCAGGTATGGTTGGTCGTATGAGAATATTGGCCTTTGTAGAAACAAACCAACATGCGACGATGCTTTCCGCTGACTTATTATCCATGTTGCACATGCGTGCTTGATGCCATGACGACGTGTCCTAGGACGCTACTACCATCGATGTAACATGTAACTCCCCATTTCATGATCAACAAATACGATTTCAAACATTTATGTCATTTTAACATTTATCTAACCCGCTTGACTTCTATTTTTCTCGCTCTAGCCGGTTGATCGTGTTCACAACAGTAGTAATACTCTTAATCGGAAATAAAAGTATTAGTGCAAACAAAGATTGATTCTCAAATATATTTCCTAGAACTAATCGTAGTTAGAACCTTTGACATTCAAATCATTAACAAAATAACTCAAAAATACAAAGACTAAAAACGATAATTCCTCATGATAGTTTTTTGCTTAAATACTTGGAATTTACTCGATAAACCGGAACTCTTGGCTCTTTTACAACGTTGTATAGATAGAAATGATCGTGTGCAAAACACTTGGTTGGTTCTAGCAATACCTTTGTTCCACATCCCGCATCATAAGGAGTCATTAAATTCATTTGATCAAGTGTCTTGATAATGATTATCACAATCGATAGTGTTTGGACCGAAACATAGCAACACGTGCATGATTATTTGGTAACTTCAAGGAACAAATATATTTTAGAAATAAAACCAACACATTCTAGATTAAAATAATAGTGGTATCCCTTTTGCCCTATCAAGAATGGATGATTAAAAAGTTACGGCGTTGATGATTGAATAATGTTACACTAATAACATTTATCATGAATAATAATATTACATGCAAGCTAGAACCAAATTAGCCCTGTAATTAAGACCACATACTTATATTCAACCAAAGCATCACATACTACATCTATAGACCTCCTCCTTTTAACAATTATCGTTGTCCGCCTTTGTATGATTCAAACGGTAAGCTCCTTATTTTTTCATCACTCTAACACATACTTATATTTTGTTCACATAATCTCAAATACCCTTTGACTAATCGCTCAAAAAGCTGCTCATTCTCTTCATGCAACCTCTGAAAATGTGTTTAACCATAGCTAAGTAAGAAATTTCACATTATTCAGTAATGTGGTTTTGTGTTCTACAAAAGGATCCATAGTATGCAGAAAGCAAGTAATAAAAGTATACAATCTGACCTTCAAAGCAAACAATGTCCCAATCCATTTTGGCCGAACCAGTTGAACAAGCACCACCGCTTCCTTTTCCAATAACTTTAATAGTCTCAAGGTCTTCCAGTGAAAACAGCAGATCAATCTCCTTAGCATCAGCGGGATGTTCATATAGCACACCGAAAGTGAGTAAGTCCGTTTTTAATACCAGATCGTAAATGTCAAACTAAAGCATATTAAACTTACACTCTTTTTCTTATTCTCGGATGTGAGTTTAGTCCTTTCATATTCAGAAGTAAATCCCCATCGTAAAATGTCCCACTCGCTGTCCTATAAATTCATTATAACCATCAAATACTGCAGTTGCATATACATTCAGATACATGGTACACATCATATCAAATTTTCCGCATTTCACATTAACTGAACAAAAATATATCTCAGACACGCATGAACACATGTCTTAGTTAAAATGCAAAAGAAATAACAGATCTGAAACTACTCACGTGATCCAAACAACACAAATATACATTAAACCGTGTCTAGTAACATAAAAGTAGATATCGATAATAGAGTTGTGTAACCGCAGAGAGTTGTGTAACCGCACAAGAAGAAATTTCACATTATTCAAGATTGGGGTTTTGTGTTCTAAAAACACTAAAGTAGCATACCTCAATGAGGGCATCACGTTTCTAGAGTTCTACAAGATTCTTGGTAACAACAGCAGACTCTATGCTTTCTCCTTTTGAGACTGAGCTCATTTTGGACGTATTCTTGCTGGAATGAAAAGATGCATTTAGTTGTGTCTCAATGCTTTTCACTTATTCCTACAACAAATGATTGCATATAGCCTCAAAAGAAAGATCCACTATGCTTAAATTTATATGTTAAATGACTAAAATATATGAATTTAACAAATGTAGTATTAGAGATCGTTAAGGTACTTCTAAGATATACAGATCTATAAGTAACCAGAGTTAAAAAAGGTCATACGTGACCAACATGTAGAGACTCGATAGTTGAATCATGTTGAGTAACTAATTTTACGGTTTACAAATAATTTTCTAAAATCATAAATATCAAACGAAAACAAACATCAAGTATTCATAGACATATAATCAATTTCTAGACGCGGATCAAGAGAGCCCTAGGACTTTTGTTTCTTAGTATTCAACCGACATGTCTAGAAGGATGCCCGATAACACCAAAACACCATTTTTATGTCGACATTTCTATTTCGTTCTATACACAACCATTCAATTAACAAGTAGCAACAACCATTCAATTACCGGATTACCCAAAGACAATGAGCATCGAAAAGTCGAATAATAAAAGTTGACTTGTTGTCATGGCTAAACCTCAAGGTGTTCAATGAGTGTTACCGGACTTGTAGCGGCAAGATGGTATCGGTAAGACCTTCGTCCAACGATACGATCGGTGGTGGCTGGGCATGTATCCCATGTTGCAATAATTTTAAAAACTTGAGCGACTATGCGATCGATGTGTATTATACATTTAGGTCCACCTTTGACTTTTGGGGTCAAGTGAGTTAATATTTGAATAAAAAGCAGAAGATTGTTATTATCATTGCAAATTTTGTTTAAACAAATAGAAATATCTGAATATATAATAATCTATATCGAAACATGTGGGTGATTAAGATAAGAAAATGTTATATGCAAGTCACTAACCATCTCTTCGGATTTAGGAAGCATGCCTTGCCATTAGGGGATTGCATTTGCACGCTCCACATATGTTGCATTAGTTCCGATACCTAATATCACAGCTGCGATTAAATCCATATTACTGTATTTGCCTCATGCTAAAGTACCAATTGTATCATTCATCTGCGTTTTCAACCACAATATTCCTTTATGCTATGGCAAAACTGTTTTAAGAATATATATCTAACAAATGAAGGGTACCTTAGAAAGATCCAAGCAAACGGTGATAGTTGCGCTTGAATCCCTAAGTAGATACATGTGATCATGTTGTACTCTTAATGCATATCCACATAATTGGAAAGAAGACGCGACTTTATTAAGTATTAAACTAACCCACACTCCAAAAGGTAATATTGTGTTAATACTAATACCGAGTAATATCTTTTCCGTTACCGAGCGATAAATGTTGATAAATATAGATAAAGGACAACACCGGACTAAAATTAAACATTAGTAAGATAAATCATAACCAAAACGGGTGCACCTTCAATCGATGTTATTGATTGAGACCCATTAAAGATTATAACACAACCCGAGTTAACACATTAATGGTTCAACATAGTCATCTCGCATTCGATTATTGACTTGAAAAGACTTACCAACGCATCCGCAGTCACCAGATGAAACTTTTCTTAACTCATCGCCGTTGTATTATGGGTTCCTCCTCGAATGTCTTCGACCATGCATCGAGGAATCCCAAAATCCACCCAAAGTGATAAATTACCGGTAAGTCTGAGTTACAAGCCAAGTTGGGTCTTAGCTCAAAATAAAAACATAGCAGAAGAGAGTTCATACATTGGTCAAAATGGAAATTATAGATATTTCCTGGTGTAACATCAAAAGTCACTCCACGGAAATCTGCTTTTAGTTTTACAAAATGTCATTTTAAGTGATTTATTTATTATTTTCCTATATAATAAAAGTTTGCTGAACACTCAAAATTAAATTATCTTATTGCTAAAACTTCAAGCAGCAGAAACACATCAAACGATGAATCATAGAAACCATATTTTGGATCATAAGGTTTAGTTATTCGAATGAGATGAATGATTTAAACGTAAATTTAAGATCAAACATACCTGACTGCCTTACAATGATTGTTGATACTTAACTTCCAATAATCAACCCAATCGGTGAGTCACGAATCGAACTACAATAACTATAAACTACAAATCATACAAACATGATTATGTGATTAAATAATTGTAAATCATACGATATATGAAACCGATTTAATAATACCAACCTATTTTGAATAATCATAAAAACAATCATACAACAAAAAACATAAGAAAAACAATCAAAGCATTTATATCTTTGGTTTTAGTAATTAATCAAACAAAGATAAAAGACACATAATCAAACAAATGAATAGTTTATTTTCATAGAATTACGAAATCACAAACACGGAATAGATGAGTCGACACGATTGAGGTCATATATGTGGCGTTTAGATAAGCGGGGTGAGTATCGATTATGAATTCTTCGTCGGAATAGTTTATGTTGTTAGGGCTTAGAGTGGATTGATTTACATTTAGGGTTCCTTGCCGTCATTTTATGTGAATCTTGATTTTGATTTTGAAATCTTGAAATTAGTTATGGTTCGGTTTCAAAGCCAAGCGTGAAATGAGGATGGCATTGAAGCAAAATTAATGTAGAGCCGAATGGGTAGGGATTTGTTATATAGGATTTTTACGAATGAATAGTAAATAGGAATGAAGACTTTGTATCATAATTATTGGATTACTCCTTTGGTTGGGGGCTGTGAGTGAACGCCAAGACCGGGTTCAAATCTTTCGAGTACTAATTTTTTACATATGTGCACGATGATGCAATGTGACGTGCATTACATGTGCATTTACACGTCATCAATATTGCTCCATGTCATCATTAGTGTGCTTAGTCAAGATTAGTGACGTGTCATATGTAGTCCCATATATATGTATAGATTGGTATCAAGAGCCATGGTTTGATCATCTCTCTTACATATCTTTGGATTTCTAGTGGTTTTATATGGTTTTGGGTTTGAAAAGTTTAGTGGTTTTGCATCATTTGGATCATTTCTTGTGTTAAAGTTTGAATTTTGAGTGAACTTTTTGTTTAGAATCATTGTAAGTGCTTGGTTTTGATTTGGAAAGCTTGAATCACTTGTGGTTGGGCTTGTTTTGGATTGAAAAGTGTGGTTTTGAAGTTTTTCAACTTAGCGACTTGTGTCTCGGAGTGTTTTTCTTCAGAGCGACTTGCTTTAGTAATTTCAATGAGTTGTAGTTTAAGTCTTAGCGACTTGTCTATTGAGACAAGTCGACAAACGATACAAGTTAGTGGAGGTTCCACTTCGGCTAGCGACTTGGTTGGGTTAGCGACTTGTTTCTATTATTTCTAGTGACTTGTCCTTATTGTTCTTAGCGAGTTGATTCTTAGCGACTTGGATACTTAGCGAGTTGTTCTTTAGCGACTTGTCTGCTTAGCGATTTGGTGCTTTAGCGACTTGTGTTCAGCGTATTGGGTCTTAGCGACTTGAGGTTTAGCGAGTTGCGACTTAGCGACTTGGTGCTTAGCGACTTGGTTCAAGGGTTATAGCGACTTGGTTAATATTTGTTTCTTATACGGTTTTCTCTTGATTTAGTAAAATCCCGTGAAAGAATCTATTTCCGGTTTAATGATAGAGTTATAAAATCTGTGAAATCTGAGACATGTCTACCAACGCGCCTACAATCATCTCTCATGGTGAGGACGTTCAAGCGGTGGTTCAGACACTCGTCCACCCATGCTTGACAGAACCGACTATGACTCATGGGCTCAACGAATTAGGTTGTATTGTCCGGGAAAGGAAAATGGAGTCAACATTCTCAAGTCAATTGATGAAGGACCTTATCGATTGAGACTACAAGAGACATAGTTGATCTCACTCTGCAGATGGAACAATGATCTTTGGATTGGACGGACCAAAGACATATGATGAGCTCGATGATAAGGAGAAAAGAGATTGATCTTGATATCGTGGCTTCAAACATTATACTTGTGGTCTTGCAAAAGATATCTACAAGCTTATCAATCACAACACCGAAGCCAAGGCGGTTTGGGATAATGTCAAGATGCTTCTCTCGGGTTCGAATTAACTAAGAAAGGCAGAGAATCACAATCAGATGATGAATTTGACCACTTGAAGATGAAACCGGAAGAAAGTGTCTATGATATTACGTGAGATTCCACAAGCTTGTAAATGATATGAGGAATATCAAAATGACTATGCCAAATATTGGTGAACTCAAAGTTTGTGAACAACATGAATCCCGAATGGCACAAGTTTGTCACCTCGTGAAGCTAACCAAAAGGATAGAAGAACACCAACTATGAGCAACTGTATGCCTTCCTTCTTGAGAATGAGAGACATGTTATGTTTGAACGAAGGATTCTTGAGCAGTTCAAATCTAAGCGAGGAGAAACTAGTTAGTCAAATGACTCTCTGACCTTTTACACCAATGTTGGAATTACCACCAAAGCTTCTCAAGTCATACCCATGGGTAATGGTAATTACAAGGTCATCCCGATCCAAAGATATAAGCCTCGACTCAAACACACTCATGGAAAACTTCATCAATCAACTATCTCTCATGGTTAGTCAAAATATGAATTCCTCCCTCACACCAACAATAACCTCGAACAACATCCAACCCACTCAATCAAGCTCCGTCGAGATGGAAAGGTTATGGTGCAACGGTTCAAGGAAGGCGGTATGAACAGGAAGAGGTGGAGTAGGTGGAGGGTATATGGCTAATCGTAATCGTGGAAGAAATGCCAATGGGGACAAGTGAAGCCGGTCAAGTGCTACAAGCGTGGTGGTGATGGACATATTGCAAGGCTGCACATCTCCAAAACGCCTCAAAATGCGTAATACTTTAGAGACAAGATGTTGCTTGTGCAAGCTCGGGACAATGGTGCGCTGGATAAAGAAGAGTTGTTGTTTCTTGCGGAGGGAATGCTAAGACATATGATGCGAGATGTGGATGAGCGACCAATTCATAAAATAGGTCACAATCATCAAAATGCCTTTCAAGTTGCCGATTGTGATGCATATGACTCGATGTCGATGATGAACCCTCTTGAGACAATCTTCATGGCTAGCATTTCTCCAATGGTCTCTCAAAGGTCTCATCATCTAAGCAAGTCGGGTCCATCCAAAGAATCAATCATCTCAGAGGTATTAAAATTATATGATGAAGTTGATGAGCAAAGATACATGATAAAGTGCAATCGTGAAACTTGTGAAACAGATATTGTTAATATGGGTAATAGTAATATTGTCCCATATGATCAATATGTGATCCAAAGTGAAAGTGTGATTGAACCAAGTGATGCATCTTCTGCATCAATGATGACTATGTTTTTGATGAATTCACTCCAAGTGCCCTAATGATTACGTTATCTCCGAACTTAATGCCTATAAAGAACAAGTTGCCATTTTGAACAACGCTAAGTTTGAGTTAACCTCTCGTGAGCGGTGAAATGGATGACCAAATGCGTACAATTATTAGAAAAGTAACTTTAGGAAGAAATGCTAAAACAAGAGCTAGATTCCTTAAAAGAAAAGCTTAATAAAATGGCTAAGCAAAAACAAGAACTTCAAGAAAATGTGAAAGTGCTTAGGTGAATTTAATGCTAAGGAATCAAAACTTTTAAATGAATTTTCCAACCTAAAAACTTTGAAAAACAAACTTGAAAACAAATTATACGTGCAAGGAAACACCATTCTGATCGCTCACATGATCACTAAGCATAGAGTTCTAAGTGACAAACATAGTGTTGCTTTAGTTGATGAACCAAACCACGAGGGCTGTAAGAAAGCTGAGAGAAGCACAAAGGTAATTTATGATGGCAATGAAATCCTTAAGCCTAGACAGAAACCTAGTTGCGCTAAGAATACTAAGGATGATATTCAATTAGAAGATGTCTCTAGGAAGAAAATGGATGAGAAGTTAGATGATCCTGAGTTTAAAAAGCAGAACATAACAGTCAAACCCCATGATTACAAAAAGAAAAATTAGATTTCCTTGAACAAGTTTAAGCCTCAAACTTTGTTGACACCCGAACAAGTGTTCTGGAAAAAGGATTTAGATAAGCAAAAAGCATATAATCTTGTTGTGACAAACATTCCCCTTAGGAAAATGCCTCCAGCTACTGTATATCCTCCTAATACACCTATGCATTTAGTTCCTAGAACTATTTCCACCAATAGTAAGACCTTAATCGACTTGTATGTAGTTTACCAACTATTTTCGATTTTGAGAAAACGATAAAAGAGAATCACACCCTCTTTGGGATAAGCTCAAGGGAAAGGGTTTGAGCAAACTAAAGAATGTTATTTAAGCGAGGTCATGCCTTTCTTTAAACAATTAAAAGGTCAATTTGAGAGTCTTAAAAGAGGATAGATTGGATATTAAAGAAATGGAAAAGGAATTTGATGCTATGATAGTTGAAGTCAATGACTATGAGCGTGAATTAAAATACAATGAGATTGAGAGGAAGAACTTGCATACCTTGAATGAGAATTTGATCTCTGAATGTATCACTCAAGATGTGTTTTACATCGCCACGAATTGTTCAATTAATGCATCTCAATTTCTGAATTATACATTGCTCGAAAGTCTCCCATGATCGTGTCATTGAGCTTGAAAAACTAAGTCTAAATTGTATGAGAAAATTGAACATGATGATCATGATAACTGGTGAAACATTATTCTAAATTGGAAGTTGAGCATCTTGCTTTACAATTAAAATATCAACATCTAAAAGAAAATGTTAAAACCTCAAATATCAAGACATCCTTGGATGCTCCTGAATTTGATGCAGTTTTTAAAATAAGAAAACGTGATGAACAGATTCGAGCTCAATGTAACACGATCGGAAAAATGAGAACCCAAATTTCACAATTAAAGGGTGAAAAGAACAACGTGACTAGCTCCCAAGTGCCTCCTCCTTTAGATTCTCGTGCTCTCAAACTTTTCATCTTGAACACAGTTAATGTTTTACAAAAGGAAATTGAGAGTTTTCTAGAAGAAAATGAAAAGGTTAACGACACTTTAAAGAGTTATATGATTCAATGAAAGTCACCGTGACAAGAACAACGAAAAATAACATCTTTACAAAGGAAATTGAGAATCGAGGAGTCGGGAAAAGGAAAATGTCACTTGTCTTTAATGAGAATGTTGCATCAAAGTCATCTGCAGTCGCAAATATCTCGCGATGTCAAATACATTCCTCCTCATCTTAGAAATAACGAACTTGTGTTTCATAACTATCTCGCTCACCTTAAGGATAGTCTAGAATTTATTTGTGAGATTGTAGAAGAGGATTTCATAAATAAGCCACTGATAGAAAAATTAGGTTTGCTTGCATTCGGGCCAAACGATCTCAAGAGTTTGTTAGAATGTTTACGAGCAACATGTCCAAAATCTTTTGTGAGAAAGGTAAAGATGTGATGCCTTGTTCTATGCCTAGCATTAAGAAAGTGAATTTTAATATGTCAGTCAAGCGACTCGGATCCCAACACTTCTATGCCCAATGCTAAGAAAGTGAACTCTAGAGTGCCTTCAATAAGTTCGGATCCACCACGTCTAGTTCGGGAATGCAAAGGTAGCTCAACCAACTAATGTTCCCATAATTCCCTACAGAGTAATCGGTGACACAAAGGCAAGCGGGTCAAAGCCTTGAGCAATACAAAGCAAGATAGGACCTCGCAAGCTAAGAATGTGCAATGAAAGAAAGTAGTAGACCACCCTAGGAACATTAAGTTTGAGTTGAATAAAATGAATCGTGTTGATTCTAGTATTAGCTATAAGCGTATTGTAATTAATTGATTACGCTACTACGGCAAAACATGTAATGATGATTGTTTGGTTTCATTACTAATCATGAATGTGGTGTGAATGAGTTAATTAATCTTTATTAAATGCCCTGTTAAGATAGTGAATACAAAATTCAAGCTAAGAAGGCTAGAAAGCAATGGCGAAAGAAGGTTAGAAAACATTGGAAACCCGGGAAGGAAATTTAGTAATATAGGTTATCGGTGGATACCTACGGACATAAATTCAATCTTAATGAGATGTGCCTAAATTATCTAGATCAATGCCTATTAGGAAATGGATGCCTCTTGGTAGAACTATTCCTTTAAGAAGTGAACATACTTTGAGTAGGTCAAATACGGACACTAGCATTGCATCTATCACGATGATTCCATTGTTTCTACCGATGTGGGTGTTCAATCATCATTACTAACCAAATGGAACCTATTCTTGCATGGGGATCCCAATTATCGAATTATCCATTCTTATGCATGTTCAATTGCGGATCGTTCAAATCGTTACGTGGTGGTACGGACTCAGTTGTTCCAAGCATATATTTGGAGACCGGTCACGGCTCATGAACTTTGTGAGTAAATTCATCGGGATTTATTAGATTAGGAATGATCTTTTCGATTGCAATTATGGGTTATGGAGACTATGTTGTCGGTGATAGTGTTATCTCCGGGTATATTCTTGTTAGGTTCCCATATTCATAACACAAGCATCAATAGAAGAAATAGAAGAGAAATGATCGGATGAACAAACACACACACACGTATGATAATATATGAAGAGTTATGCGTAAGAGTGAATGAGTGAATTGAACAACCAACCCTCAAGTGAGGGTTTACAAGCATTATTTATAGGAAGGAACTAGGGCAACATGCAAGTTCCCTTCCTTTCCTTTATGGGCTTGGGCCAAGGCTCATGGGCTTTCTACATAAGCCTTGGCATGATTACTAACATAAAAGCCATATTAAGCTAACTATTACATATTAATTGCTAACACTTGAATTCTAGTTTAGGAGTGATTCCAAAAATCTCCCCTAAGTTTTAGTGATTGATAATATAAGCGTTGAAGGTGCGAGATGTAATAGTAGCTTTGGCGTCTTCGACATTCTTCTTTCTTGCGAGAAGAAGTGCCTTGATTGAACAATCTCCCGGTGTAGAAATTGTTTCCTTTGAAAGTTACGCTTTGGCGTCATCATTATCTTTGTTACGTGATCTTTGTTCTTTATGATGGTAGTGATAGTATGTTGTTGTTATCCGCATCAGTGCGCTCCGTTGCTCCGGTGTCTCCATGTCTTTCTTCAACATGCTCACACGCCTTTAACGTTGGATTTCGATGCGATGTAGTTCTCTTAGTCTTTAAACTTTGTAGATTCTTTGACATTGATGAAGAATCATTCGACTTTGTGTTGCCTTTTGAGAGAACTTTTATTAGTGATGTTGTTGGTATGAGCATGTGAAGAATCTGCTGCGATCGATCCGCTCTAGAGCTTCCATAAGAAGAAAAACATACGAATGGTTAGTGATAAGCGGTTCCAAAGACTTACAAGTTTGAACTTGAGGTGTTAACGACATAGTGTGAAAACACAACTCTAATTCTCACAAAGGCCGTTCTGAGCTGAGTCCCAAGTGAGATAACGCGATGTGCAAGTACATCTGATTCAGATGAGTCGGTGAGGTACACGAAGCATCACCTCACAGTTGTAGACCATTTGAGACACACTAAGCGTAATCCACGGGAGTTACCGAAGTGACTGCTTGTCGTGGCATTTGATGTTGACGGCAGGAGTTTCCATTCAATCACCGAGGATCACAATTGTGAACCTCTCATAAATGTTCTCGACAGTTGTTAAGATGCGTGAAGGAAGCGATAATGTATCACTTGCGTCCTTATTGTTGAGCGACAAGTGATGAAATGTCAAGTGTACCTAATAGATCTTTTGATGAATCTCGTGGCTCTAGACTCAATAGTGCGCTTTGGTTTTCCAAAGCGGAGACTAGGGAGAGGTCTCCTTCTTCAATACCAGCAATCTCTAAGAAAGCCGATAGTTTACGTAGGGTTCCTGTGAGAATGAAACAAGCTTACATTGAGAGAAACTTGAGTGGCTAAGAAGGTTTAGTGCATGCGTCCTTTGGGTCCATGGCGACTTTGATCTTCAATACCGGTGTCATCAAGTGACAACCCGGTAGCATATGAATTGAACCCGTTATGCGCCCTAAGTTGAATAATACGGAGGGCTATTTCTTTTCACCCTTTTATTTGCTTTTCTTTTAATTCTTCAACTCCTTCTTCTCTCAGATTCTCATTTCCTCCTTTTATAATCATACCTAAGGACTTCTAATTCTAACTATTGGTGGTGTCCTTGGGTAGATCCCTCCGGCTCTGGCGGATCATAGGACGGTTATTCCTAACCTTAGTCACCTTATAACTCCATGACTAACCTATGTTGTCATAAAACCAATTTCTTGAAAATCTCTCAAAGTGTTTATAAGTAAGAAACATTTTGAAACACTTAGAGAGTTTTATTTTGCAGAAATACTCCCCCTCCACACATGCTTAAGTTTTTTTACAGCAATTTGCATGGTGAGGGAAGAGCGCGCACTTTTTGAATTGATCAATTCAAGATAGACAATCCCCCACGAGACACGGTTACGTTGTATAGTTAAAGAGTTACATTGTCAGCTTTTAGGTGACAACTAACTCTAATAACTATCTTGAAGGTGTGGACAAGCCTCGAAAGGTTGTCAAACCCGTCAAAGTTCATGTCTACCAAGAGTTTCTCGAATGGTACATTCTACTCGGACAAGTCCTTTGCGAGACACGTTTACATCACTAGCAAACTAGCTTGAAATTATTACCCGTCCCGGACAAGTCTTTTCGAGTTACTAACATTTTAAGATCTCGTCAATTCATTGGTTAAGTCTATATCACAAAGATTCATTTGCAGTTTCACAACATATTTCTTATCACATAATTTTCTCCCCTCAAAAGGGCATATGAATGTTATTTTGACGAAACTTTGATATCGAATATGACCATTTCGAGTTTTATGAGAAGATTATCACGAAGAACAATTTGTGAACAAAGTTTTAATCAAATACTCCCCTCGACAAGTGATATAAACTTTTGAGGTTTGAAAATCATAAGGAAGTACTTGTTCTTTTAAGCAAAACCTTTTAAAAGTGAAAGGTTTGATAAGTTTTACTCAAAAGTAAGAAGCTTTCGCTCCTTTTATAAGGATTGTGGCAATCAAGCGTACCATAGAGTCCTTTCATTACAGTGCGGGTTGTACCTTCGTTATGTGTGCACAAACCATTTTAATAATAACAATCAAACATCCAAATCAATATAGAAAATGAAACGACTTAAGGGGTACCAGGGATTCGGGTAGTCGGCAATGTCTCGAGGAATCGAGTTGGGCATTGATAGCTGTGAGAGTAATCCTAGGGCGACCATCTACAAAGCTCTCAAAGTTCGAACAACCTTTCATCAATCCGCGTGATGATTCTCTTCACATCCGTATTTCTTGAGAATTCCATCTCTTTTGTGACCCAATGCCTTCATGTATCTCCTTCAACCTATAATCTAAGCCGTCCCGACTTTCTTGATGTGTGATCTCCAAACTTATGAAGCTCTTTACCGCCATCAGCGGTTGCTATGTGTAGTTCACTCGGTGAACTACGCCAAAGGGTTTCTTGATGAGAGTGTATTGAGGAAGATGGTTGATGTCGGGAAGTTCTAGGCGAGGTGCAGGTGAAGTTGACACGTGTCTAATAAGACTCGATGGCGAGTTGCAAGTCTTCTACATGTTCTGGATCACTATGCTTCTAATGAAGATGAGCGGGGACTTGATGTATTCACGTTGGATTTATTGTCTCATTCTTCCCCATACCTTGGAAGATCTGGATCTTCAATGTCATTGAGAGACAAATTACGAAAGTCCGCTTCACGAAATCATAGTCCCTTTCGTCTTGTCTTTTGACCACGATTTTCTTGAGGAAAGTGTAGTCCCATTTAGGCGAAAGAGCTACATGCTAACAAAGAATGATCCCTTTATCCTTTATGCACTTCATGTTTAGGCGTTCGAACACGGCGACTTTTGTAGTAGATTCTTGACGTTCCGCCAATGGTGAATCCCATACATTGCATCGATGTCATCTTGTTCCATTTGTTGTTGAACATGTGAGTAGCCTTTTCCTCGATGGCTATGCGGTTGGAGTATATGGGCTGCCAGGGGCGGAAGTGTAAGTGATGTAGCGTATTCTTTGAATCATCGCTACCGTGTAGAAGAAATTCCGGTCATTATTGAAGAAGTAGCGGAATGGGATCTTAGGTTGATCTGGTTGCCAATCGTTGGTAGAGGTCTGGTCGATCGATTGTAGTATGGAGCCATGTCTTTTTGGTGAAGTCAATGTTTGCTTGTGGTTGAGCCAATCAATGTTGTTAGACATGGCTCGTGCTATGTTTTCAAGATGATATTCAACTTCAATAGCACTTTCCAGCTGTCTTTGAGCAATTGAAAAGCTTCATTCTTGATGCGTTTAACTCGACTTGGTCATCTTCTTCACCGAAATTTCTCTTGAAGTAACTTAGCATGCTCAATGTTCGACCTTCTACCATATCTTGATCATCGGTTAGGCGGGAGTAGCATCAACAAGTGTAGAGAACCATTCATACTCGGTGTCATCTTCGTCTAGCCATGAGGCGACATCGCCCTTAGGCGTCTTCTTCTTCTTCTTGGCCTAGATGAGGATCTTGGTTTCTTCTTGAAGCGGGAGAGGTGGGTTGTTGTTGGGGCTCGGGGACTTCCTCATCGTTACCACCGGTGTAGGCGAAATGATCACCGATTTTCTGTCTGCAGGTGGTAACTCAGAATCCTGAGGTTTGTCAGCAGAGCTTGGTGGAGATCTTCTTGCGGTTGGAGTCCTTTGGGGTGGTGGTTGCATGGAGGATGATTCACCAGTTTTCTTCGGGCGTTTAGGCTCTTTATCTTTATCTTTATCCTTATCTTCATCGTCTCTTGGACGCTTAGGCCTTTCATCTTGCTCCTGCATGAAGTCTTGAGTTGATATTCCAGTAGTGCCTCAAATAGTTTACTTTCGTCGAGGTAAAAGTAGCGGATCGTTGAGACATTTGTAGCACCGACTTGAAATCAACTCGCATCGAGAACCGCAGCTCCATTGGATTGATCGTCATTATTCAGGAGTGGATTGCATTGTTTGCTTGACCAATTTCATGAGATTTCATTCATTTCCCTTGGGCGTCACGTTGCATCATCTTTCGACATACTCCTTTCACTAGACATCTTGTCTATCTCGTCATGAAGAAGAATGATCTTGTCGATGAGTTGATTAAGCTTTTGTTGATCCGTCTTTCTTCCTAACTTGCTTGATGACTTTTGCAATCTTGGTTTTAGCCGGGATATCCAAGAGTCTGTTGGTTTCTTCAACGATTTAGATGTGGATCTGGTTGTTCCTTTGGATTGTGGAGGTGATGAGTGAGAAGATGAGTCGATGATGAGGAGGCGTGAGGTGGCTCG
Organism: Chrysanthemum lavandulifolium; assembly: GCA_022545495.1. NCBI lineage: Eukaryota > Viridiplantae > Streptophyta > Magnoliopsida > Asterales > Asteraceae > Chrysanthemum > Chrysanthemum lavandulifolium. Next base: position 35,900,995 of record CM040238.1, on the reverse strand, counting down.
GGTCCTTGATGGCTCGAAGTTTCCTCCTTAGGCACGGACCGTCTAGAAGAAAAGTATCATAATCAATATCTTCATCATTTCGGACTTAGCGTTTCATCGACCTTAGTATCATCACGAGTTTTCTCATTCTTTTCCATATCTGGTTCCTCTATGTCATAGTTGATGGAATCCTCAATACGCCTTTGTTGTTGTTCGTGGGTGATGGTGGTACGGTTCCCTTTATCGGGTTGATTAACCGCGCCGGAGGCGGTGTGGCTTGAGTTCCACCACTTGATCCTCGGGGCCACGAGTTTGATCCGATCTGAATTCATCGGAAAAATATTTGAGTATGGGGTTCTTCAACTTCTTATGATAGTCTCTTTCCTCATCAAATGGTTCTTCTTGAACTTTCCTTATCATGCTCAAGCACGTGAGTTTTCCTTTACCTTTGTCGACTTTTGGGTGGGAGGTTTAGCTCTTGTTTGAGTGTCATCGATTCTGATTTGGAGTAGGTGACCTCTTCTTGATTCGGTTTCCTCGAGCTTTCATCAATTAGCTTTGTTGCGGTTCGGGCTTGGGAATAGGAATGGCTTCCTTAGAGGAACTTTCCTTTATGTCGAGTTTCCTCTTAAGGAACTTTCTTTGACTCTCGATTGCTTGTAACACTTCACCTGCTTGCCTCTCCTTGTTTTCCTAGTAGGTGTACGAGAGGACTTTTCATCGAGAAAACCTACTTTGTCTTCATCAACCGCTACCAAATACCTTTTGTATGAATAGAGTTGTTTGGCGCATCGGTTAGAAGGTGATCTAGCAACACTGCACCTGTTTCTTTGTTGTAGATTCCTTAAATCATTGTGAGTGTGAGCTCATACAACATGGAGTAATTGTTGGAGTCATTGATTCTCGAGGGGATATCGAGGGTTATACCTAGAGCTCTTTGAATCAACAATTTGGTATATCGATATATGGAATCTTGGAGCCAAGCTTTTGAGAAAAGTCATCATGTCTTCCCATATCGAGCTTGACTTCAATGTGTTTCATGTTGACCAAAGCCAAAGATCTGTAGTTCCATGAGCTTGGGATGCTCATAACCACTATCACGTCCGAAAGATTTGGTGATGATGATGTAGAGGGTTCTCCATGGTGGGAATATTCTTAAGATCCACGTATGAATGCTTTGTGATTACTCACGAAGCTTCGTCATAACAAATGTCGATCATGAATTGCGAGGCGGCCTCTTCAATTGGTGTGGCATTGTATTGATTGGCTCGATGGCGGGAATGATAAGAATAGCCCTTAAGTCTGCTGGTGTGATGGTGACTTGTTTGTGGTTGGCGTCACCGTCACAACATTTTGACCTTTGATCTTTTGCATTGTATGCCATAATTGGTGAATGTAGATCTCAAGCCATGGCGAGTTGGTGAGCATGTTACGATAAGGATGATTCTTGAATGTCCACGCAATCGACGGGGAAGACTACGGCGGTGAGACTATCAAAATCAACATGAAGGTTATTCTTTCCGATCTTCATTGGATAACCATGAGGAAGATATCTTCAACGGTGAAAGCGTTTGGTGCTTCCACATTTTGCATTTGGCGTCCATGTCGTGATCGAAGATATTTAGCCAAAAGAACCAACATATCGAAGACATTCGTTAGTCAACAGTTGATTTTATTGTCTATTATTTGAATGTGATATATCGATGATTATTCACGATTCCAATGTCACTTGTTTGTCCAATAGTCCAAAAGGCGTCGTGATAAGTTTCACGAGTTGGTTAACTTTGAGTTTAAAGTCCAAGTTTTCACTTTATTTTTCACAACTTATTAAGCGTTTAAGCTTATTAGTGACATTATTGGTTTAGGTGGCGTTATGATTTATTTATTTACAAGTTTGCAGCGTAAAATTCATAATTTTGGTTAATACTAGGCTTAGCGTAGATATTGCAAGCTTATGCGTAAGCGAGGAGTGATTATCGTGTAAACATAAGCTTATGCGTGGGTTCTTGACTTACAGCGTAAGAGGTATTAGGCGTGGGAAAGAGGGCCTTATCGTGGAGCTTACGCGTGGCGTATATAGGACCTTACGTGTAAGGCTTACTCGTAAAGTGAACCTTATGTGTAGAGGTTCTTGTTTACGCATATCCTTGGCGGGATCTGCGTAGTCCCCATTGTAGAATCTTCTGGCGTAAGATTACTCTTCGCATGATAACATTCTCACGCGTAAGGTGATCCTTATGCGTAGATGTTCAAGTAACCTTGATTACGAATTATTCACGCGTAGAAACACGAAATAACGCATCACAACACCAATATTATCATCTATATACATTCTTTTTCGGTTTTAATCATGGAAACACTTTCAAGCGGTTGTGCGTAGAAGCGAGTTCTGCGTAAACTTAAAACCCTAAAGCTTAATTTCTACGAGTGGCGTTCTAGCCATAGGAATTGCACAAAACTTGTTACGGTAAGTCTAAGAAGCCTAATGAGTTGTTCTATCAAGTTTTAACATCAAAATCTAAGCGAATCAAGAGTACCCGAATATCAAGAACATAAACCCTAACTTTCAATTTATATGCAATTAGTGTTTCTGGGTTAATTCCAAGCTTGGATATGGTCAATTAAACTTGAAAACAACATCAAATGACAGTCTTTTTAACCAAAAACATTCTCAATTGAAAAACCCCAAACTTATGCGTATGAACCCTAATTTTCAATCTCATTCAATTCGTGTATCTGGGTGAGTTTTGGTGATAAAAATGGTATCATAGAGATAATACAAACTTTTTGACACTACCATTTCAACCACAAACACTCACACTTGATTAGGTGTTCATACGCTTATGCGTAGAACACCAAATCAATCCTAGGTTAAGATTTAACGTTAGTTTTAAAAGACTCAAAACCAATGTTTAAAATCTTGTTAAAACACATAAACACTACGAGAATGATGATCGAAACACAGTTGTAGATGGAATTTTACGCGTAGGATTAAGTTAGGTGTGAAATAAATGTGAAGAGTTAATGAGTTAGGTGGAGTATTTTGTTAAAAATACTTTGACATTTTGACACAATTAGTCCTCCGCTTTACCATTTACATCCCATGCCCATAACTTCCATTTGGTTACCAAGCGAAGGATATTTGGAAAGAAACTTGCGACACTCCCCTCGACTTAATAAATAATGAAATTTTATAAATTTTATTCGAGAGTGTCGATGAAACAATGTGACCACCATTAATAAAGAAACAGCGGGATAAGGTAACATGCAAGTACAAGGTTTTATGAAACCGAAAAATATTTCTTTCTCCCCTCGACACTTGATCGAGAAACTCTGAATTTTGAAAGATTAAAGTGTTGATGGGTTGAATAGTTTTACCAATTTAAAACTTCCTTTTAAATATTTAGATCGACTTATGTCAATCTATTTGATTGTTTATGTTGGACGTTGATAGATAGATATATAAGCGTGTAATGAAAGATAAAGAGTAAGAAGCACATCACCACGACACAAGTATTTATAGTGGTTCGGCTACAAGGACACCTTCCTTGCCTACTCCACTCCCGAGTCACCTACTCGAGAGTTCGTGAAAACACTACACCAACTCCTTATGGCGGAGAAGCCTTCACGCGCGTCGCTTAACCTTTTTCCGGTACAAAGCTAAATACCGAGTTCTTTCACACCAAGGCGAACCACACCTAACACACCTAACGTCGCCTACCCTTTATACGGTGCTAGGCTAACCACGAGTTCTTTCACACCTTAGGAGAACTAATCCTATCACAACGTCGCCTACCCTTTATTAGGTACTAGGCTAAGTACCTAGTTCTTTCACACCTTAGGTGAACTACACCTTCACGACACAACACCTATTCTCGAGGAGATCTACTCCTTGTTACAACACCATCAAGGATATCACCATCCTTGTAAATAAACAAATACTTATATGTATAACGATGCACCTCATCGATTATACGACCTAAGCATTCTTCCCAAATGCTACTTGATTTGATTCTTTGGCATGCCTTTCCTGGCATCCTTTACTAATGCCTTTAACACAACGCTTGGCATCCTTCACTAATGCCTTCGTCTTGACACCTTTAGCATTCTTCACTAATGCCTTGACACGAATGATGAGCATCTTTCACTAATGCTTGCATCTTTACTTTTCGGCATTCTTCACTAATGCCTTCAACCCAACGTCTATGGAGAAAGGTAGATCTATCAACAAGAGAACCTTCGTTGTCTTGATGATGACGAAGCATGGCAACTCATGGACTTGAGCTTGCGTCTTCAAGAAGTGGTGATCTTTCCTTTAAGAGGAACCTAGAAGATCACACAAAACAAAAGACAAACTACATAGATCACTTAGATCCGAGGTTAGAGGTTAGAATACTTTGGGAAGTTTATATGAAAAGCACACCTAGAGAGGAAGAAATGGCTCTCTATTTATAGAAAATTCTCTTCTGTTTCCCGGATCCCACGGATCCCTACCACAAGGATCCGGCTAGCACAAAGCTAGGGATCCGTGGTCCCTCCTCTTTGCCCATGGGTATTTTTGGTTAAGGGTCATGGGTCATGGGTTATGGGTTGATCCATGGTTTTCTTTCTAGATACAATGTACTTGGTTAAGTGGTATATATAAAACCATGGGTTATGGGTCAAAACCATTTGCTAGTATTTACCCTTTTGTATATACTTGTATTTACCCAATTTAGCATACACTTAGTTTTTACCCATTTTAGTATACTTAGTTTAAGTATATGTTTAACCCAATATGTAAACACTAGTTGTTGTACATATGTATCTAAATCATAAAATCACTTATACTTGTTTTAGTGTTTTATGTGAAAGCGTAAGTGTGTTTAGAAAACTATTAACTCAAACTATTTACGTACTTTATTTGTTTCGTTAAAATGATTTTATATTTGTTATCGACAAAACATTAGAAGATCGTAAAATATAAATAAACGTTTTCACGGCTTATTTGTATTAACAATCTCCCCCTTTTTGTTGATGACAAAACATAAAATTATTTTAAGGAAAAATCTAAAATTCGTAAAAGTTTGAATTTGTAGTTTTTACTTTCTTCTCCCCCTTTTTGTCGAAACAAAAAGTGTTAAAAGAAACTAACACAATTTTTATAAGAAAAAAAATTGTAAAAATGTAAAGAGAGCAAGTGACGGGAATGGTACTCGTCTTAACTCCCCCTTGACGAGTCCATCCCTTTGAAAGGGCGTCAAGGACATAACGTAAAATAAACTAATTGTGTTTGCAATCAAGTTTGCAAATGGTTCGTCTAAGTGGCGAGCGTGCTCCCCTTAGATATTGCAATGTTTGCAATGGGCGTCATGAAGTGTAACCCAAAATTGGATTAAGTTTGCAAATGATTTTGCAATGTCGTTTGACACAAAGCTCCCCTAGCTTTATGGTGTCAATATTTTCATGTGTATTTTGAATAACTACAAAACAAAGGTTAGAAAAACAAGAGTATAGTGCATAATTTCTGCAAAGAGACTCAAGTTAGTAGAAATTTGTGTACATACCACGGATCCCACGGTTCCCTTCAAGGAGGATCCGTCTAGTTATCTGGAAGGGATCCGGCTATCATTACGGTTTCTTTGGTGAAGAAATGTCAAGGAGTGCTACTTGAGGGAATGAGATAAAAGTACAATATAACAAGCACAACACACATAATAATCATGGCATAAAAGTATTCATTCAATAAAACAAGAGATACACAACCAAATCTCTAAAAACTAAGAGAATGAACTAGCCAAATAGATGCTATTAATGCTAATAAGTTAACCCAAACTTAAGATTCGACTAAAAGCTTATTGAAGATTAAGGATGAGAAAGGTTTCCTAACTATTCTCAGTTTGAGCTTGTAGGTCATGTATTAATACATCTAGTTCATGTTTCATTCTTTCAACATGTTTGCAATGATCGCACTCTTTGTCATGGTTTTGAGTTTCTTGAAGTGGAGGTTCAAGTGAAGTGGGTTGAGGATTTTCAAATGATTGTGTGGTGGGTTTTGTAGAATTATGTGATGAAGTCCTAGTGGAAGCACTCTTCTTGTGAATTAGTTTGATTGGTTTTCTTAGTGTGGGAGAGATCCTAGTTTTGGTGGGCTTACCCGAAGAAGATCCGGTTGAGGAAACTTCATGTGTGATTCTAGCAATTTTCTTGGGTGGTCTTTGAGTGGATGAGTTAGCACTAGGAGCCTTAGTCATGATGATGATACAAGCAAGAACTTCTTTAGTTCTTGATTTTAGGGATGTGATTGAGAGTGATGATTTTAACCCTAAGGTTGTTTGGTTTATAAAGGATGATTAAATTAATGACTACTTAGAGGAATAGGCATGTTCTTGGGGTTTTGATCATCTCTAGGAAGATAATAAATGAATTCTAAGAGTGGTTTAGAAAACCAAAAGGTGATTCGAATATGGAAGTTGACTTATGCTTTACTGCACTACGGATCGCGGATCCTCTCGTGAGGATCCTTTGGTTAAAGACCGAGGATCCGGCTATCGAACGAGTTTTAGGTGAGATCATTATTATTAATGGGTTTCGAGGTTTTGACTCAATTTTGAAGTCTCTAGTGTTGGAAATCTCAACCATAAGCAATGATGTTTAGTGTTTGATGACTAAGGTGTTCTATGGCTTATAAGGGAAGAGCTTGGTAGTTGCCTTTAAGACTTAATCCATTAATGTTCTTGGAAATGTGATGATTAACATGCACAAAGTTTATGTTCGAGTTTCACTAATCTAGGGACTCAGATGAGATGGAGGAAGATGAGTTGAAATGATTGTTTTAGCAATGTTTTTTATAAAGCGTCACCGGATCCCACGGTTCCCTCTTGGAAGGGATCCGCTAGGCTAATCCTAGGGATCCGGCTCTCGTGATTATGACGGGTTTGTAAATGAGGTTTCGGGAGCTAAGGCTTATCTCATTTGAATGTTTGAGTTCTCCTAAGGGTTTAGGATGGAGGGTACTTGAATGATTAGAGGTAATAAGTGTTATAGCAAATGATTGCTTTTTATGGAAGAGGATGGGACAAGAAGACTACCAATGGATGTCCAAGGATAACACTAAGAGTTATGAGGGTGACAAGTCATAATAAATGATCCTAGTGATCGGGTTTTAGCTTGAGGTGATATTAAGAAAAATTCTTAAAATTTCAAGAATTGAAAAACTAATTTTGTCTTACCTTGAGATATAAAAGACTAGAAGCAATTTCCTAAAATTGTTTAGCTTGCTTTCTCAAAGTGTTTTGAGAGGTGAGAAATAGTTTGTGAGTAGTTGAAGCGGAAATATGGTGAGTTTTAGATGTGTTGATAAAATTAGACTAAGATCTTAAGTAAGCCTTTAGTGAGTCTAAGCCTTTCTCATCCTTGAAGTGGACTTAGTTGGGTTCTAAAAACATATACCAAGCTAATGTGATGTTATCTAGAAAGCAGTTTTGATGTGTTGAATGCTGCATTGTTGATCTGATGTCACGGATCCCACGGTTCCTTCAAGGGAAGGATCCGGCTAGTCTAATCCTAGGGATCCGGCATCTGCAGATCAGAACTAACACAGAACCTACACAGAGATGATGTGCAGATTTTGTACACTATTAAATCTATAAAACAAGCAATAGGAACAAGCAAGTCATCATAAAACATCACTTACAAGGTAAGGTAACAATATCCAAAGTACCATAAGCTGAAAATACTAAAGAGAAATCATTCAAACATAAAATAAATGAAACTAAGCACATTCCTATTGTCTCTTTCGTCAATTCTTCCTTTTCCTTTTTGACGACTTAGTGAGGTTGTAGCGAGGTTTTGAATCATGCCTCTTATTTGTTTAAATTCGCGGTCTCGTTTGGAATGATTGGAAGTTGTTCGTGGTATTCAAGGATTTCCAATTTGATGTTGGATACGGGTCGATGTCTTCCTCATCTTCTTCTTCTTCTTCTCCGCCGAGGAGTCCGAGAAACTTCGGTTTCTCTCCATTGACCATGAACCGTTTAGAGGGTTGTTTGGTAAGAGGTACCATGGCGTGATCGGAAGGTAATGATCATCGTTGATAGGGGATGGTTGCAATGTGCTAACATACTTACAAAGTCGTGTTAGGAGCATACCATATGGGAGTACCATGTTGGAAGCTTTGAATACCCGACCATTCTCCTTACCATGTAATAGGCAAGATTAAATGGCCTTTGGTGGGTAAGACAATAGATCATTTGCACAAGGCATGCGTTTGGATGATCTTTGTTTCCAACTAGGCTAATGATGTTTTCCTAAGGATTTCTTCCCATTTTCTAAACATGGGATGCATTTGAAAAGTTCCATTTTAAAGGGATCACGGTGAATGAGCTTTTGTTACGATCGTAACAGGATTGGTCGGTCCTAATTTTAAAGATAGTATCACGAATGGTTTCGGGATCATCGAGAGGAGTGTGATAGAGGCTTGGGATCAAGTGCACGGTTTTGAGAGTTAATTGCCCAATCTTGAGTACATACAAATTCCCTCACAAGGAATGCGAAGGATTTGAGCAAATGTGTTGAGAGGAAGAGTAAAGTTTTGTGTGTTGATGATAAAGGCGATTGAGATGCTATTATCGGTGTTCCTAATGATCCTAAAACTTTTGTAGAATTCAAAAATAAAACCGGACAAATTTGTTCATCAATGTCAAGAAGGCAATCAAAGTTGATTGTTGAGAAAACTTGACGAATGTCGGTATCTTCAAGGAAACATTCCTTGACTACACGTCCTTCGTGAATAAGTCATTTTGTGAGGCTTTTGAAAATTTTACGGTTAGTTTTGGTGGACCCTTTTACGATAGTAATGAGTAAGGTAATGGGCGGTGTCATGATGATCTTGTTGAGTGGCTTTGGGCATGGTTGGTCCTAAAAATACAAGTTTTCGATTAGGTTAAATTGGTTGATATGGGTTTATGGTTTTGATTTGTATTAACAATGTTGTGAACACAATGTGATTTAAAACACCTTTTCATGATTAATTTGAAAAACCTAATTAATTGATTAGAAATTAAGAAACCATAAACCCTTGAATTAAGATGATGAAAATTAGAACAAGTTAATGTAATTACTTACAATGGTGTTCTAGGAAGGAATACTTGAAATTATGAAAGCCAATGAGGATTAATTCAATAGCTTGGTCGTTTTGTTTTGTGTGAATAGAGGAAAGTAATCGGTGGTGAAATTTTGAAAGCGTATAGTGAGTTACATTCCACGGTTCCCGGATCCTTTGAATTTGGGATCCGGCTAGTACAACTAGAGGATCCGCTCTGTGAGCAGAAAAGGGTTGTTTGGCATTATTTTTGTAGTAGGCTTATAAATTAGCTTACAAAAATAGTTTGGCGGTATTTAGATGAAGATTGTTTTGGATGGCGACTTTTGATGAATCACATATCGAGGGTTCATATGTGACGACGGCGTTAGTTTGTGAATAAAAAGGAATACTATTCCGATGATGAAAAAGGCGGAGAAGTGACGAAAGAGACTTAACGATGCTAGTGATTATTAAACTAAGAAATAAATTGAACTCATGTAACCTATCTAATGAAAGGTAAAACATACCTCTATGCTTCTTGGTTTGGCTTAATACCAACAAATACTTCATGAGCTTTTAAAGTAATCCTTTGTACTTGGTGTACGTAAGTAGTGATTACTTTATAGATCCTTCCTTGAATGTTGTCTTCTTTATTCTTTGAATGAAGATTATGGAAGATTCTAGTATGAAGATTTCTTGAAAACAAAAGTTGTTAGAGTGATCTATCAATGTCCAACAAAATGATTTAAACGAAAATATGATCTAAAAAATCCTTCTTTGTAGTTTTCAAACATACACGGATCGTATCAAGTCTTTAAAGTACAACATACTTTAAGAAACTTGGTATGAAGCTCGATGCCAATTGTGGAAAACTAGAAGGGGGTTGAATAGTTTTACCAATTTAAAACTTCCTTTTAAATATTTAGATCGACTTATGTCAATCTATTTGATTGTTTATGTTGGACGTTGATAGATAGATATATAAGCGTGTAATGAAAGATAAAGAGTAAAAGCACATCACCACGACACAAGTATTTATAGTGGTTCGGCTACAAGGACACCTTCCTTGCCTACTCCACTCCCGAGTCACCTACTCGAGAGTTCGTAAACACTACACCAACTCCTTATGGCGGAGAAGCCTTCTGGCGTCGCTTAACCTTTTTCGGTACAAAGCTAAATACCGAGTTCTTTCACACCAAGGCGAACCACACCTAACACAACGTCGCCTACCCTTTATACGGTGCTAGGCTAACCACCGAGTTCTTTCACACCTTAGGAGAACTAATCCTATCACAACGTCGCCTACCCTTTATTAGGTACTAGGCTAAGTACCTAGTTCTTTCACACCTTAGGTGAACTACACCTTCACGACACAACACCTATTCTCGAGGAGATCTACTCCTTGTTACAACACCATCAAGGATATCACCATCCTTGTAAATAAACAAATACTTATATGTATAACGATGCACCTCATCGATTATCGACCTAAGCATTCTTCCCAAATGCTACTTGATTTGATTCTTTGGCATCCTTCACTAATGCCTTTTTGGCATCCTTTACTAATGCCTTTAACACAACGCTTGGCATCCTTCACTAATGCCTTCGTCTTGACACCTTTAGCATTCTTCACTAATGCCTTGACACGAATGATGAGCATCTTTCACTAATGCTTGCATCTTTACTTTTCGGCATTCTTCACTAATGCCTTCAACCCAACGTCTATGGAGAAAGGTAGATCTATCAACAAGAGAACCTTCGTTGTCTTGATGATGACGAAGCATGGCAACTCATGGACTTGAGCTTGCGTCTTCAAGAAGTGGTGATCTTTCCTTTAAGAGGAACCTAGAAGATCACACAAAACAAAAGACAAACTACATAGATCACTTAGATCCGAGGTTAGAGGTTAGAATACTTTGGGAAGTTTATATGAAAAGCACACCTAGAGAGGAAGAAATGGCTCTCTATTTTTAGAGAAAATTCTCTTATGTTTCCCGGATCCCACGGATCCCTACCACAAGGATCGGCTAGCACAAAGCTAGGGATCCGTGGTCCGCTCCTCTTTGCCCATGGGTATTTTTGGTTAAGGGTCATGGGTCATGGGTTATGGGTTGATCCATGGTTTTCTTTCTAGATACAATGTACTTGGTTAAGTGGTATATATAAAACCATGGGTTATGGGTCAAAACCATTTGCTAGTATTTACCCTTTTGTATATACTTGTATTTACCCAATTTAGCATACACTTAGTTTTACCCATTTTAGTATACTTAGTTTAAGTATATGTTTAACCCAATATGTAAACACTAGTTGTTGTACATATGTATCTAAATCATAAAATCACTTATACTTGTTTTAGTGTTTTATGTGAAAGCGTAAGTGTGTTTAGAAAACTATTAACTCAAACTATTTACGTACTTTATTTGTTTCGTTAAAATGATTTTATATTTGTTATCGACAAAACATTAGAAGATCGTAAAATATAAATAAACGTTTTCACGGCTTATTTGTATTAACACAACCCATAACCCATGACCCATAACCAAAAACCCATGGGCAAGAGAGGCGTTCACGGATCCCAGCTTTGTCTAGCGGATCCCAGTGGAAGGATCGTGGGATCGAGAATAGTGAAATTTTCTCTATAAATGAGAGCCATTTCTTCCTTCTACTTACCACTGCACACATACTTCCCCAGTGTTCTAACCTCACAACCTCGGATCAGAGATCTATGTAGTTTTCTTTGTTTTGTGTGATCTTCTGGGTTCCTCTTAAGGAAAGATCACCAACTCTGAGGCGTGCAGCTCAATCATGGTTGCCATGCCGTCATCATCAGACAGCGAAGGTTCTCTGTTAGATCTGCTCTCCGTAGATGTTGGGTTGAAGCGTGGTGAAGAATGCAGTGTCAGATGAAGCATTGGTGAAAGGTGCTCATCATCGTCAAAGCATTGGTGAAGAATGCTAAGGTGTCAAGGCGAGGCGTTGGTGAAGGGTGCCGGCGTTGTGTTAAAGGCATTAGTGAAGGATGCCGATGAATCAAATCAAGTAGCATTGGGAAGAATGCTTGGGTCGTATAATCGATGAGGTGCATCGTATACATATAAGTGTTGTTGTTACAAGGATGGTGATATCTTGATGGTGTTGTAACAAGGAGTAGATCTCGCAAGATTAGGTGTTGTGTCGTGGTAATGGTTCCTCCGTAGTAATGGAACTGGGTGCTTGGCCTGGTACCTAATAAGGGTGAGCGCGTTGTGATAGGATGGTTCTCTGGTGTGAAGAACTCGATGGTTAGCCTAGGCGTATAAAGGTGGCGACGTGTGACAGTGTGTCGCTGGTGTGACTCGATTTGCTTTGCCGGAAAAGGTTGGCGGCGTTGAACACCTCGCCATGAGAGGTTGGTGTGCTGAACTCTCGTGGGTGTTTCGGGGAGTGGGTAGGCAAGGAAGGTGTCCTGTGGGCTCTATAAATGCTGTGTCGTGTGATGTGCTGCTCTCTTTCTTTCGTTGCGTTATATCTATCTATCAGCGTCGGCATAAACAACAAATAGATTGACATAAGTCGATCTAAATATTAAAGGAAGTTTAAATTGATAAATATTCAACCACCTGATTTTTCTGATTCGGATACGGATACCCGATTTAATGGTTCCTTGATGTATCGGAGGTTCTTTTAGCCTCGTAGAGGTGGGTTTGATTGGTCTCGTGATAGCGGGAACAAAGATATCGACAAAAACAATATCGGGACTGCTTCATTTATTAGATACATGAGAGACCCAATGATACTACGGTATTTGGTAGGGTCCACCAATTTCCATGTAAATCAGCGTCTAGCTTCTTGGTATGAGTCATTGGTGTGGCATAGGTGTCAGTTTGCATTCAAATTTGTTAAAGTTCAAGGGCATATTTGGGTGACTCGAGAAAATACCACGGGGTGATTGATGAACTTGTAGTCCTAGAAAGAGCGTAACAACCCATCATGGACATTTCAAAATGTTTCTTCATTAGTTTTGCAAAATCGATTGAGTACTTTTTATGTGTTGACCCAAAATGATGCCATCCGTAAATTTAAACAATTAAGATGTGTGCCCGTGATAGTGTATGAAAAGAGTTGGGTCGACCAAACCTTTGGTGAAATTATTGGCAATGAGGAAGGATGATAACTTATCATTACCGCGCGAGGAGCTTGTTTGAGTCCATCTGAGCTTTGTTCGGTTTGTAGACATTGTTGGGAACTCGGGATCAACGAATCCTTACAGGTGGTTGACATAAACCATTTCTTCGATTGACCATTCGAGCGGTTTTGGCGTCCATCGAAAGACCGTTATATTCATATGAGCGCGAGCGAGAAAGATCGAGCGACCTCAGGCGAGCAGCGGGCAAATGATTCTTCAAAGTCGATACCCTCTTCTGTTTATAACCTTTAGCCGCGGACATGACTTGTTTACGATTCGTTCCTTGACATCAATTTGTTCTTCCAAATCCATTTGAGACCAATGGCGTAGACCCTGTTGGTCTTTCAACGATTCCATACTTCAAGACATTTGAATTCATTGAGTTCTTCTTGCATGGATTCAATCCGGTTGTCTTTATCATTGCATCTTTAATGTTTTAGGTTCAGTTAGCGGAGCGGTGGGTGCATAAATGCAATGTTCACCATTTGTGTGAAGGCGTTGTCTCGTTACGGTTGGTTGATTCGGGTTACCAATAATGTTTTCAAGCGGATGGTCTTTTGTCCAACGATGTGTAGAGGGTTGATGTTGGTATACATTGTGCGATTTTGAGGATTCAAATGGCTTGTAGATGATTCCATGACATCGGTGCGTGATTACATTGGCAAGCGGGTTAAAGACGCATTTGGATCAAAATCTGCGGTGGGGTACTTCATTGTTGAGAACATCATCAGCTCATTCGACGTCTTTAGAGCGGTTTGTTCAGCTGTTGTTGTAGAGTCAATTGGTGGTGCTTCTTTTGATGGTTGTTGTAGCAGTGTATCGGTATTGGAATATGATCGGGTTGAGCGGTGAGCTTGACGGATACACACGAGCACGTTCATCAATGTCATCGCTAAGCAGTGAGACAAATAGCTTTCCATTTCTTGTGAGTAAGGCGGGGCTTAGTTCGGTGATGATGGGGTTTGAGGAAGTTTAAGCGGTTGTGACGGGTTCCAGTATTATGCTCGAAGCCATTGGTGTAAGCTCATCAAAATTTGCATGAATCGTTTCCATAACTTTGCTTTGTCTGACGATTCGGATCCGGTAACCTTTAGATTTCTCGCGATTATCGATAAAGACTCAATGTCGACTTTGGATTTGAGCTTTCAATGTCATCACGATCATTATTTGGGTAGCAAAGGGATCCAAATACATGAAAGTGTTTGAGATTCGGTTTTTGTTGTGGATAAGCTCAAAAAGTGTTTTGTTGTGGCGTTTAGTAATCATTGGCGATTTTGAGTGTAGCATGCGTTGATCTGACTTGACCCATAAGTAATCTGGAGTTTAGCATTGATTAACATTGTTCTTGCGACTTCCACTAACGTCGGTTCCGTCTTTCAACAACTCCGTTTTGTTTTGGTGTGTGTGCAATAGATGTTTGATGCTCGATTCCACTTTCTCATAAAATTCGAAGAGTTTGATTCACAAATTGGTTCCTTTTTGATTATGATTTGTCGGATGTATTAGGGATGAACTTGAATTTTCGTGAGAAAGGTGATGATCATCTGTGGACTTGATCTTTAATTGAAGAAAGTAGACCTAAGTATATCTTGGTAGTCATCTACATTTACCGGGATGTAGAGTTTGCCGTGTCGTTTACACGCGCCGGGCCATACAAATCCATGTGAAGAAGATGAAGCACATCTTTGAGGCTGTGTTCCACCTTTGAAGGAAAATGAGCACGAGTGCTTTTCCTTATTCCTGGTGAGCAAGGTGATCTTTAGAATCTAGGAATCTCGGAGACCTTGACAAGTTTGTTTGAGCAAGGTTGGTTATGTTTGAAATTTTAAGCGTGAGAGATGTCGATTGCCATAGCCAAGATTTTGTTGATGTTTCCTTTGAAAGTAGACAAATGGGAGATGAAGCAACCATGTCTTGCATAGAGATTGTGTCTGAGACTAGAATTGCGAGAGCCGGACATAAGATCGTTTCCTTGTAGATCACGAATGAAACAAGTTTTCTCCGAAAAGCAACTTCCAAATCTCCATCACGAATTGATCAACGAGAAAGCAGTTGTGGTGAGACCTTCCACATAATAAACCCTGCTAATTTCGATGTTTCCATTGATGTAATCTCCGTAGCCATGATAGGCGTGAAGTGATCATTCCGAATCGGCGGTGCCAATGAACTTTGCAATAAAGTTTGATAACGATTTGAGATTGCATGTCATGTGTGGGAACATCCACTATCAACAATCAAAGGATGATACGTATTACGCATTACACCTGAGGGCGACACGGATGGAATAGAAGTAGATGTGGAACTTAGAAGAGTTAGAGGTTAGGGGCGATTATAGTAGAAATACTGCATCAATGATTTTAGGCATCCATTTAAATCCAAGTGTATTATGTATCCATTTACGCCATCTCAACTAGTATTTGCTTTAGTCTTAGTGAATGCACTAGGTGGTACTACATTCCTTGGAGGTGATCTTTGGAACTACGAGGGGACATCGATGCGTTTCTTAGAATCTAAAGAGGGTGGTTTACCAAGCACGGACTTAGAAGCATTAGTGGGCCTAGAGGTATTCCGTTTCTTAGGATTAAGTAAGCGAGACAAGATAGCTTTAGCAACACATTTATCATAACAATCGAAAGCATACTTTTCGACAAATAACACAAGAAGCTTGATTGAATATCAAAACTACTTAAAGGTTCGACATTAGTTACATCCTTTTTCTATTACATTTATCGAGACGCAATATCTAAAGTGGGTGCAACTTGAGTCTTATTCAAAGTCTAGGGTGTTCTTCTACTTGACATTCTTTATTGTTCTTTTCTTGAGTGCAACTTCCTATTCTTCCTTGTATTGCTCTAGGTTGTGAAGTTCGGACGTTGGGAAAAGAAGCTGACTATTCTGTTCGATGAGGAAGCACATTAGTATCTTGTGGTTTGTCGGTAGGCATTCGAGTCGCTTTTTCTAAGTGTTACAAGTGCAAGTTTCTTAATGTTGCTAATCTGAACTTTTCATACTTTCCTAACTTTTCCTTTAACTTTCGATGATAGTGTGCAACAAATCTTGATTTTGAGCGAAGATTTCGAGAAAAATTCATGACTTCTTTAGTGTGTGCAAGATAATGATCAAGTTCGTTTGATGCTTCATCACAGTCTGTTTGAGTAAATCAAATATGACACCATATTCCTTTTAACTTTTGCAAGATCTTGTTCATATTTTGAGATTTGACATTTCAAAGGCGTTTTGATCATCTAGTTGCTCAAATTTTGGATTAAAAGTTTGGGAATGCAAGCTGGTTGATTTTGTTTTGCAAAGCAAGTTCACGATTTTGACAATCTTTTGACACCATTGAAGGCAGCGTTTGCATTTGAAAGCTCTTTTAACGATCGTTCATTTTCAACTTTTAAAGACTCGATCGATGCATATTATCGGTATTCTCAACAATTTCAATAGAATCGTGAGAGATATAATCATATGCATGTGGCAAAGAATACAATAACACAACATTATGGATATCGGCCTGAGATAACAACTTCCAAGAGTCGATCAACATCTTTTCGTAACATTTTCTTTTCGTTTTGTATTCGAAATAGATGTTTACATTTTCTCAACGATTTTCATTAATCAAGTTCATATGAAATTCCCTTTCCCGATACAATGCACGATTTTTCAAATTTTAACATTTGGTAAAATTCTTTTCGAAAAATATCTCTTTGTTCTCGCTTTGAGGCGATTGAAAATGTTCAACTTTTATTTCAAAATGAAATTCAATCTCATGTTCTAAAAGTTTGAGGTCGGAGTGAAAATGTCAAAATATCTAAGAATTTGACGATTTTCGGGTTTAATTACTTCATTGAGTGAAGGTAAAGGACCATAAATTTGTGCATAATTTGGTTGGGGAGCAACATTAGAAGGCTCGAGACGTTTTGTGATAATCCTATGTGTGTTAGAAGAATCTTTTGGTGTGTGAAAGTGGCGGCTTTTGAATAGTTAAATGGTTTGTTATAAACAACATTTTCTAATTTTGATCGACTCTGTATACGCATCTAATTCCTCTTGTGATGATATTTAACAACACTCATAATGAGAATCATCAATTTTGTATTACCTTTGGAAACTTCGAGATTTGGTTTGAATGCTTTGGTTGAAAGCTTTGGTTTATGTCGGCAAGATTCGGTCCATATCCATTTGGATTGGGTTTTAAAGTAAACTTTTGAATAGTTGTGATTGACTCACCATGTTTGTAAACAACATTTGAAACTCTTTGAGTTTGTTTTGTAATGAAACAATTTCTTCAAGATGGTCATCTATTCGTTTCGTTGAATGCTTTTGTATCAGAGAACTGTTTTGACAAGTTAACAACTCATCCTTGGCTTTTGATTTTCCAAAGTAAGGCGTTAAGTTGTTTTTATGTTGATGTTTCAGTTGTTCTATTTGAGACAACAAAGGATTCTTCGATGCGGCTAGATCACGAATCATCATTCTAAAGATTTTTCGTTTTGGTGTGATTTAGCAAAAGCGACTTCAAAACCTTTTCACGTTTTCTTGAGTTTTGAAAAAATTGAGTTGCCGTTTTAAGCATTCAATATCACAGTTAATGAGTGCATTTTCTTGTGTAATGAGCGACATTCATCCATTTAGGATTGATAATCTTTAAGTAAGAGGTCAATATACGGATTAGGCAAAGGTTCGGCGTGTTCAGCGTGAGTCACAACATGATCACTATATAGATCCTCTAGTATAACCACGAGTCAATTTGAGTATCAAAGGTAACCATAAGATCATCAAATGTAACTACGGGTCTAGTTGAAATCGTCAAAATGAGATGTGGATGACTCATGTTGAACATTCGAGCCTCGTCGGATTCGGATGTTGGTGACATAATAGATCGAGAGATGACTATGGTTTGTTCGGTACTGAGACAAGCCATCGGTGTCATACTTGGGCTGTGTCACTCATGTGGAGTTCGTGCATATTAGCCATCAACATAAGCTTCTTTGCATTAGCACTGCAAGTCCTCCGTATCATCATCAGTGCGCATACGCCATAAAGCTCATTCTTTGTGCGTGAGAGTTCCACCGACTTCATCCTTAAGAGCCAAAGTAAAGCCTCCTTGTGATAAGCGCCCTAGTCCTTGGCTTTGGGCATGCATTAGCCAGTGACCACTTCTCATTCTGATTATAGCGAAGACCATTAATCCCATTCGAGCATTACCTGTTCAACCACTTGATCTCTCTATTGTTGTGGAGCACCCATGTTATTCCTACCCATAGCATTAAACCCTTGACCACCGCCCATCCGGCGACCATAACCACGATTACGAACTTCAAATCGTCCATTATTCTGTGACTGATTCTTTGTGTTTGATGAGGAGCGAATCGATTGTTGGATTTGTTTGTATAACGCCAAAAGCTTTAGCAATCATAACAAATCCTTGTTGCAATGCATCAAAAGCATCTGAGTCCTCATTAGCTTCACTTTAAAGTGCTTGATCATTGTTGTTGTTGTATGGAACCAATTGAGTTTGTTGAGATTGTTGCTGTTATGGATCATATGGTGTAATTGTGGCAGTTGGTTGAGGAACTGGTTGAGGAGGATAACTAGTTTGAGCCCACAAAGCAAGTTGTTGATTGTCCGGAAGTGACGGTGGAGCCGGGAGTCCACGGATAGCCCTTTCTTTGTCAAATTCTTTTTGGTGAGGCTTCAAATAGTCGTACAACAATCCGTATGTAGCATGATGAAGATTCTTAGCTTGACGGATAAAAATGACATACTTCTCCCAATCAGGACCAAGACTACTTAGGAACTTAGTATTGACAGCAATTCTTGGCATGATGATTTTGTGTTTATCCAAATCATTGATGACGTATGAGAATCGATGATGATAAGACTCTAATGTCTCTCCTGGTTCAATCATGAAGTGTTCATAAGCCAAGTAAATTTTGGATTCCATATCATCTTGATTGAGTTAAGTGCCTTCCATGAGAAGATGAATATGTTCCCACATTGCTTTTGCGATCTTTTGAGCATCAACACTTGAAGGATTGGATTAGGTAATCCTAAAAGGATATATTGCATTGCTAGCTCATCGACCGTAGTGTAGAAGTTCATCACCGAGAAAGGTCGATGCTGATTGCAATGTTTGTGAGATCATCTCTTGGTGGAATAGCATTAGGATCTCCGAATTGTAACGACAATAGGCATCTGGAATGGACCTTCAATATAACCTTCTTTAAGAACTTTCCATGTGGCTTCTTTAGATCACAAAACCTAAAGAACCGAATTACCCATTGATCATAGTTTAGGGAGTGAGCATTGGAGGTCTATCAGTGATCACGCCTCATGAATTGATTCTTGGCTACTTAAAGCCTCACACATCTTTGCAAACCAAGGCGGTTCCTTCATAGTGTTCTGGATGGATGTTGATTGTAAGCGTTTGTGTAAGGTTGTACTTGAAGACTAGGTGGTGGTTGAACCATTTGAGGTTGAATTGCTCCTTGTTGTGGATAATGTTGTTGATTAAATTGTTGTTGATAAATTTGTTGTTGTTGATTAAATTGTTGATGTTGTGGACTTAGTTGTTGTTGTTGTTGTTGAGGATACCTGTAAGGAAAGTAGCTAGAGTATGGCGGTTGAGACATGTTGAAAACTTGTGTTGTAAAATGGATCTTTGTAGTCGAATGAAACGTTGTTGATGAAGTATCCTTAGGCGTAGAAACCACGTTAAGGCAAAGTAATGCTTATGCGTAAAACACCAAACTTACGGCGTAAAGTGATATTTACGGCGTGGGATTAGCTGCAGCGTAAGAATTGAGAAACACTAAGATTAGGCGTGGCGAAAGTTAGGCGTGAAAACTTATGCGTGGGATTAGCTTATCGTAAGACAAGGCTTAGGCGTAAGAAAAATCTTAGGCGTAAAGTGTTCTACGTGTAAGTTTAAGCTTGTGCGTAAAATTAGGGTTTGCCCAAAAATCCTTTACACTATCACGATGTAAGCGATATCCAAAGTCGAAGTGTTTTCGGCTTATCCAAGCAAGAAAACACCGAGTAACTCTGGCCGAAGATCAAACCACGGATGACTTACAGCGTAACTTTAGGGTTTTGTTACGCTTAAAAGCAACCAAAGCGATTTACGCCCAAAGATGTTTCTAAACCAAATTTTTGTGATGAAACAGCTTCAATATCACCAAAATAACACAAAAGTGTGAAACTTGATGATCCAAAACTTGTATACACGTTATGCGTAGAAGTAACCACACATTTAAAATCAAGCTTAAGAACAATGATCTACACGTAAAGTTTGAAACTTTTGCCAAAAGCGAAATTTTAACACCTAAAACTTTGAAAGCACAAGAATCTTGGATTGAAAAGTGTAAAATTAAGTTTTTAAGCGTGTAAAGTTTAGAAGCGAGAGTTCGCGTAAGACCAAAATAACTTCAAAAACAAAACCTTTTCACCCAACTATTTGGCGAATGATACCCTTTAGGTTCCCATATTCATAACACAAGCGGGAGAAATAGAAGAGAAGTGATCGGATGAACAAACACACACACACACGTATGATAATATGAAGAGTTATGCGTAAGAGTGAATGAGTGAATTGAACAACCAACCCTCAGTGAGGGTTTACAAGCGTGTTATAGGAAGGAACTAGGGCAAGATGCAAGTTCCTTCCTTTCCTTTATGGGCTTGGGCGAGGCTCATGGGCTTTCTACATAAGCCTTGGCATGATTACTAACATAAAAGCCATATTAAGCTAACTATTACATATTAATTGTTAACACTTGAATTCTAGTTTAGGAGTGATTCCAACAATTCGTTGAAGGTCTTGGTCATAACTTATTCTCTGTCGGTCAATTATGTGATTACGATCTAGAAGTGGCATCTGAAAGCATACTTGCTTCGTTAGAGAACTTGATGGTAGAGAACTTTTAAGAGGAACACGTGGCTCAAATCTATACACCATTTCTATCGAAGATATGATGAAGTCTTCTCCAATCGCTTATTGTCAAAGGCTTGAAAACAAAGTCATGGTTATGGCATCGTCGTCTAAATCACACGAACTTTGACACCATAAATGATCTTTCGAGAAAGGGCGTAGTAATAGGCACCTAGACTAAAGTATGAAAAGGATCATCTACATTGACATGCCAATTGGGAAAAAGCAAAAGTATGCCCACAAACCCAAACCTACAAACTCGATTCTGGAGTTCTTCATACCATTCACATGGATTTATGTGGACCCAAGAGAGTGAGAACATTTACTGGGAAGAAATATGTGTTAGTTGTGGTTGATGATTACTCTCGATTCACTTGGGTTAAGTTCTTAAGGACAAAGGATGAAACTCAGATATCATTATCAAACTTATCAAGCAGTGCGGAGTTCGACTTAACAAAGCGCCGAATCATCCGAGCAGACAATGGGCCGGTTTGTTAATAAACAACTTAGTGAGTTTATGAAAGTGTTGGAATCGGTCATCAAAGAAGTGTTCCACGAACTCCTCAGCGAGCGGTGTAGTCGAAGGCGAAATCGAACTCTTGTGGAAGCCGCTAGAACAATCTTGATTTACTCAAAGGTTCCAATGTTTCTACGAAATTTGAAGCCATTGCAGCTGCATGCTATACTCAAAATCGATCCCTTATTCACACTTCTCATGGAAAACTCCATATGAACTTGTCCACAATCGAAACCTAATCTTTTATTCCTTCGTGTGTTTGGTGCATTGTGTTATCCAACTAATGAGGGCCAAGACTTAGGAAAACTTAAAGCTAAAGCGGACATTGGAGTATTTGTAGGATATGGACCAAGCGTAAAAGGATACGAATCTACAACAAAAGAACCCGAAATATCATGGAAACAATTCACGTTCGTTAGATGGTGACGGTCCAATGGCTCAGGACAACCCAGTTCTGGACACGCATCATCAAGTAGTCCCATCGATTCTACTCTTGTATACGATTCTTAGCGTGACTCCTTATGTACCTCCTTCGGAAGATGACTTGAAGAAGCTGTTTGATCCAATGTTTGATGAACACTATGAGCCAATTGCTAATGATCTTCCAATTCCATCAGCAGAGGTGATCCTATCCTGTCAATGAAGTTAACCCTTGGTTTCTATGTCATTAAGTCGAAGCGCTGCTGCGATCACTCTGTCTCATCAACAAATCATCAATCATCGAGTGTACATCATGGAATTGTTTACGGCACCTTGATGGAAGAATCCCTTTGCTACTCACGAAGATGCCCCATTTGAAAACATATTTGCTCACGAATCATCATCGGAACCATCTTCATCGGAGAAATCGACTCTACTACTTGGTTCCTCAACAACAACCACACGAACACCTTAGAAAATGGACACATGATCATCCATTGGACAACATCATTTGAAATCCTCTCGTCCGTATCCACTCGCAAACAACTTGCAAGCGATGCCTTATGGTGTTTCTTCAACTCTGTACTATCAAGGTCGAACCAAAAGACATTAAAGCGCAATGAATGAAGACACACGGTTCAATGCCATGCAAGAAGAAATTCATGAGTTTGATCGACTAGATGTATGGAATTAGTACCGCTCCCGATTGTGCTATGATCATTGCTCTAAAGTGGATCTTCAAAGTAAAACTTGATGAGCATGGTGATGTATTAAAGAACAAGGCTCGATTTGTTGCAAAGGATACCTTCAAGAGGAGGTATTGACTTTGAAGAATCATTTGCTCCAGTTGCTCGTGTCGAGGCAATCGAATCTTCTTGGCTAATCTTGCAAGTAAAACATGGTAGTCTATCGGATGGATGTAAAGGCGGATTTCCTTAACGGAGATCTTAAAGAAGTTGTATACATCGACCAACACGAAGGTTTTGTGAATCGAGCATCCTACTCATGTCTATCACTTGAAGAAGGCTCTTTACGGTTTGAAGCAAGCTCGAGGGCATGGTATGATCGCTATCAAATTTTCTTCTATCTCTTGGATTCAACAAAGGAGCGATTGATCCGACATTGTTCACCGAGAAAGTCATGCAAACATTTAATTCACGTTCAAATCTATGTTGATGATATTATCTTTGCCTCGGTGACCCCGATGAATGTGACCATTTTTCTAAGGAGATGGGCTCCAATTTCAAATGTCAATGATGGGATAAATGTCATTTTCTTGGGATTGCAAATTTCACAAAGTCCCACGAGGCATTTTATAAATCAATCTAAATATGCAAATGAGAATTTAAAGAAATTTGGATTTGATTCTTGTGACCTGTTGACACTCTTATGATAGAGTGGACTAAAGCGGATGAGGACCACTCGGGGATCATGGTAGACCAAACAAAATATCGTAGTATGATTGGATCACGATGTACCTCACGGACGATGAGCCGGACATACATTATTGTTTGCATGTGTGCTAGATACGAGGCTAAGCCTACCAAAAGCACCTTGAAGCGATTAAGCGGGTCTTCGATATCTCAAGAAACCATCAATATGGGACTTTGGTACCGAAGGACACGGTATGTCACTAACGACCTATGCGATTTTGATCATGCGGGATGTCAAGATACACGTCGAAATGCGTCGGAGGTGCTCGATTTTTGGGTGATAAGCTTGTGGTGGTCTTCTAAGAAACAAATGAGTACTTGATATCCTCTACGAGGTGAATACATAGCCATGTCATCTTGTTGTGCTCAAATCCTATGGATGAGATCCCGATTATCGACTATGGCTTTGAATTCAACAAAATCCCTGTATTGTGATAATAAAGTGCCATTGCTCTCTCTTGCAACAACGTTCAACATTCAAGAGCAAAGCATATTGACATTCGACATCATTTCATTCGGGAACAAGTGGAAAAAGGTGTGGTGGAACTCTATTTTGTGAGGATGAATACCGGTTAGCGAGACATCTTCACCAAAGCTCTTCTTAGAGAACGTTTTGAGTTTATCCTCCACGACTTGGTCTAAAGATTCTCTGTAGGAAACACTTAAACGTCTTCATCGAGAAGAAGAGGAATAAAGGTTTTCTTCATCCATATCTTGTAAATAGTTATTCAAATACCAAAATACAAAATTTCAAAACCAACAAAAGCAAATAGAAAAATATAAAATTTTCAAAATCCATAAAAAATTTGAAAATCTTGAAAAATCCCAAAAATATTGTTATTTTGTCATGTTTTCTATTATTATTAATTTTTATTATTCGATATCATCTACGGACTTTGTGTTGACATTCAAAGAATGTCACGGGTTTTAGATGCTCTTGAATATACATAAATTGCTTAAAAAAAAAAAAACGGAGAAAATGGTGGTTTATTGTCATTTGAGCATAACCTGTTTTAAAAAGTAGAAACGAGCCATGCTTTATCTTATTTTTCAAATCTCATGCTCGATTCTTAAAACAAATGTTTGTCACCAAAAGACAAGCGTTTTCTTTCAAAATATTTTTCCGTCTAATGATTCTTACGAAAATATTTTTCATCTAATGAAAACAAAGTTGCTTTGAAAATACCTCGTACTCCATTTTGAAAATCATACGGGCTTATCTGTGTCAAACTCTCTAACGCTCAATCAACAACTCTTGTCATTGATTGAGGGGGAGAATGATTTCAATTCAATTAAAAAAGTTATTTTTCAAACAATTGGGACGTAAATGAGCAAGGTTTACTTTTGGAAAATCAAAATGAACAATGTTTTATACAATTGATTCAAAACCTTTGCTAATGTTATGTTTTCAAAAGATACTCATGCATGTTTAAACAATGGAGTTTAAAGTCCGAAGATTTGATCCTTATCGGTTAAATGTTTTCATAAGCAAGTCACAATTCTTCTCAAAGCTTTCAAAACAATTTAAATCTATAAAGATCACAAATTTCAAATGATTTGAAAATTGTGATCGGGGAGAATTGTGATTTAAATTGGTTTAAGCGATAACTCGATAATTGGTTTTATAAGTGTTGACAAACTCTCCTCCATTCATGTGCCAAGCGATTTTAGATTTTCCATGCACATGTTAAAGGGAGCATCTATTTTAAACCAAAAGTTGAAACACGATTAATTTGTTCCAAAGTGCGGGTTTTCCTAATATGTACAAAACTCTTTCAAATCTCGATGCACATATTGAGGGGGAGCAATTTTTACTGAAAACCACATTCTTTCCCAAAATTTCTTTAACTGTATGTGAATCACTGATTTTGATCGGGAAAGTGATGTCGATATTTTTAGAAAATACTTATCAAAAGAAGTGAATTCTTCCTCTTGCCTCCATGTGCCAAAATGATTTCAAACATATGTTGCACATGTTGAGAGGGAGCCGTTTTCTAAAATATCATAAATGATTCAGGTACAAAATGATTTGATAATATATCACAAGTACTTGGATTGTTTTTCAAATGGTTTTTCAATTGGTTCCAATGGCTGATGAACAATACCAAAAGACCGACCAATTTATTTTATGCATGGTGTTATAAGGATGGTTAGGTTAGGTATTCGTTTCACGATCCCTTGAGCGAAGGATCTACCGAGGGACAATCCACTAGTTAGTGTAGAGTCCTTAGGTATGATGAAAAAAGGAGAAAAGTGAGATATGGGAAGAGTGCGGATTGAGATAGAGCTAGAGCTGGAATAAACCAGCAAGGTTCTAGTAATGAAGTCTCGGTAAGCTAATGAAGGAGTTGAAGAATGAAAAAGAATTGTATGTGAAAGGGTGAAAAGAAATAGCCCTCGATTATTCAACCTAGGGCGTAAACGGGTTCAATACATATGCTCTTGGTGGTTACTAAGGTAACACTAGTATTGAAGACAAGGCGTCATGGACCAAGTGACGTGACTGCACTACATCTTCCCAAACTACTCAAGTTCCTCTTAAAAGGACTTGTTTCATCCTCGCGGGGGCACCACATTATCTATCGACTTTTCTTAGAGATGGTTGATATTGAAGAAGGAGACCCTCTCCTAGTCTCGGCATAGGAACCAAATGTGCACAATTGAGTCTAGAGCCACGAGATCATCTATAAATCTCATTAGGACCTTTGTCGATGAAGACTCTTTGTTTCACACAATGTGGAAAGAGATTATATCTTATGAGTCCTCGCATTATCCTTGTGGTATTGCGGAACATCCGAGTGATATGCAATCATATTCACAATGAAGATGGAAAGCCTTACAGAGCCAACATCAAACAAGCTCTTGGTAGGTGGCATGTGAGATCTATCCAATAGATCAACCATGTGATAAGCGAGCGAGAAACAATGGGGCGATTCAAATATATGAATCAATCTTGGTTCGAGGTTATGGATTGACGGATATCTTTGAAAAACCGGTCGTTGTGCTTAAAAATCTTTTCTCTAGCACATCGATTGTGTATTAATATTTTAAAAATAAAGGTGTTTATGATTGATAATTGATTTTCGTTAAAACCTTCTTTGTATTGCAAAAACACTTTATTTTGAAGCGATCTGCGATTGTTTTCAAATCTCTTTTCATCAATCGGTGAATCTCAAAATTCGTTGGTTCACTCGCTCCGTGTTGTCTTCTTTGAGGCGTTCGGTTTGAGAACGGCTAAAACATTTGTGAAACCACATCAAGGAGATTCTTTGGAATTTTACGATCGCGGGCAATACTTGTCTTGATCAGCGGGGCAGTGGGTCGTGTACCTCGATTCAACGAAAGTGATCAAAGACACTTTCGTGCGCTTTATTGCTAAGCTGTTGTATGCGGTACACCCGACGCTTGCGGTGATCGAATGGAGAGGTCAATCCATGGCGAATGCTCACACAACACATTCATTTCAAAGATATCATGATTAGTGCATCAATGACTACGATATTCTCACTCCATGCTTACCTACTTCTGCTGCTTGCAAATATCATGAATCAACTAAAGCTTCCGCTACTCTGATAAGAAGAAATCATGATCCAGAATGTGAGCATGTCGGTCCATTGTCACAACATCACATAATGTCAACATTGCAATGGAAGAGTCAGAGATTTATGCAAGCTGATGATCTCAAAGTTGGCTCAAAACTCATCATCACGTGGATCATTTAAAGACCTCCACTTGAATTATCCAAACATGCGGAACATGAAGAATCAAAGACTACGAGCTACTGAGCAAAGAACTTAAACAAGAATTCAAGAACAATCTCAATGTAATATCTGTTTGTATTAGTGTAAATTGAGGTGACCTCCACTTAGGGAGATTGTTAGGAATTAGAAAATTCGAGACATTAAAGTGTCGGCCACCTTTCAGTATATGTAATCATTAGAAACTTGTAGTCGTAGTTATTTAATGTTAGTAAGAAGTTTGTTAAGTAAAACCGTGGAGGACAGACGGGTCTTTACCAGCTGTATGCACGATCCGGCCGGTGGGAGGCGTTTATTGTAAGACACTATAAATACCCTCTACCTCCCAGGTGAGGGTTGGGCTCAATACCATTTTCTTTGTTTCACATAGTTCCCAACTCTCTTCCCTTTCTCTCACTAAAACTTTCTCTAAAAACTTGTATCGCCACTTATTTATTTGGTATGATGTGTTTGTGAAATCTAATATGTTACAATTTTTAACCTTCTCTAAGAGCATCCCCAATAGGTCAAATAAGTAAAAGCTTTTCACTATTATAAAAAACTTTTGAGTACGGTTTTTAGCATTGCATCAAAAGATTTTTAAAGCTTTTTAAAAAGACTTGGTAAACTTTAAGTCTTTCCTAAAACTTTAGTAACTAAACGTGTGTAGCATTAAATGCATTGTAGATGCTCTAACTTTTTAAAATTTTAATAAATAAACTTAAAGTAATTACAAATTAGTAAGCACTATGTAATATACCAACACTTATAGAAAATTGAATTTCAATGAAAGATAGCATTAAATCGGTAGAGTTTCAAAATGTATACTAAATTACAATGTTGGAGAACTATTATTAAATCGTAAAAGTGTAGAGAACCAACATCTACATCTTTAATATTGTTTTTGATAAACTTACCATAAAACTAAAAGCATGTTTTATAAAAATCGGACGATTTTTCAAAGCAAAATATGCAAATATACAAAGTACCAAGTGATATTTTACACATATCATTACAACATATAAAGCATTTTAGACATTCTCTCCTATTTTTTTAAGATTTTCATAAATAAATTTTAAACAATTACGAATCACTAAGCACTATGTGCAAGCAAATAATACACATATAAAAAGTTGATTGGTCAACGAATAGTAGGGCTGAGCATCGCAGACCCAAGACCGACCGAAATCGAGAAAACCGACCGAACCGACCGAAAACCGGCTAAACCGAAAGACCATCGGTCTGGTCTTGATCCCAACATTTTCCTTAGTTCGGTCTCGCTCCGGTCCGGACGGGTCTTACGTAAAAACCGACCATTATGCCTTCTTGGACCGAACCGGACCGAGCACATTGATGGCCCGGTCCTCGATCTAGGGTTTTGGTCGGTCGGTCTTTGTTCGGTCATGTTTTGGTCGGTCCGGTCCGGTTTGGACCGATCCTCGCATAACGTAGTTATACTATCTACATTCATTGAAGTGGAGCTTTGAGGCTGCGACTATACGAAGCCGCCAATTGGAAGGTTGGCTTGAGGGAGTAGGATGACTTAGGTGCAATGTGGAGCCGCGGCTCGAGCTGGCTCTCTCAAATGTTTTGAGTCTGATATATATAACCATATCTGCATAAAAAGAGGTTCATCTGCAAGAGAAAGACTATTTTTTTTTTATATTTGAAGTACTTCTTTTTATTTTTCCTTTCTTTTTTGTTGCATTGCGAATACTAGATATCATTGGTTTCATTTTGATTATTACGATCAAAACTAAAAAATTGAACTTCTAATATTAACAAGGGGAAAAGGTGTCGGGTGCTTCTAACATTTGGTGAAAAAAATTTATAGTATATATATGGCACAAGCCACTATCAAACTATATTATTTTATTCTACTAATAAACTGTTATATCTTTTATCAATTGGATCCTAATAGTCAGCCCATTTTACTGCCCGACCCAGTGTACCACACTTTCTCTGTAGAGATACGTGTCTTCAAAAACAAATAATAACACCAAACCCACCGCCCTCATTATTTTTCCACCGTCTTCTTCCTCATAAACACACACACACGCCAAAAACATAGCCTCTTCCAGCAAGCTTTCATATTAACGAATATATGCAAGTCAGGGTCTTTTGATTTAAGTTTAATTTTCATTTAATTGAGAATAATTGCTTTGTAGTGTTTTTAGTATGAAATCTTATTATCTTCCGCTTTTTTCAGGTTTCCGACAAAAGAAAATGGCTTCCGTACTTTTCAACTGCTGTGACAGGATGGAGATGGAGAAGAAGAGTAACTAAATTTGTTTTTGGATTTTATAGCAGGGTCTAACGTGGATTAAGAACTGAAGAAGTCGCTGGTGGAGAAATTGAAGTAGTTGTTGATTAAATAGAGATGTTTGGATTGGGTTATAGAAATTGAAGAAAAAAGAGGTTAGGGTTTGAAACTAAATAGAAGTCGGAGAAACAATCTTCAGGTTTGAAATACAAAGTATTATGCCGACTAATATGTACGTTGTACGTGTGAAGCAATTATGTTGTTGATTTGTAGATACATCAGTTTACAGGGTGTTTCGGCAACGTGCTTGAATGCTATGATTTGGTGATTGTCTTTAAATTTCCTATAATCGGTTTATATTGTCTTTGACCATATGCAAATTGAATTAATACTCAGGCAGTGGAAGATTTACTATGGCGTGAATTAGTTATCATATGTAAGCTGTTCACATGACGTGTGGACATTACACGAGCTTTGTAAGTTCCTCTAATTTATTATGATGTGCTTTCAAATAAAGTTATTCTTTTATATACACGAACCTCTGTAAATAAACCTCATAAATGTTATTTAAGTGTTGTGACGGCACCAGCCTCCATGGAATGATACCATATACATCCTGGAAAAGCAGACCTTGAGTAGCAGGTATACATATTTAAACTTCTTATAGATGGAAGATAAATTTTATTCGACCCATTTGTGATGCATATTATAATAGTAGCTGACTATACTTTCTTAATGTTATTATCTCAGCTTTAGCCAGGACGCGTGCTTAAGGATAAGGAGAAATGTCCGGACAAAGTTCTAATATGAGGTAACTGCTTAACCTTTATCTAAGTATCTATTGCCAAATTGGTTTGCTTGATTACCACATTAATGTTTCTGGTATGTTCATATGCCAAATACTCTAGAAAATGTGAATGCTCGCATTGGTAGGAAATTAAAAAAGCGATCGACCGTTAGGGTATGGCCAGAAGTAGTTGTTTAGCTCATTCATTTGTGAACAGAAGCTCATGGGTTTAAATCACATATCTAATTGTAAAAAAAAAAAATGATGGTCCTTTTAATCAACAGTAGTATTATATATCTCTAAAATGGGAGAGGAGTTACAGGTCCATGCCGGATACTCAAGGGAAGGCAAATACTAGCATATGATACTTTTAAATAATAGGTTTTTATAAGAATATATTTTTATTTTTTTCGTTTGTAAGGTATGAATGTT
Organism: Chrysanthemum lavandulifolium; assembly: GCA_022545495.1. Taxonomy (NCBI): domain Eukaryota; kingdom Viridiplantae; phylum Streptophyta; class Magnoliopsida; order Asterales; family Asteraceae; genus Chrysanthemum; species Chrysanthemum lavandulifolium. Next base: position 35,870,262 of record CM040238.1, on the reverse strand, counting down.
GGCTGTTTTAGTGCGCATAAGAAGAATGCAGTTCTCTAATGTCTGATGCCCACGATTGCCACATAGGAACCGACCAGATCCGCAGGTGTGGCTGTCTAAAGTTTTGTTTTTTCATATGGGCATTCCTTTAATGTATGATATTCTTCATCTCTTCTTAATCTTTTATTGGTTCCTTAAAAATAAACACATACTCTAACAAATATGTTGCACCTCTATTTTAATGCATGTAAGCTTAATACAATAGATAATAATTAGGAAAGTTTGTTTGTGTGTTGGTACGTTTTCATCATACTATGTGGATGTTTATGTTTATGTTAATGTTTGATGGATTGTTTTTGGTACAATACTTGAATTCAATTTAGAAAATTCTCGGATATAACCAAATGATTATTTTTACTTAATAGAAATTAAAGTTTGATAATTCTAACTTATTTATAAAATAGCGATTATACCATTTGTTTTCATGAAAAAAAATGGTTACTTGAGCTTATTATTATTTTTTTGTTTTCCTAATCTTATTTATAAAACTCGAAATTGCATATTTTTTTATTGTCCTAATCTTTTAGACGCTAAGCCTTTTATTTTTTATTTTTTACCCTCTGTTGGTAGATTCATGTTTAGAGGTACATTTTACTCAAATGAGATAGTTGAAGCTTCAGAATGTGGAGTTTCTTTCACGAAAAAGGTTAAAGAAATGCCAACAGTTTTCAGGCAAGGTGTAAGCTGTTTATTGAAATTTCTTTTTACCCAAACTTTTATTCATTGGTGATGGTTAAGTGTGGTTTCTCTAAATTGTAGGGCGTGACTGTCATGCAACCGAGGATGATGTCACACCTGTCAACAGTTATAGCCACGGTCTTCCACAATGTTGCACCAACACAAGCCACCTATCTCGAGGTGACCGTCACATTCTTTTTCTAACAGGTTCAGACGACTACAATTAGCTTAGAACTTGCTCTGTGTTTTTACTACTATGGGTATTTATCTATTTTATGTTTGCAGATTTTGTGGGTTGGACTGATACAAGCAGCAGTAGATGCGGCAAAAACGCTAGCAAGGTGACCAATTTTGTTGGAAATCAACGTTAAAGGTTCACCACGGAATGAGTGTCATAAAGGTTAAAGGTTCACCACAGTGGCTGGTCAGCAATGGAGCGTGACAGGAAGCAAACAGTGGCTGGTCAGCAATGGAGCGTGACAGGAACATGAATTAGGTGACCTCAGTTCAGTACAAGGTTACCGTTACATTGTTTTTTTCAGTTGCTTGCCTTTCGTCACGTTTACTTAAAGTTGAACTAATTGTTTTTACATCATGTGCAGCGCGTTGGCGAATCCTTTGGTGTTGGTCTTTTGCACAAGAAAGATTCAGCCTAAGGTTTTCCGTCTTTTAAGATGCATTTGGGGAGAATGGTTGGGTGCCAGCAAGTGGGTAATGACGGTGTGGTGCCACCAAACATTACCGTCCAGATAACTCTCGAGTTGGTTTCGTCGAAGGTTTGAAAGAAAATCTTGAAGGAGGAGAAATATATGATCGCCCGAATGATGGTACAATAGTTCAAGGTTTTCTTCTTTGTCGTATTTTTATTATTTTGTAGAGGTGGCAATATGGACAAGTGGGACGGGTTGGTTTAAGAGTGAAAAAGTCAAGGCGGGTCAAGTTGAAACATGTTATCATTTACTACGTGACGAAACTAGACTGCGGGTGTCTTTTATCTCATTTGACCCGTGTGAGATAAAACAAAGTGCGAATCAACCTGTTTATCAGTAAATGAGTCGAAATTAGAGATGTGCAGGTTCGGGCCTCAGAAACCGGTCTTAACATGGGCAAAAAACCGTGTTGTAATCAGGCTCGGTTCCAATCATTGGAAAGTGTATGTAATTCGGGCCTACCAGGCCTAATTAGATTCGATCAAGTTTATTTAGAATATACATTCTAATACTAATTAACACATTATGCTTATTTGGTTATAGTGAAACTCATTGGAAAACTTGAAAATGGAATTGTGTTTGTGAATAAAGGGACAATTAGGTGCCATTCAAGTTCAAAATAGGCGATGGTGGGTCCCTTTTGGTGTCAAACTGCTGTTTTTGCAATTGTTTTTAAAACCAGAAAATCAAGCACTAACGAAATGACGTGTTTTTATGACAGAACAAGTTATTGACGGGCTTGATGGGCGTGTAAAGACCCTGAACAAAGGTGAGGTTACATCCCTGAACAAGGTGAGGTTCAAACGAATCACATCAGGAGTTTGCTACTGTGCGTGCAAATTCCATTGTATATTATGATGTCAAGTTGGTTTCATTTGAAAAGGTATATGCATGGAAAGTCTTGATCTTTTATATATCTTGAAAACTTTGTGACGTTAAATGGTTAAAGCAACTTAAAGTAACTTTGTAATGTATCTCTGTCCTTTTATGTTGTACCAGTATGTTGTATAGTTTAGTCTTGTATGATCCATGGGTCCTGCATGATGGTGATTCATTAATGTTCTATTAGTGCAGGTCCTATTTGAGTGACATGTGGTTTTGTGCTTTTGTTCTAGCAATATGTCTGTTTGGTCTAGGCTTAGTGTAAGATTTGGTACTTTTGGTTTTTGTTTGTAATTTCTTGGGTCCTCTTTATTAACCATCTTGGTTATATGGTGGAGGCCTTTGTTTGTTTTCTTGGTTTGGTGGATATATATCGCCCTTCAAAAAAAAATTTCTTTTATTTAACTATAACTTTATCATGTTAGCTTGGGTTGAAATATGCCTGAGTTAGCATATGCCTATCATTTATATTTCAACTTCAGATCCTTTGCAATTTTTAGTTCATGAAGGTAGCTTAGTAGTTGACATTCATATTTTGTGATGCTTTTTAATTTCAGTTGGAAACATCTTGCACCCTCAACGTTTGCAGTCTCACTAATGGTTATCAACATTTGAAGATTTTGTTACAGGGCCTCCATCAATGTATAGATCTTTAGGCCTTTGTCTCTATTTTTGGTTTGAAGAAAGACTCACAATGTAACTATCTAGCTTAGTGTAGTAATGTAACCATTTACATCCAAAGATTTTGTTACAGTGTGTGAAAATGGATCAAGACACCCCGCCGCAGAGCGGCGGGTATCAAACACTTGTTGTATATATGTATAGTCCCACATAGGCTGAGGTAATAATATATTAGCAGCTTAAATACAACAATGACTATACATACAACATGTTGAGATGAGTAATATGCTATCTGAAAGGTATCCGCTTGCTAGATAAATAAAAAGTTTATTATCTTGCTCGCGGAGCCTCTTTAGTAACTATACACAAATTCTTAATTTTTCATTGAACAGAAATGTATACCATTCGTTACTATAACCTTTTATTTAAACAATTACTTTTTTACCTGGATGAAATTGTGATTAATCAAGTTCCCTCAAATTGTTAAAGATAATACTGTATACTAAATCTCATTGAAAATGTTTATAACGAGGATTTTTACTCATGGCAGTGCGGGGGTTTTAGGTGAATTTTTTCCCGATACAAACATTCCTTAGATTTAACTTTGAGATCGTTTCTTAAATTAGTAGGTAACTTTAGGGACTAACTATGTAATTTTCCGTTATATCACAACGATCCACAATTTTAACAACTTCTTGTATGCGTAATTGCAAGTGTTCGTTACACATCAATTTCTAGATTTAACATAGGGAATTGTTTATGTAAGCGCAAGTAATGGAAGGACTTTTTGCAGCCCACATAATCCAAAGGGACATTTTGTAATTTTTATTACACAAACAGTCCTAAGATCTAAGCTGGACCGTTCTATAATTAAAAGTAAGCAGTAAGGACATTGTTTGCACTTTTTAAGGTGTGTTTGTAATCATTAGTGAATCAAAAGGACTATTTTGTCATTTTGTTTAGGAAAATAAAAAAATCGATCGAGTTGACACCTATTGTGATTGTGTGTGGCATTATTTTTTTTTCGTTTAGAACACAAAACTTTTGAATTTTGTCATTGTATATACGATTTTCAAAGTGTCACAACACGTGATTTGTCATTTCATCGGGGTTTCTGCGTGGACTGCCAATTCATTTACCCACTATTACTTTTAGGGATAATAACAAAAAATGTATCGAACTTGACCACTTTTGTCATTGTAACACAAACATTTTGATTTTTGTTAATGTATGTATCTAGTCAATCTAAACTTGGCATCGTTAGTCCTTTATACTAACGGCCGTTATACATAACTTAAAAAAAAAAAAATTCTTACGTTTTCATCTCTTTGTATATGTTTTGTTCGTTTCTTACGTTTTCATCCGTTTTATACTTTTTTGCGATTTTCTTACGTTTCATCCGTTTTATATGCTTTCATCCGTGTAAAATCAAACAAAAAGCGTGTAAAAGCAGACGAAAACATGTAAAATCAAATGAAAGCGTGTAAATCGGACGAAACGTAAAACAGACGAAAGCGTATAACGGACTAACGTTGCATTAATAAAATAAGCGGACGTGTGTAGCTATAAAAGCGGATGAAAACGCAAAAATGGATGAAAGTATATAAAAGCGGATGGAAGCGTAAAGCGTAAAAAAATTGGCAAAACGATAAAAGCGGATGAAAGCGTATAAAAACATAAGAAAATGAACAAAAATGTATAAAAGCGGATGAAAATGTAAAAAACGAGCGAAAACATACTGAAGGGATGAAAGCGTAAGATTTTTTTTAAAGTTATGTGCTATGGTAGTTAGTATAAAGGACTAACGATGCCATGTTTAGATTGATTGGATACATACATTAACAAAATTCAAAAGTTTGTGTTCAATGACAAAAGTGGTCAAGTTCGATCGTTTTTTGTTATTATCCCTAAAAGTAATAGTGGGTAAATGAGTTGGCGGTCGCGTGTAACACGATGAGTTGGCGGTCGCGTGTTGTGACACGTTGGAAATCGTCATCTGATAAAAATTTAAAGTTTTGTGTTCTGATGAAAAAAAATAGTTGGCTACACACAATCACAATCGGTGTCGAGTTCGATCGTTTTTGTCGTTTCCTTTGTTTAATGTTTACTATTTGGTGAATAGCTAACATTTGATAAATGTTTGAATTTAGGGCCGTTTGGTTTCGGTTTTTAACAAAGGTTTGGGTTGATGCCCAAAATCTGCTATTGGTTTAAATCGTTGGGTTAAAATATGGGAGTGGTTCCCAAACGATGCAAGAAAGAGAAAAGTCACATGCATAGCCAGGATTTCATTTTCTCACGTGGGTCCCAGTATTTTATATTCATTTTTTTATAATATATTTTCTCAATTAAAATAATACTATATTTATTTTATAATGTATTTTCTCTCTCCTACATTAAATCAAAATCAAAATCCAAAACTAAATCCAAATCATAATCCTAATCCAAATCCTAATCACATCTACAAACCAAACGGGCCCTAATATATAATATATAATTATAATAGACAAGGCCCAACAATATATTAAAGTTTGGTTTGTCATTCTTATACATTTGTATTGCTTTTTTTAACCTTACCTTGTATATACATAAAAAAAAAAAAACCTACAAAAATTACAAAGCTACAACCGGGTTAATTATACAAATACGACTAAACTTTTCAAAAAGTTAAATCAAGATATGACTTTAATTTTGTTCATTTGAGTTACTGAACTATGAACCATGACATTTTGATCACCAAACTTATAAAGATAACATATACATCACTGAATTTTAAAACATGACATTTTTATTACGTAACTTATCTAAAAATATGTGTTCAAATCATTAATATTAACAATAATTATAGAATAGTATTCTAAATGTTAATTCTTATAAGTTCGGTAATTCAAATTAACTAAATAAAAGTTTGTTAACTTAGACAATTTTTTTGAAAAATCTAGTAATGTATTTATATATATCCATCATATTTAAATATCCAAAATCCAATTTTATCATATTTAGAAAGTACTCTGTATCCAAAACACATAAACTTTACTAAAAACAATGAGTCATAAAATAAAAACCGGCCCTTTCACACATAAACCCACGAGGTGACCACATAAATAGACATACCCAAACACGCCGTCTGCTCACATTATATTTGTATGAAATATTAAAACAAAAAGAAGTTATTATTTATGTCTGCAAAAAGACAAACAAACTTCTCCTTTTTCTCTTCCCGTCGGCGAAGATAAGGGGTCAAGAAGCGAACAAACACCATTAGTCGATGGATCTTCAGTTTATTCGAGTTATGACTTATGAGTCTAGGTGATAAAATACTCCATAGTAATTTACATTCATCAATGTACCAACTACGTATTTAAACTTTCATTTGTATCACTATATGATATCACAATTCTTAAGTATGAGTTCCAAAACAGCTCGTTAGTTTTTGAATTACTTCAGGGGTAATATTAAAGTGGGAAAATAATGATAAAATCGTCGAACTTGTGACTTGTTGTCGTTGTGTACCAATTATTTTTTTTCGTTTATGTACAAACCTTTTGAATTTTTGTCGTTGTATGTAGCCAGGTTAGGTGAATTTGTGTTATTGTATGTACCGGTTAGGCTTAGCGTTACATCGTTAGTCCTTTTATATTAACGGTCGTTAGTAAATAACTTAAAATTTAGTTCTCTTACGTTTTATTCGTTTCATCCGTTATTATCGTTTTGTCCGTTTTATACTTTTCGTCCGTTGCTTTTCCCGTTTTTACGTTTTAAATCTGTTTGCTTACATTCTCGTCCGTTTTCTTACGTTATCGTCCGCTTTTATCGTTTTCATTCGCTTTTATCGTTTAGTCCGTTTTATAAGTTTTCATCCGTTTCGTCGTTTTCATCTGTTTTATCGTTTTCAATCGTTTTCATCCGTTTATATTTTTCGTCCGTTTTATCGCGTCGGTTTTAAATGTCTTAGTCGATTTTCTAACGTTTTAAATCTGTTTTTATATGTTTTAAATCATTTTTTTGCTCTGTTTTATCGTTTCGTCTTTTTTTAAGTTTTCATCGTTTTCTTACACCTTCATCCATTTTATCGTTTTTGTCCGTATTCTTAAGTTTTATACATTTTCGTCAGAAAAGTAAGAAAATGAGCGAAAAAGTAAGAAAACCAGCGGCGTATAAAAAGATGAAAATGTTAGAAAGCAGAAAACTTTAAAAACAGACGAAAATGTTTAAAAGCAGCGATTGAAAACGTGAAAGCGGATGAAAACGATAAATACGAATGAAAGCGTAAAAACGGACAAACGCATAAAAACATTTGGCGAAGAAAGCAGAAAACGATAAAAGCGGACGAAACGTATAATAACGGACTAAAGCGTAAGAAAGCGTAAGTAAACAAACGAAAATGTAAAAAGCGGATGAAAGCATTGGACCAAAATGTATAAAGCGGACGAAAAAGTATAAAAGCGGACAACGTATAATAACGGACTAAAAGCGTGAAAGCGTCGAAAATGTAAGTAAACAAGCGAAAATGTAAAAAGCGGATGAAAGCATTGGACCAAAATGTATAAAGCGGACGAAAAAGTATAAAAGCGGAAAACGTATAATAACGGATGAAAGCGAATAAAAGCGTAAGAGAGCGAAATTTTAAGTTATTTACTAACGACCTTTTAGTAAATAAGGACTAACGATGTAACGCTAAGCCCGTTCGGTACATACAATAACACAAATTCACTGGCGGCTACATCTGATGACAAAAATTCAAAAGGTTTGTGTTACAATGAAAAAAAAATATTACACACATGACAACAACATGTTAAGTTCGATCGTTTTTTATCATTTTCACTATTAAAGTTTCAATTTAACTCTAGTTAGAGGATTAGTTTTGTTGGAAAGATTGTTGACAAAATGATTTATTGCTAACTTTGAACAAACAACATCTATCTATTTATAATAGAGGAATAAATCTCTCTACCTCATGGTTTTAAAATTAAAGTTCTGACATCAAAGCTATTGTACAAAACACAACGACTATTAATGATTTTCTCATCAATCTTAATTTTAAGACTTACAAGTCTTAAAGCTTAATGTACAAAATCAAATCAATATTAATGTAGTCAAGATATTTAAAATAGTCGATTAATTAAGCTGGTCGATAAAAACGATTAATGCAGATTATTAAACACCTAGGGGAGGAGTGGTACCCAAGTCCAAATCTTGCATCACCTCTGTCCGATAAAAATTCTTCAACTCAAAACTATTCAATTCTAATCTAACACTACCAAAGTGGAGGGTGGTCACTATCCTCCCGATTTTATTTTTTCATTTATTTTTAATACATAAAATCACATCTAATATTAAAATAAAACATACCATTTCATTAAAAAAAAAACATTACATAATACTTAAAAAAAAAAAAAAAAAAAACATTACATAATAAAAAAAAAAACATTACATAATACTTAAAAAAGAAACATTACATAATACTTAAAAAAAAAAAAGCATTACATAATACTTAAAAAACTATTCGAATTCGGAAGAATCGGAAGGCATTTGATGATAAAATGTTGGGATTTTATGAGAAATTGAAAGATGGGTTGTGATGATTTTGTGAAAAATGGGTTGTGATTTTAAAAATGTGAAGGTGGGAGTTTTAAAAAGGTGGGGTAATTTTTATTTTATTTTATTTTTAATTCACACTAGCCGTTGAGGCTTCCCCAACGTTCAAAATATTCAAAAATCATGCCTCACACCGATCGGACAAAGCTCGATCTGGTACCCGATTCTTGCTACCCGACCCAGAGGCGGTGTTCACGATCGGGTTCGCCTACCCGATTTGGTACCGATGCCCACTCCTCCTCTTTACTGAAAATCTGGTGTCAAGCGTATTGTATAAACCAACTTAAACACAATTCCTACATTAAATGTCACTAATATAAATAATGAAGCATATTATACAAATATTCAAGCCCGAGCAGACAGCAGTTTAAATAAGCCTACCGAGCAGGTCACGGTCCAACGGGTCGAGCCGAGCAGACGCAGGCCAGATGGGGTCGAGCCCGGCAGGCACCGCCAAACAGTTCGAGCCGACAGGCGCGGGTTAAACAAAATTCTTGATATCCATAATTTATTGTAAAAAAACATAATAAACAAAATACGTGATTCATCTGAACTTTTACTTGGGTATCAGCATTGAACGCTGCGCAGATGCGCTGTAGATGTGTTATATAGATGCATTGGTTTTGATTTAGTTTTTTTTTTTTTCTTAAGGAAATTTGTGACTTAAAATTTGTCTAGATCGGAGATTAAGGGCCGTTTGGTTGAGATGTATGGGTATGGAGTCTATTCTTTGAAAGTCGTTAATGTTGTTTGGTTGGTTATAGGGTCAAATGGAATGAGGATAACCAAATGTGAAGGTTCTCATATATTATGTGTGTGGTTGGTTTCCCATCTGGCCATTATCATTCCACTTTATACCAACACCCATACCCATTGTGATTAATAACGACAAACCAAACGCACCCTAAGTGAATAAAGGTATCGACTATCGACTATTAAAGTAAATTAACAAGAACAAAAATTGAAAAATAAAATGGGTTTTGGTTTTGTCGTACATTGATTGATGAACAATATTTGAAATAGCTTATATAATTGAGGGTATTCATTGAAGGTTAGCTAAAACAGCATCGAACTGTTAACATGATGTTTCAAATAAGAAAACTTTAAAAGCAAAATAATCCGTTAACATCCATGATGTCTTAGCTTTTTTGAGTTTTTCTTTCTTTTCTTTTTTTCCTATTTTTTAAGTTCGATAACTACTTGATCGAATTATAGAATGAAAAACCTTTAAAAAAATAAAAATGAATGAGAATGAAACATATAGATATAACAAAACACAAATTTTACAAGAATATATTTCTTTTAGAGCCACCGCTAATTATCCTCTAAAATTTCCCTTCAAAACTTTTCATCCCTCTTTTACACTTCTTTCTCAAAATTACAAAATTAAAATCACCATCCACCACCAATATCACATTAAGTGTAAAAACTACTGAAACTCCTTGTTACCGTCGCTTTACACAAATACAATGATATCTCTTTAATACGTACAAATTTACAACTACAATAGTCGATAAAGCGGTGGTAGTAATGCAACGACGGTCGTCCTTTTGTGTTATTGGCACTTCACCCACGTCTTTGTTATAAAGGACACCTCGATCAACGCGTCCTTGGTGATTTTTTTGAGAGAAGACAGTTGTCCCAACGACCAAGGGGAAGAAAGAAAAAGGGTTGTATGCGTGTAATTTTAGTTTTTGTGCAGTATATTTGTGTATAAGTGAGGTATATTTTGGTGGTGATGTTGGTTGTGTTTACACTATGTTGGTCGTGATGTTGGTTAAAGAGAAGGCGATGTGTGTTAAGTTGTGATAATAATTAAGGTTACTATTAGAGCTAGGTGCAATGCAACCCGATAATATGTTATTGGATTGTCACCTCAACACTCACTCATTAACACCACTATAACTAAAATACCTTCCTAACTATAACCGCTATAAACACAAGTGGATCCCATTCACACTACAAAAATATCTCACTCGCTCGCAGAGGAAAAAACAATCACGCTCGTTAATGGTGATGAAGGACGCATGACACATTAATTGCATAATCTCATATGCGGTTTATCGTGTTATAGGATAAAAAAATCACAATAACATGCCATTAGGCAATGCATCGATTGCTCTTATCGGTGGTCTAAGGCTAAACACAATAAGGACTATCGGGCATCAACGACCTTTATTTCACGTTCGTGAACTTTTCTTTCTGCGATTACACTCTGGCGATTTTTGTCGCGATAAAACAAACTACTTCAAAAACATCATCACAAATATTCTATTTTAATTAATAACACACACAAAACATATACACAATCAGTCGCAAACACAACCAATAATCGAGAGCGACTTTTGTGCCACAATACGAATGATCGATTGCGTTGGTCGACCTTCTTACTGTTTCTAGCCTAACAAATAGCCAGTAACAATTTGTTTCAATATAAACGAAGAAAAAAAATGGCACAAATCCCAAGGTTCTTGCGAACAAATTGCTCTCTCAAAATTCAAAAGGTCACCGTCCCACGCCACAAACATATTTAGCCGCTTTCCTGGAACTTTCCCTCGTATATAAAGGGTTTGTCAACGTATGCTGCAAGACGCGTATTGCTTATAAAAAATCTGTGGGTCGCGAGAAAGGACATAGGGATCGCGAAAAATCTGATTTTGTGGATTCGCATGTCTTTCTGTCAGAGACAGATTTTTGTTATCTACGCATCTTAAAAGACATGATTAAAAAAATCTATATAAAACAACTTTAAAAATCCGCATTCACACCACTTTGTCCCCCACATCTTTTTAATCTCATGTTTTATTCACAAATACACATAATCTACTACTAGTCAATCAACAGCCCATCTCCTTTCATTAATATACCAACCAATCACCTTCTTTTTTGTTGTGTTCACATCTGTTTCAAACTCTCATCATTTTTGTCAAACACATTATTATTCCAACAACAACCCAGTTTTTCATTTCATACCATCTTATCATATGATCGTAGATTATATATATGATGTAATCATAAGACCATAATGAATAATATCACCATGAGTAATAATACTAAGAGAAGAAAAGTAGCGAAAACTGAGGCATCCATAGGGTTGGTGATCATGGTGAAGCGAAAACTAAGTCGTTGTTTTTCCTTGATGAGCAAGAAAATCTGATCTAACACGGGCTACGACGAATTCGCTAACTGTACGTACTTTTCTTGATATGTTTTACGAAAATATGTTGTGTTTTAGTATTGTTTAATCCGTGAAGAAATTGGGTGTTACAAATTAATATGCAGTATACAAGTTATGTTATATTTAGCAGCTAGTTTCTACAATCATATGCACAAGTATGGTTGACTTTCTATATTTAGCAGCTACTTTTGTCGAACATACCCTTATATAATCGCTAGCATGTTTTTTCTGCCAAAAAGTTTAGTATGTTTTTTGCTAGCTAGAGATAATAAACGTGTAGAATTTGTATAAACATTGTAGTTTCCAAATGAGGAGCACGATGATATTCGAAGAAAATCTCGACCACCTAAGTCAACTTCGGTTACATCTGATCATGGAACAACCACAGTTGATTTTGGTTATGATTTAAATATAGCCACTACTAGCGGACCTGCAGAGAAAGGTAATGACGGTCCACAAAGGCGGTTGTGGGTAAAGAACAGATCACAGGATTGGTGGGACAAATACAATAGTGCAGATTTACCAGAAGACGAGTTTAGAAAAGCATTTCAAATGGGGAAGGACACGTTTGAGTTAATTTGCAACGAGCTTACTGCTGCAGTGGCTAAAGAGAATACAATGTTAAGAGATGCGGTTCCTGTAAGACAAAGGGTCGCTGTTTGTATATGGAGATTAGCGAGTGGTGAGTCGTTAAGACTTGTGTCAAAGCGATTTGGATTAGGATTTCGTGTCATAAACTTGTGCTTGAGGTTTGTTTAGCTATAAAGATGTGTTGATGCCTAAGTATCTGCAATGGCGAATCATGAGTCGATGAAAGCTATCAGTAAAGAATTTGAAGAGGTTTCAGGAATTCCTAATGTGGTTGGATCGATGTATACTACTCATATACCAATAATAGCTCCTAAGGTTAATGTGGGTGCTTATTTTAATAAGCGGCATACCGATAGGAAACAAAAGACTAGTTATTCAGTAACGGTTCAGGGTGTTGTTGATCCAAGCGGGTGTTTACTGGCGTGTGTATAGGGTGGCCCGGTTCAATGTCAGATGATCAAATATTGGAAAAATCGGCACTGTATCAAAGGGCTAATGGTGGGCTTCTGAAAGGTGTGTGGATTGTTGGTGGTGCAGGTTACCCTTTAATGGATTGGGTATTAGTACCTTATAATCAGCCACATTTGACGTGGACTCAACACGCGTTTAATGAAAAGATTGTTGAGGTTCAAAAGTGTCTAAAGATGCTTTTGCAAGGTTAAAAGGAAGGTGGTCTTGCTTACAAAGAGGACTGAAATGAAGCTTCAAGACTTGCGGTTGTGCTTGGGGCGTGTTGCGTTTTGCATAATATATGTGAAATGAGGAATGAAGAGATTGAACCCGAGTTGGTTATTGAGGTTGTGGATGATGAGATGGTTCGGATATTGCATTGAGGTCTGAATACGCTATGAAGGCGAGAGACACGATGGCACATAATCTTTGCACCATAATCATGCTGGAACTTCCTTCTTGTGAGTTTGTTTCATTAATTACAATTCCACTGTTGTAAGTCACGAAAATAGTCTACCAATACATTTTGTTAAATTTTTTCGAAGGGGTTTCGTTATTTTGTATTCCCCTAACTGAAAATGTAAGAATATTTGGGATCGGTTTTTATTAGCTAGGATATTGAATCTGCAAGGAGGTTGCAGCTTTGTTCTTGATTTCTTATACTTGATTTAATCAACAACGGATGAATGAATCAAAACAATTTGTCCTATATTGATTTGCTTCACTTCATTACTTAGAGTTTTTCTAATACAAAACATTTACAGTTGTTCATAGGAAGGATTCTTGATATTTGTCAAAGATACATCTTGAACAATATACAGTCGATTGACAAGAATTCTTGCGTAATTAGTAAGATTGCTACTTGATGCCTTTAGTCGAAGTTGCATTGCAGGTTTTTTTTTTTTTTTTTCTCGTTATAGCTGATCTTATAACAAACAAAATGGTAATTGTATGAATACATCAAAATATATGGGTCATCTCGCATCAAAAGTACAACTTTACGGTTCTTTACAACTCGACAGTAAGAGAGGGGTGGTCGCTAATACGCAGGTGTGCACCTCGCTCCATTCAATAAAACCTTCTGCATCAAAGCTACAAATTTTACTGCTAACCACACCAAGTGGAGGAGTGGTCACTACACTACCGATTTTTTTTTTTTTTTTTTTTTTTTTTTTTCATCGTAAAATCACATCTGATATTTAAAATAAAACATCCATTTCATTAAATAAATAAAAAACACATTACATAATACTTAAAAAACATAACATAATACTTAAAAAAACATAACACAATACTTAAAAATAACTACATTAAAAAAAAAAAAAAACACAAACCGTGAAACTTTTTTTTTGAGCAGCGTCGTAGCTTGAAAATATGGTGATCTCGCGACGATGTCGTACTATTTGCAAAAACATGCTCTTTCCATTCGAAATTTTTTTAAAGTACTTTCGTTGTCTTTTGGTGTTTCTATGAACCGTCGTTCTCTAACGTTTGAAGACCTATTTCCGGTGACGATTAACGGAAGTTCGGCTAGAGGTTGCGTGTCTTCGAGATCTTGGCCGATTGAGCAGTATTGCAACAAGCTACCGTGGATATCTCGTCGGACGAAGATGGAATAATGCATTCGAATTCGGAAGAATCGGAAGACATTTTGGTAATTACTTTTTGTTTTGAGAGATTTTAGTGTGTGTTTATTTGAAAATAATGAGAGTAATATTTGGTTTTAAAGGAAATTTTTTTTTTTTTTTTTTATTTGAAGCACCAAAAGAGCGTTTGGCTCCTAACGATCAAAATCCTCTCAAAAGCACCAAATAGCACTTGGCTTCCAACCCGTTTTTGTAGCCGATTTTCATACCGAAGGGGTGGCGGTGATGTTACTGATCGATGCACTTTACGATTTGATGCCGATCCCACTCCTCCTCTAAGATTTAAACTTATGATATCAGATTGCCGCATATTTTGTAAGTTAAAACACTTGATTGTTATCAGTGGTCACAGTATTTGGATTGATGTTTCAACTAATTTGTAGTTAAGTACTCCTGTGTTTAAGGCTCTTCAACTTCATCAACATCTCAAACGGGATTTTGGATTTTTGGGTATCGTTGCTGTTGTTACTTCAAGCTTAGCTAATAAACCAATTTAACCGCTCCCAAAAGGTTTAATGTTTATAGACTCGTACAAATATTACAGTATGATTTTCGATTTTTAGTACAAGAACGTCAAAAAACACAAACAACTACCCAATTTGAGACTCTAAACTCGAATAAAATACATCACATATGTTGTTGACAGACATGTTCCAAATAAACAATACCACTAATAAAGAATAGAGTTATATGCATTTTTGGTCCTTGCGGTTTGACCAAATTGCAGGTTTGGTCCCTAAAACTTTGAAAGTACAACGATAGTCCTCCTTTTGAAGTTTGGGTTCGTTTAATCCTTTTTTGTATGAAATGACCAAATTATCCTTGTCTTTTTACGAAGAAGACAAATGGTATTTAAGTCGTTTAACTTTATCCAGGCTAAAAATGCGATTCAAACTTCAAATGAGGATATCAGACTTTCAAAGTTTTAAAATTAAACCTGCGATTTAACAAACTACGAGGACCAAAATGCAATTAACTCTAAAGAATAAGATATAAATTAAGAGAGTTTACCAAAGTGAAGATCCTTTTACAGTATATTAGCATAGGGAATTGATCCAAAAGAGAAAATAAAATAAAAAGAATGAGAAATCTTTGTAGTCACACATTTTAAATAAAGAATGAGAATTTCATGGGAGATGCATCTTATTTTGTAGGTGCATCAGAAATGTCTTGTTGTTATTCTTACCATTCTTACCGTTTTATTTATTCTCGTTGATCCTGAGTCATTAGCATATGCTTAATAGTGGATTATGTATGCTTTTCACATTTTGACGACATTTTATACATGATCTTCCATTCTCCCTCCGTCGTATTAAGTGTAAAACTTTCGAAGTCACATAAAGTTTGAGAAAATTCCACTAACTACACTCTCCACCAATCAAATATCGTTTCTGCCACTAAAGTCTCATCTCATTGGTTAGAATATATTATGAACACTTAATTTGGGACGTCCCAAGATTTCATTATGAACAACTTAATATGGGACGAAGGAGTATTTTTGCAGGTGAAATCTGAACAGCAGTATTCAAAACTAAGTAAAACTGTCACCACTTGTTATAACTGTATCTGCAACAAAGATGGTACACAAGGTATCTTGATAATGTTCGGATCATAAAGAGATTTGAAATTACTATTGTAAACGCCCCAATGTAGGACTGAGATACACCTCAAGTCCTTTGTTTAAATAGCTTTTTGGCTATTTAAATCAAAAGAACCTAAATTTATAGCTTGCAAAAAAGAATCTAGTAAAGGTGGATATGGAGGAACCAGAAGCCAAAATACTCCTAATATAATTAGAGACAAAAGAATAATTGTAAAACGAGGCTGCAAATTTTCACTGCTGCTGTTGCTACTCGCTATGCTTTGTACCAGGTGCTTCCGTAACTTCATCAACTCCATCCTCCTGTAAGCCAAATATAAACAAATGAATGAGCATAAAGTCAAATCTGTAGAGATGAACAAAGGAGGAGACCCATGAGACCAAACATACAAAAAGGGACTAGACCTGCGCGAGACTAAACGCTGGGTAGAGTTTTTTGGTCTAAACAGTAACTGGTTAGAGCTGCAGGAATGAGGGCCAAAAATATGGATAAGATGGAAATGCCTAAGATTTTCTTCTTCTTCTTTTTTTTTTTTTTTTTTTTTTTTTTTTTTTTCATTATAAACAAGTGGTAAACCTTAGTAATTTTCTGTTATATCCCGCGAGTATTCCTATATAAAAATTTACTATGGGTTTCTTTTTTAACATCAGTAATAGTTCTAAAAAAGATTAAGCATAAACAAGTTTTTCTATGCTAATTAGTAAACAACTCAAACTATTAGTTTGATGCCAGTCCGGTTTGGTAAAATGTCAAAGTGAGATTGCGCGCATTCGTGTAGGAAGGCCGGCAACTATATGAGCTAAAAGACTACGACTACAAGCCAAGCCCGAAGCAAGCTACTCGCTTCTATTCTTGTTGGGATTGGGTTTGACCAAGATTTTTCAGTCAAACTGATCCAAACAGAATTGTGAACAACCCTACTTCAAAGTATTGTAATTGGCCAATAATACACCAGCTAGTAAGGTTTTCATCAAGCAACTCCTAGGTTGAGCAATTAAGCTACCATAATCTTAAATGAGCCGAAATGACTTCAATCCTCAAAAGATTTTACCTAAATAGGTTAATTATGCTCCTTACAATTCAAAGCATACAACACGACACTCGCGTTAGCTTTAATGGCAATGGAACTCTAATCATAACATGAAACAACTACATTAACCTTTGTTGCCTCATTTTCACCTCCATTTAATCAAAGTGATACTTTAAACTTTAAATTAAACACGTGGCCTTATAAATCATGGATCAAACAACCCTTCTCTTATAAATCATGGATCAAACAACCCTTCTCGTCCTCTTTCACTCGTCTAAATGCATACACAATCACATTGCCACTTTTGCATCAACACACAACCCAAACCCCATTTCGACTCACGCCTATAAACGACAAAGTTCTTGGTTTCTATAGTAATAACAATATGGAGAACTTGCTCAATTTATGTTTTAGAGTTTCAAATAGTTATTTCGTATTCCGGACTACAAAAACGTCACTTCTCCTTGTCTAATCGTTCACAGGGTAGCCATTTTTGGAGAAGCGCCATATAGATCCATTGTGATAACCAACTAACAATAATAAACTTAATCTCGGGTTGGTTCATTTTGGTGTCATAACTCAAACGACTTTAACTTTTAACGAGTATGCATGTGCACCATCTTTACTCTTCACATATAAAAAGAGTCGTATAAGCCATAAGCCACACTTCTTTCAAAGTGAGGTTAAGGTTCGACTTAGGAAGGTCGAAAATCCCGCCAAAACAAAGAATAAAAAATAAAAATAAAAATAAAATACAAAACTTCACAACTAAATACATTTATTCACAAAAGATCGAGAGTTTGTAGTGATAGAAGGTATTTATTACTTTCAATGTCGACACAACAAACATCATGATACATCGCCGCAAGCAATTGCACATGGTCCCCAACACTAAAGCGTCTATGACGCCAAAAGCATTCTAATGGGGAGGCAAAAGTATTTGTAGGACTTTCTTTCCTTCCTAAAAAGCTTTGACCTTGCCCAAAAGTGTTCTTCTTGCCCTTCGACTCTATGAAGAGATAAGAATACATAGATGAATATTGAATATTACGTGATTACTGAATCTACGAACGTCGTCGGTGTGTTTGCCAACCATGAGGCGCCACTAAGAACTCGTACTACCAATATTAACTCCTAAACATCGTCTTTAGAGTGTCTTCCTCCACTCCTCTTTCATCTTTAATTAGAAGCGTCTTAAACGAATATCAATCTTCAAAAAGTAACTAAACCCTTGCAATTTATTCAACAAATCATCCATCTAACGAAGTAGGTACTTGATTCTTCATCATCGACTTATCTAACTCATGAAATTCAATGCACATTTATATCGTGTCGACTTCCTTTGCCAAAAAAAATGCTCCTACTGCAAAGTATGTGGTCTAATGAAACTTATCATCTCTTGCATCTTGCAGATGCCAATCAACATAAAGCACGGGCAATAAGTGTTGCTCGCGAAATTCCATTTGTCGAGTTGTCGATCATGCGATAAACATGGAAAATCCTCTAGTAACACATTTGACAATCGCAACTAAAACCTCGTATAACAAAATCAAATGTCTAAGAAGGCAAATAATCTTTCATCACTCACCTTTTTTGGGTAATGCTTTCCAGCCTTTTGCGACTAATCCACGAGGTTTGAGCACCACCACAGCATACAAACCGAGTAAAGCCCTCCCTTTTTTGAGAAGGTTGGCATAGCCGCATCAAGGTTGTTTGCACCAAGCACGAAATGAACTCGAGACCTCTCACATTTATAGTGATGATAGTCACAAGCCTTTTACAACTAAGCCACCTTTGGCTACTAAAATAACACCAAAATCGCCTTTCTAAGGTTCCCTATACATGGTTTCCTATCTACATACAATGTTTTCTCTTACGAACTAACTCGATATCATTTCAATACAACTTTTGGGTTTGGTTTCACCTAACCACTCAACCTAAATGATCACGCCTTACCCACTTATTCCAAACACAATAATTTCACTACAAAGTTTTTATCCTATATGTTGATCGTATAACCACCAAATACCTTGTTCATGGACATTACTAATAGTCCTCTCTAGTGCTAAAGGCTAATCTAGTTTATTAGCGGGAACATCAAACTTCCTACAAGACTTAAACAAGCGATTCACCAAAATCAAATAATAAAGAGTAGATAGTAGATATAAAGTTGACCAATAACATACCTTATCGGCAACCATCTCAAATTCCCAATCCTTATGTCTATTCATCTTTCACCATGACTTCACTAGCATTGCCTTTTTCTCACGCTTGAGCCATTAAAATTTAACTTTGGGCTCATGCTAAGTGCCGACTCTTTACAGCCGTGGCACAATTTGTTTCGGCAATCCTTACTCTTGTGGTCCAATTCACGCAATTGTAGCAAGCTTTTGCGCTTGCTTTCGGGCGATCAACTCTTGTGGTCTAGTTTCCAAGAGAAACATCCTTCGAGTCGGCTAAGCACTCACCAACGTGGCGTCTTTTACACTTGATACAAAGCGACCTCCCTTCGGGAATCCGGACTATCAGCGGAAGATTCTACATTCTTTCCTTTTTTAGAGGTTTGAGGTGATCCTTCAAACTTCCTTTTCTCGAACTTCCTTTTCCCCCTTGGTTTCTCATCTTCGATTGATAGCTCTCTCCTCCTTTTAGTATACAATAATAGAGATATTTTAGTATATGCTAACATTAAAATAACATAAACTTAATGTGTGTTCTCGTATTACATACAAAAGAATAAAAAATTAATTGATAAATATAATCATGTTCTCGGAAAGAAAAGGATGGAACTACCAAATTTTCATCTAAATAAATACGAGATAAAAGAAACCACACCTATCAACTTTACATTATATCCTTATTCTATGATAATTAGTAATGTCAAGGTTAAAAATCATGGACATTTTGTCATCCAAATGTTTTTTCCTTTTATTCCGTCACCGTTTCTTTCCTTGCAAAATGGGATAGAAGTTGATGAAAGAAACACATCAGAGAAATACCATCTCTTTCCTTTTTAAGAAAAGAGCTCATAACACAGTTTCTAATGTTCCTCAATTATACTAATAATCATCACGTTACAACAATACACGATGAACCCAGAACAGGGTATGGAGTATCACATTATAAGTACAGAATACTTATACCTTTACCTATATTGTGGTTATGAACTTACAGATAATCTTAACGCACTTTTTTCTACATTGAGAAGGCTGGTTGTAGACAATATGCGACACTAAAATGAAGTATTTGAATGTAATCCGAAAAATGCGGCCATGTACTACAATTATTTAATCAACTCGTGTATAAGATTTTAGTTACCTTGGAGTAAGACGACCTTGATCCTCTCTATCAGACGGTAATTGAAATGAATTAGCATGACGTTGCTCCTCTCTATCGGGCGGTAGTTGAAATGGAAAATGAGCAAATTGTATCTTCAAGGCTGGTGAGTCAGGTTTCTTGTTGTCAAACTTGTAACCTACATAGCATCCTATTCAATTAAAACTTAAGAGAGAGAATTTTGGAAAGAAAAAAAGTAAAAAAAGTCGAACCTTGAAGGGCTTCCATAGCAGTTAAAGCATGATTGGAATCTGAAAACTCAACAAAGCACAAAACCAAGCCTCTATCTGCACCCTGCAATTTACAATAATTTGATATGTAGGTAAGTATCCAATATAAGCACGACTGTTCATGATTGAAGATCAAAGATTGCATTAATAAATAATTTCTACTTTCAGGTTTTCTGTATTTGAAAAGGCCTGAAGTAAAAACACATGGGTTGTATCAAGTTGTAACGAATGATCTTACATCAATGTTGGATTCAAGTAACATAAATCACTGGAACAATGAATATATGGTGCACCTTAATTGTTTGTAAGCGAGAATATGGATTAACAAAATAACACCATAATTCTTCCAATAGTAATGTATTGCAAGGTAATCCAAAGAAGGTGCTGATAAAATTAAAGACTGCAACTTAGATAATGATAATTATATGTAGGGAACCAATTATGTATCTATATCTTATGCTATGCACATTCGTCTTAATGATGAGAATGCAACTTATATATAAATATTTTTTTGTCATTTAATTCAATACAGCTTATTGATTGGTTTTTATATGTGTCATTCGACACTTAAGTAACTCAATTGGCCATTCATGGTAGCAGTCAGCTTGCACAGTGTTAGAAATAAAGTAATCATGTTATTTTGTCGTCCATGGACTAGTTTTCTCATTTTATTAGTTTACACCTTAAACACTATAAATAGTGGAGGTTTCTTCATTTTGTAACGCTACCAACTCATTTGTATCAATAAGGAAGGGAAAAAAAAAAAAAAAAAAAAAAAACACTTATCAAATTCTCTCCAACTCCCACTAAAGCTTATTCACGAAATATTTTAGTCCACAAAATTTCCTTAAACAAGCCATTAGTTAATGGTATTTTAAACATTTGATAGAGGTCAAATATTTTTATTTAACCAAGTGTATATCAATAAATCATGGAAACTTTAAGCTTCAATGTTGCTTAATAAATACTCTAAAAAGGCACCTAAAAGGCCCACTCATAAATCATTAAGCCTCTTAGCATGTTTTATTCTTCTTTTTTCTACATTTTTTTTTTTTACTTTTTCTATATTAGTAAGGAATTTCCATGTTAACAAGAACCATACGCATATTCCCTAATAAATGTTATCTCTGACATGTTAGTTATGTTGGCCATTTACTTCAACAGGGCAACAACCTCCTGACCTTATGACCTTATCAAACTGAAGCATCACTGGTTCCAAATTAACAAAAACGTCTTTTAGGTTATAAGCAATTAATATATTTCCAATAAATACAATACACAGAACTACGGAAGATAGGTATTAAACAAAGTGTGCATTAGTCAATACATGTCCAATAAGGCAATAATTGCTTATATTGCTTAATAGATATACGTCAAAATTATATGAATGTCAAAACATCAAAAAGGGGAATGACGAGTATCAAACTTACATGTCTTGGCTCCTTATGCACAAGTCGAAGTTCTTGAAAGCCGAGGAAAGGCCGGAACAAATCTTTTGCCAGATGTCAAGGAACAATAATCATCTAGATAATCTTGATAGAGAAGAAATATTTCTAACCATCACCAATATTAGCTACATGCTTAGAAAGTTCAAAATAATTTGTGAGTGCTTTTTCTCTTGTCAAATGATCCATTATTCTCATTAATGGACGGCAATATACATTCTCTCCATCACATGTAAGCTAAAGTAATATCTGTATTGAAATGTTCTGCGTAAATTGTGACTTACTTCAAGAATTTACCCTTTTGCATCATTATCAAATTTTTGGACTATTGATTTTGGTGAGTAGTTAAATGGTTTTGTTTGGTATACTGTGTAACACCTTTACAAAATAACAAGTTGATTAGAAAATAGATACTTTTTGGAGTAAGTAAATATGCACTGAATGCAAACAAAACCAGTTTGTGTATAGCATCAACTGTTTTTTGTGCCAAAATTACCATTGACGGAACTAAATAATCTGTACCTGTACCTCTTAAAAAATCATAAGAATTAGTGGTGGCTAAATGAGCGGGTTGGGCAAGGGTCAAAAGGGTAGATTTTGGTACATATCATATCAGATTTGATTGACGTAAAACACTTTTTGTCTTAAAATCTAACATTTACACAGTACATAGTTAGTATGTCAAAGATGATTACAAAAATCATATCATTCCAACAATATTGTAACCTTTTTTTGATAAAACAATGTAACAGATTTTATGCATTTACAAACACCATGAGTGACTTTTTATCCATTTGACCTGTTAGTGACAAAGCAAAACCCCAATCAACCCATTCATAGTTTAATGGGACAAAACTGCCTCCTTATGAATATAACCTCAAAATCGTTACTGATAGTTCACAAATATATCACAGAAAAGGATACGAGATACTTCTCTTCGAGAACAGTCAGATGGAAGTGCATCCACAAACAAGACATTAGATTCCCGAATTCCAACCGGTGGACCACTAGCCATCCTCAAAGATGCGGGTCTTTCATTTACAATGTCAGGAATTCCGGGCCCAATTCCCTGCATAACATCTCTTCTACCAAGCGGATATCGATCTTCCCACACAGGTGGATGACCATTACCGCTTATTCCAGCAGCGTATCCACTAATTCCCGTTTCAGGACGACAAATACCCATGATATCATCCACACCACGTGGTCCAGGCCTCGATGGCAAAATCTTAAAAACACGATAAAACATTGACATTTGACTCATTAATCGCTTATATAAAATTAAAAATCCAAAAGCATATGACTTGACATTTAATATGCGTGATTCTTACATCGTTTTGTAGATAATCAGACGAGCTACTAACGTGATTATGAGATGTCCACAATGGTTGTGACGACAATGTTGATGGTTCAGATGGTATATAACCAGGATAGGCTGGTGGTGGGCCACTTGCTGTTACAAACGACCACACTAATAAATATAATCTCATCTCAATCAGCACCAAAAACACAAAACAAATTAAAGTTTTTGCACCATTATTCTCTATGCCATTCGGTTTCTCAACTGTACGAAATTTTACAACTTCTAATCATCTTACTGCTAAAAGATATCTAAAGCCTAGATTGTCAAAGATCATGTAATTATTATCACTTAAACATTCGTAAAAACCCTAGGATCACCAAAATCCCATCGTTTTACTGCTTTGAATAAATCTAAACGGCTTAAACTCTCCTTAGAAGGTGTTCAGAGTTTGCTAATTTAGTTGTTTGTCCACCTATAGCTTTTTTAACGCAGATAAACATTTTTTAGAGTATCCGCTTATTTAAGAGTGAATCAGCACATCCATACCTGATTTTCAAAGAAAAAAAGCAAATAAGCACTTTAAATCAATGATTGTTTCTTTTCTCCACTTAGAAATAAGCAAGTACCAACTGCTTATTTGTAAATGTGTATTCCTTCTTTAAGATTGTTAAAAGTAGGCACTTGATAACCTCCTACTTTGAGGCAGATAATCGGTTATTCTCATTAGTACCATCTCCATGAACATTCTTTTCCTAACTTACGACAAATACGGACCCGAAACAAATTCTTGAACCCTCTAATCCTAAAAAGACTAAAACTTTATGAATTCTAAGGCACTAAACTTAACCCAAAAGTTATTAAATTCCTATATCCTATTTACCCATTTGTTAGAAACAGATTACAAGATCAAATTCACTAGAAGCAAAATAAAATCAAGGGTCTTTTATTGTAAATGATATGGGTCAAATTGGGTAATTCAAGAAGATGAATAACAAATATAAAAGAGTTAATATTTTGTGGGTTTAAAAGAGAGAAGAAGAAGAAGAACCTCTGTCAGCAGCGTATCGCCAGTAAGGATCCGCCATTGTTTTGTTTTGATGTTCGGTTGATAACTTCCCCTGTTTCTTTCTTTTATATTTGGGTGTTTAAAGATTTTGTTTTAGGATGTGTTTGTTTAAGCTTATGTTGTTATATAATATGACCAGTGTTCGGCTTCTAATTTTGTGGCTTATTTTGATACTTACGTGCTTAGGGGTGGTCCACTCACCAAATTATTACATCATCTTTATCCAATAAAATCTCCAATTTCAAAACTACCAATTCTACACTAACTCTTAGAAGAAGGGTATTAGTGTTAATCCTACCAATTTTTTCCATATATTTTAATCATAAAATCACATCTGATATTAAAATAAAAACATACCATTTCATTAAAAATAAAAACATACCATTTCATTAAAAATAAAACATTACATAATACTTAAAAAAGGGCTTTAAGAAAATATATCCTCAAAAAATGCGATATTGAATTTTATATATATCCAAAGCACGCATAAACCATTGTAAAATGTGTAAAAACTACCAATCACTGCTAACCACTACTCAGTGGAAAGGATATATATACGATTATTCACTTTATGAGGGATATATACATTTCATTAAAAATTTAAAAAACTACAACTTAAAATGAAACTACAACTTAAAAAAAAAACAGTACATAAGTTAAATAAAAAACAAATGAAACTACAACTTAAAAATTGCATGCCCATCCGTGTTTCGCCGCAAAAAGTGAAGAAAAGAATAAAGGGTTTCGCCCAAATAAAATAAAATAACTTTTATAGAAAAGAATATCCTATATATATAGCATTTAACCTCATTCTCTCTTTCTTTCATCTCTCCGGTAATCTTCTCACTTTCCAACCACCGGAAAATCCCTTTTTCCGGCATTTCTTATCTTCGAGGTTCTCTTTTCTTCACTTTTTCACACACCCTTTATTTATTTCTTAATCTTTTGTGTATAAACTACAACTTAAAAATTACATAAGTTCAAAATACGCCCCACCACGATCGGCTGACCCGCTCCACTCACCGATTGGCCTAACCGACTAGGTGGGCGGTGTTACCGATCTACCCGTCACCGAACCCCAAACCGAGTCCACTCCTCCCTCTTATATAACATCAATGTTATATAAACCCGTAAGTGTCAATGTTATATAAGCCCGTAAGTGTCAAAATATGGCTTATGATATAAGCCGAACTTATATAAAGTAATAAGCCCATATATAAGCCGAAACAAACACCTCCTTAGGGTGTGTTTAGGATTTGATTACACAAAAAGACCGTGTAAAATTATTTGTTTGTAAGAAACTAGTCTTTAATCCGCTTAGTTATAAAAAGACTGCCTAATTACTCAAAATGATCATTATAAATAATCAACACGAAAAAATCTCATTCTGAACTATGAAACTGGTTCATGGCCGGTTATTTCCGCGTGGGTATATAATATAGAAGTGTAAATTACAATTTTCGTCCTTTTGGTTGTTCAAAAATTGCACCTTCGCCTTTTTCCGCCAATAATTGCGCCAAGCTTCCTTCATTAGTCAACCTCTGTTAGTTTTGAACTTGTAACTTTTAAGGGCAAAAGAGTACTTTAATTAAATGATATTTTAATTTAATGAACATCAAGTTTCCGTGTTTAAGCGTATAAAATAATGCTATATATATATATATATATATATATATATATATATATATATATATATATATATATATATATATATATATATATATATAACAGAGGCATTTGGCATTAACGCCACCTCAATGCCACATAAGCATTTGTCCAACTAAGCAATTTTTCATCCACCTAAGCAATAATAATTATTTTTCGAATTTAATGTATTAATTTTCAAATTGTTAAGAAATTATTTCAAAATCGATTTTAATAAAAAATGACCATGGTGAGATTTGAACTTGGGTCGTTTGAAGGATTAGTATAAATAACTTGTGTGTTTACCACTTAGGCAACAAGTTATTTTGATAATTATGTTGCATACTATAATATATAAATGGCTATAATTTTATTAGAATCATAGAGTAAATAAAATTCTTAATGAGATAAGTATCAAATCTTTTACAATAATAATCTCATACAAAACATTTTATACATTATTAAAAATCCGGACTATTATTTTTCACAAAATAAAAAACCCTAATTATCAAAATTTCTCCAAAACTCCATCACAATTTTAAGGTTTTAATGATTTTAATGTGTTTTTGCAGTTATAATAAAAATAGTTGTTTGTTTTGCGTTCTTGAAGCTTTGATAAGGTATATTTTTGTTTTCTTGAAGCTTTGATAACATATGGCTAAGGTACGATACCTTACAAATGCTTCATATTTG
Source organism: Chrysanthemum lavandulifolium (assembly GCA_022545495.1). Classification (NCBI taxonomy): domain Eukaryota; kingdom Viridiplantae; phylum Streptophyta; class Magnoliopsida; order Asterales; family Asteraceae; genus Chrysanthemum; species Chrysanthemum lavandulifolium. The sequence goes on along the minus strand of CM040238.1, from coordinate 35,843,521 downwards.
CAAAATATTTTCCTTTGTTTAAAGTTGTACACATGATACTCGATAGGTAACATGTATAACTTTGAAATTTACATTAATGTAATAGCAAACCTTGATAAATACATTATACTATAATTAAATACATTAAACTATAATAGTGAACCCCGAATGATAACTTTTGAGTCTAGGAAATTATAATATAGTAATCCTCATTCTAAGTGAAAAAGAACACTACTTTGTGTAAGAATGAACGATTATTGAAAAATGTTGCTAACATGAGAGCAAGAAGACCATCATACTTGCGTGTTGTGTTTAAAAAGTTATTTGCATATGCCTAATAGGGAGGATGTGAAGTGCTTTAAGCATAGAATTAGTAGAATAGTGTCTCCGTTTGTATTTACTTTATGCGCTATTTAAAAAGCTTAATTAAAGTTCGTTGAACTTGCTCTTTGACTCTATATTTGACAATGGTAGTGAGTTTTCTTGTGATGTCAGAATTTAGTAAAAGAAATAACTTTTATATAATCAAATGTCGCTTTGTTTTTTTTGCAAATTATTTCACTAGAGATGATAGGTAGCACCTCTTATGAATGTTCTTGATTTACATCTCCACATTTTAATCGTTACTACATATCTAATATTATTATTTTGATTTGCTCAATCGTCAGGGAATGAGCCTGCTGGAGTTAGAGGATGAGGTTCAAGATGACCTAAAGGAACCTCAACAGGTATACGAATGACCGACTTTTCATTCTATATCAAGCTGATTAAACAATAAGTGGGTTTGATTGCCGCAATGTTCGGCCGATTTTTAAGGTCTGAACTCTTTGAGAAAGGTGTTACCTTTATCTGCATATAGCCCCTCTTTGTTGCATATTAAAGTCAATAGAACTGGTCCTTATTATGCTGACGTTAAGGATTTAATAGGTAACTGACTCATAACAGTTACTTAATAGGTAACTAACTCATTTGTCCACCATGGATTGATGTTAATACATGTAAAACGATTATTTGTTACTCATATGATTATTACTCGGATAGATAGGAAGCCAACATCATTCATAAAGTTGACTTACTTAAAGAAAGACGTGAGCTAAGAGAAGATATCGTAGAAGTTAATTTGGTGCAAATTCTTTTGCCATATCTTCTTTTGTCTCCGCTTCTCTTTGCATAAGTTAGTTTTACGACCGATTTTGGCTTTCGTCTATCCGAGCGCATAATCGTTACTAGAAAATGAAATTGAGATAGACTTTTAAAACGGTGTTAGTGGAAAATCTTTATTGTGAAGCCTATATAAGATCCGCTCCATGCAAATTTGAGATCCATATTACAAAGAACACTGTTTTATTCAATAATTTACTTAGCTTGCCATCACCACAAAAAAAGTGTTTACGATCGCGGTGGGTTGAATATGCATTCCGCATCTGCTTATGATGCATTTTTCAAAATTTGGGTTATTAATGATTTGCTCATGTTGGGTTGCATTTGCTTAGGCTTGCTTTCCACATCCCATGGTGGCTTATTGCGTTTGCCTCTTATGTCAAGAGGAACACCTATATTCGTGTTGGGATTGCAGTGGAAGGTCACCAATCCAAGTTCATGTGGTATGTTACAACAAATTATATGTATATCGAAATTTGAAATCCTCTTATGATGTGGGCACGCTGCAAGTAATTTTTATGCATACAAAGATTTTTGGTACCGATGTTTTATGCGTAAAATTGGGCATCTCATTCTTTGAAATATTTTGCGAGAAAATGGATCTGTCAAAGTTGAATGACCAATGGCGGTTGGAGGAAAAGGCCGCCGCCATCGAGGCATATGGAAGGAAAAATGGAATGCCGAAAAGGCCTAAATTAGGTCTGAGCTCGGAAAAAATGCCGAGCGAGAAGAGAAGGTACGCTTTAAGTAACTTTTGTCAATTTAATATGTATTCTAGAAGATTGTCATAGTTTGGAAATCGTTTTGATGGGTAGTCGCTCAAATAAAATGCACACCTTCCCACCAACATTCCGAATTGATTTTGAAGAAATTGTTTTTTCTATTGCTATAAACGTAGCATCCGGAAAAATAGTGTTTTTAGCTACATTGTATTGTAGATAGAACAACCTTTAAAAATTTGGATATGCAAGACCGCGATTTTTCTCGCCACTGTAATTTGATGATATTGACATCTTTTGAACTAAAAAATTAGATATGATAAAGCTAACCATAAATATCTTTGAATATAAGATTGTGATTCATCTGTCAAGTAAACTAAGAAAATACAATAATACGAGATGAAGTTTCGTTGGAAATGATTAGTTATGGGTCATATTAGAATCTGGTATGTATTGTGCAATATGTCCTAACTTAAACCATTTGCACAATTATTTATAAACGGGTGAGTTTGGATTTGGTATTATATGTTATAGGTTAAATAAGACGATACCTATAGGAAAAGATTGTGTCTGTAAAGAGCTTGAGAAAAGTGAGAAAAGAGATGAGAAAATGTGTAGTAATGCATTGGGCATGATATTTAGGCGTAGTGGTGTTTGTCGTGCTTTTAGGATTATATAAATTGCTAACCCTTTTAATGACATTGCACTTGCTATAGGTTGGAGCACCGTTTTCTAAGTATATTTAATAAAAGAAACATGGGTTCATAGTTTTTAGCCTTCGTTGTTTATCTAACCCTTAAGAGTTCGGTGTTCGCTGATCGCCGATTACAAGATGATGGGAGGAAGCTTGATAATGAAGGTTGCTTTTGGATGTTGAACGTAGTAGAACTGTTCCTAATTGGCGACCCGTAAACTTTGTAGTGGCCTTGGAACAACTGGGGTTGGAGGTGAAGAAGTTAACTAGAGTAATTCGAGGTAAACTTTCTTTTTCTATGAACTCAATGCACTCATGCACGCATATTATGGACTAAATCCGCCAATATATTATACGTTAAATAAAAGTCAAGATTCAAATATGATTTTGACATATTTTAGATTTTCTTATATATCGTGTGATCCGCATACGCCTCGTGGTGTAGATGCACTCTTCTGTAGATCGAGATGACTCAAGATGGTATTTTGAGAAAGTTCAAGTCTTTAGTGCAAAGTTTTCGTGTAATCATTTTATATCTGTTTGTTTAAGTTCGGGGGTTTAATTATCGCTTTAAAAATATAAGCTATTTAAGTTAAATAGTTGTAATTAAGAGCTTTGTTTCAGATGCTAATGGAACATCAAGCTTGATTGCAAAGACAACACGGATGAAGAGAATGACTAAAATGAAATGGAGGAATTTTTTAATATTTCTTGTGCTTCTATTTAACTTTTGCATCATTTGTTTTCCATTCTACTGTGACGACTTCGCACACGGTATGTTTTTGTGCAATAGGATCTCAAATGAGTGGATTGTCACTTTACTTTTTGTTTATAGTTGTATTATATAGAATCTGTAACATATCGTGTCTTTTTTTGTTGCAGCTTTCGTTCCAGTTGTGGACAAGCGAAATACAATATACGCTAGGAAGCGTGGTTGCACTGCTTTCCGAGGCAAGGATTTGAGTGCTGCTATCGATTCATACACGGGGTGTAAGACTTGCTTTGTTTTCACCCCGCGATTGGGATTAGTGTTCTTATTGAAAAATCATATTACCATTTACAATGGAAGGATAAGAATGCATGATCTTATTCAAGATATGGGTAAGCATATTTATGGAATGCCCCAAATAGCGTGCTATGGGATATGGATGAAATGTATGATTTGGTTAAGAAAACAGGGTAATAAACCTTTGTTTTATAAGCTAATGTGTTTAGAATATCAAGCAAATGGGAACATTATTGATCTAAATTTTGTTCTTTCTTTCAGGAACTGCAAGTAATTGAAGGCATAGTAGTGCGTCAATACCCAAAGCATCGTTTAAATGTTAATATTTTTGAAAGCATGAAGAATCTTCGGCTACTTTATGTTCACGGTGAATTCACTTGTGGTGAACCTACATTTCTCCCTGATGAGTTACGATGGCTTAGTTGGAAATATTACCCATTTTTATCTCGCCAAGAGTGCATATGCATAAGCTTGTTGGGCTTGAAATGAAGTATGGGGATATAGAACGCCTATGGAAAGGACATAAGGTATGATATAAGTAGGCGAAATAAATTTCTTAGCAACACAGTCAAGTCATGGTCGCCTCTATACAATAGGTTCTTGGTAATCATTCTTTGAATGAACATTAATTTTGCGATCGTTAGAACGGATAAAACAACCAACCACCACTTAGTTATCGCTTTGTTACTTGCGACACAAAGCTTGCTACGGTGGCTAAATAGTGACCATTATTTGGTCCCTAAGCTAAAGTGTTTTACGTTATTGATTATGCATCGATTTTTGTCACTAATGAGGATTTATTTGTAGTGTGTTGATCCTCTCCTAGAAACGAGTGACAAGACCGATATGTTGACAAAGAGGTGAGCAAAACAACAATGATCTATTACAGGAAAAAAAATGTGATTGTTGTTACGTGATCGTGAATTGAAGGATCCTATGTAGAATATAATCTTATTTTTTCACCATGTTGAAGCCGAAAAGAACCCGATAAGCGTGTCCTATTCTTAGGAAATTTGATGATAATGCCACCTCTCCGAAAGGTGTTGATCCCATTAAAGATAAAATGACCAAGAACCAACACGACATAATATATACAAGATTAGAACACGACTTTTAGACGCTCACCAAATGTCTTAAAAGGTAATCGTGTGTAAAGAAACGACTTTGTTAAACCGATTTGGTCCATTTGCCCATATAACAAACGTAGTTGTCTTCTCATTGCGTGTAATGAAGATGAAACAACTAACAAAATGCCCAAATCGAATTAGTACTAATGAAGACTCTCGGTCGATATAGTGGAAATGAATATATGGACATTGTTTAAAAGATCCTAGATCATGGGTTCATCAAATCTTTCGCATTAGTGTAAGCACTCCTACATAGTTAGAAGTAACAAATTACAATGTTAATACAAATAGCAACAACCCTAACTCGGTTCATATTCATTGGCGAAGAAGCACATATCTTCTCCGAACAAGATACTACTTTGGTATATCTTCCTAAACGCATTTTCTCTTTTTCTTAATGTCGCGTGTTTTGGTTACATATCAATACATTGCTTTTGTATTTTTCGGATGGCCAAAGAAGGGTACGTTATGAATGCAGATGTTATCGAGGATCAGTAAAGAGATCTCAAATTTTCTAATACCTATTTCTCACACAAACAATGAAGATTGTCACTCGAGGAGTTCAATATCAACGACATTTCCTTTCTTGGTCCTTTTGACCAACAATCTACAACCACCGACGATATCCAAAGACCAATCATAGTGGACACTTACACACGACTTCCAACACCCAAAGAGTGCGAAGACCAATTAAGTAGATGTTAAAGAATCACAAAAGGAAACCGATAGATCAAGTAGTTCTTAAGCTTTGAAACATTCATTTTTGTAACTGATCTTGTGCTACACGATCTTACACATTTGCTTTTTTCTGTGGAAATCCGGGAATAAATAAAAGGTCTGAAAATGAGGCATATTGAAGCTGCGATTCATAAACAAGCTCCAACTCTTTAAAAGCCATGGTACTTTTCTCAATTTCATTAGTTCCGTTGTTTGATAAATAAGCTAATGATGTAATGTGTGTGTGTGATAAATACAAATTTTTAGAATACTGTTCGTTCAGTCATGCTGATTTGGCTTTTTGAAGTAAAGATCACAGGATGGGCATCTCAACCGAGTACTAGGTACTGAAGTGTTAGTCGGTGAAAACATCGTAACTCATTCATCTTCTTTAAATACCATTGAGTATTATTTTTTTTCTTAAATGGTTTGTTAACTATTGTTTTATGATCATTTGAGTTTTATAAGTGCAATAACCATATAATTCACTTAGGATACCAAGTGAAGTAAAACCATTATACATGGATGGAGCCTCTGTTGTATACACCATGATGGAGTTGAGGAAGAAGCTTAATTGTATGCACTAAAATAGAGTAGACACTTTTTTGGTTATCCGGCTAAACAAATTGTTATTTAAGTTAATTTTTACATTTACATAAACATTTAGTAATTGTATGCACTAAAATAGAGTTTGCAAGCCGGGATAAGATATCTCAGAAGAACCACCCATCGGCCATTGATTGTGTGTCGACTCATCAAAGTTTGTATAAGGCTGTAAGTTGGGTTGTTTGGTGACCATCTCTCTTGGCAGGTCAAATTGAGCCCCACCACCACCATAACTGAACGGGAACTCGTCATGGTAACTATGACTTGGCTCAAACCTACATGAGCTTGTGTCAAGAGATCCACCAAGGTATGTGAACTGACGACTTAGATGGTTGGGTCCATTGCTGACATTTGGAAACAAGGGGATAACTTCTGATGCGCTCTGCATACCATGCTCATCATCGAGTAAATCATTGATAATATCAAGATGAGGGAATTCATCACTAATGTACCATGAGCCCGACGATGCTTAGCAGAAACTCGTAGTTACTCAAGTGATCATGGGATCTTGGCTTGCGCAAATCAATGTTTTGAATGTTATTAAGCAAAGAATGATCATTGTGTAAGCCTCTGTTGCCGCTACTAATACCCATCCACTAAGATCCATTTTGCAATAGATCGCGATTTGCCATTCCCGATGAGAACCCATTTCTGGTGAAATGCTAGAATCGAGTTGTGTGGTAGAGACATGGGTGTCATTGATATGATAGGAGAATGAGGTGGGCGTGAATATGTCAAATTTGGAGAATATGGTTGACTAAAAGTAGTTGAAGATGAAGTTGCGGGATCCCCATAATAGCATTGCGATATGACCGAGGAACAACACTATGGGTTGCGGTAGCGAGTACATCGGGACCCAATCGCCCCGCCACAAACATCGAACAAGGTAGAAATGGTGTTGCATTCACCATTGATACAACAGTGTTAGCACTAGGTCCGGGCCTGGAACAAGGGAGCACTCGGCCGAGAAACGGGCCGAGATGCGAGCTTGTCAATCGAAACAGCACATGCCGGACAGGAGGCGGCTTTGACACTTGGTGATGAACAGGCTTATCATTGGTCATGTACTCAAGGAGGTCCTGGACCATTTATGGCCTTTCCAGTTGAGATAGACTCTTGGACAATTTTGGAGACATTTTTTTGCCTTTTGGGTCCCAATCGTATGACCAAAAGGTTTGGGCGAGGCTAAACTTGCAGCTGCATTTACTAATTTATATCTTTTGCAGATAAAGGGGCATCGAATGTCACTTTCGACTGAGCATATTCATGGACTTGAGAGTAGTTTCGAGAGACCAGAGAGCGTTGAGTGCACTTGGCTGTGATTGTTCATTAAGTTTGTGTTCTTGAGATTTATGAGGTATTCTTTATTATTTTCACAATCCGATTAATATGATGTATTATGGAGGCCTGGTTAACAAATCCAAAATAAAACACTTTTAGTTTAATCTCTTGATAAGCTATATATCTATGTACATCTATTTGTGTTTAAACAGTGTTTTTTGAGATAATCTGATTAAAAATTTAGACTCGATAAAGCATTATGTTCTATTTCAAGTAATTCCCTTATCATCAAAGTGAGGATGCCATACACATAGTAGATAAAAGAAAATGACTTTCAAGTATGGAATAGGTTTAGCATAACTTTTGTATTAACTCAGATTTTGATATTCTCAACTTTTGTATTAACTCATATGTAATTGGTTTTGTAATAACTAAGTTTAGCATAAGCAGTTTGTGATGTTTGGTTTTGAGTTACGATTTTTTGAGTTACTTGGACTTGCCACGTCTGTGATGCAACATTCATACTATTTGAGTCATAGTCAAGGTGCATGAAATTCAAAGTTTGGACAAGTGAAAGATGCTTGAAAGATCTCACGATGGAAGCAATTATATGGACAATCAAGATAAGAACCTCTGACTGTTAGTTTTCACTATTTTGTAATAAGTCATGTAATTTCTTTTGTAAGGTAACCGAGTTCGCACTAAAAGTTTTCGACTAATTGTTTATATTAAAATTTATAAAAATGTACTATCAAGATTCTCACGTTTCGTTAGCTATCGTGTGAGTGTGGCAACGTTAAGTTATACAATTGAATCATGTTTACTTGGTAAGGACTTATGCAATTATGTTAGCTTTGGTATCTGTTTAAAAATATATACATGGCGACCAAAATCCATAAGACTATATTCCTTTATTTTGAAATCACATGGGATATCAACCCTTTATTAACTTAATTTTATTTTCTTTCTTACAAATTCTTGCATTTTTATTTATTATAGAAACTCATATGTTTCATCTTGTATTGATCTCGACGATAGTCACGCTTGTGTTGGCCTATGTATAAAGACTTTTGATGCGTAAGTTGGAAGGTTTGAATATATCAAGCATTGAACTTACGTTAATAAAGTATATTTGTAACTAATAGCACACAAAATAAATTGTATGGTTGGTTATCGAGGAGCTTAAAAAGTGTATCATCGCATTTTTGCTTAGGATGATAATTACGCAAAATCAACAACAAACATTGTGTATTTCGGTTAACAAAAACAACAAACAAATAATTATAGTCATGCTTACCATTGGGCGGCTTTAAAACTATATATATATATATATATATATATTTCATCCAGTATTATGTCTTGCTCTTCCATGGAATTCGCAAAAGTTGCTACTATTCTTTTCTTCGGTTAGGATCGTTGGGGGTAAGTTTGAAAATCTTGTTTTCTTCGGGGCCGGAAGCTCCCTTGGGGGTCTAGGAGAGGTGAGGAAGCCGTTTTGCCTTTCTTTTGTCTTAAGTTTCTTCCTGAACTCCCTTTTGAAGTTTTGTCATCGCCCGGCTATACTTTGCTTCCTCGGTATTTGTAGCCATGGTTTTCTCCTTTATCGACTTCCAGTGGCCGTTTCCCCTCATAGGAAGGATGTAGTTATATTCATCACTTCGCTCATTGATTTTGGGACCCTATCGTGCTACTGTTTAATTAGTTCCGGATCGGTTATTCCGTGCATAAATCCTGAGATTTTCATAACTTTCGGCGCTCCTTTCACATCCCTGATTTCTTCCTTGAATCTTTGTACGAAATCTTTTGTAAATTCTCCTTTCCTTTTCTTAATGTGATGAAGCTCTATAGGATCCTTGATGCACTTATTTTGTTGAAGGAAGTTGGCTAAGAAAGCTTCTTTCAGATCATCATAGTTGTCAACAGATTCTGGCGGAATGTCGTCGAGCCAAACCCTATCGGATCCCGTAAGTGTAGAATTGAACATGTGACACCAAGTCGGCATTGCCCAACGCTCCACTTTTGTTGTTGTATGAAAAATCTTAAGGTGGTCCTCGGGATCTCCACTTCTGTCATATGCCTTTACGTTATTCAGCATGCGGGTTCTTTTTGGTATGTTAAAATAATGAATGTGTGGAGTGAACATGTTAGTTTCCTTGCATACCCACGACCTTGTTAGGTCATCGTCTTCGAGACTTGGCTTTTGTTTCTTGGATCTGTCTTTGCTTTCAGAGGGCTTGTCCATCTTTCGTGCGGATACCCTGTTATCCTCATGCCTTCTGGTAGTGGGCCCTGTCTTTTGTGAATAAGAGATATGATAGCAGCTATCCTCCCTTCTTTGGGAACTACAGTGGGTTGGTCGTCTGGAGTCTCCGGAGTACATTGAAACATTCCTCTCTCTATCTCCCAACCTATGAAATACACCTTTTCGTAATCTTTTAAACACCGTTCTCGCTCCGTATTTTTTTTCTTGGTGATCTAGAATGATTACTTCTCCGGTCAGAGCCTTCACGTGTGTCTCGGCATCTCTTAGACTCAAGTTTTTTTCACAAGTCTTTCCTTCCGTTCAGCACCCCCGACTTGGAATTTTGTGAAGCTTCTTGGAAGTCAAGCCAGGATTTCATTGCCTCTAATGCCTTGACCTTCTCCCCTTGCTTCCTTTCTTGACGAACTTTCTCTGTCATAATTGGCAAGATCTTGTGGTAATACTTGTCACATTATTTCCCGAGGGCTGCGTCGGACGCGGGCCTTTCAAGTTCAACCAGAAATGTGTTATTTCCCCTTCCCGCCATGTTTCGCACGATAGATGCGGGGGCAGGAGTAGGTTCGGACCGAGTCCTCATAGGGAGTATTTTCTAAAAACGCAGTTGTGTACTGGTCCCACGGATGGCGCCAACTTGTTAGTACAAAAAGTGTGACGAGTTGAAATATGTGTATAGGATGCATGTTGGGCTGGACCAACAAGCTACTAATGGGCTGAATTTGTACTAAACCAAGTAATAGATTGAATCCCTGCACAAATGAAAGCAAATCGTTAGCCTTACCGTGGGGACGGACCCCATGATTAAGCTCCGGAGTGAGAGTAAGTATGCATTTTTGTTAGAGATAATAAAGATGTGTGTGTTATTATGTGAGAGAAATTTGTACCTTATGAGAGGATTAGAATTCCTTTTATAGGCGAGGCTAATTCTAGGGTTTCCTAACATTTCTCTTATAAACGTTAGTGGTCGGAGTGGGACACTTTTCGGGCAAGGTTCCGCATTAATCGCGGATGCGGACACAGAACGCCTTTCACGGCCATGGGTTTGGTCCGCTAAGTATTCTACATGCGTCTTTGAGTTCGGACCGTAGCCAATTTTGTTATTGGGCTTACTGGCGATCTGGCACTTATGGTTGTTTTGTTGTCGGGCCTGGTCCTGAAATGCATATAGCATAAGCTGAGCCCAATTATACGTGCTATACGTCATCAGTTTGGTTTTAGGAGGTGGAACTAGTTTCCAAACATCATTAGAGATAAATTGATTTAATTCTTCTTGCATTGCTATTATCCAACTTTCATCTTTAATAGCTTCGTTTATGTTTTTGGGTTCTATAGAGGATACAAAGCAAAAGAAATTACTTTGGTTTTGAGCTTGAGAACGTAAGGTTCTTTCATTTAATCTCCTTATGACAATTTCAAAAGGATTGTTTTTAGATCTTTAATGTTAACTATTTCTTTATTTAATAGTTCATCTTCCTTTTCCTTTGTTTCATTATCATGATTTTCTGTTATTTGACTTTCTATTATATCATCATCTACAAGAGGTTGAGATTTGGGAGGGGTATTCTCGTTGAATTTAACGTTTAGAGACTCTTCTACTTTCATAGTTTCTTTATTTAAGACTATGTATGCTTTACTATTTGTAGAATATCCTAAGAAAACCCTCGGTAGATTTAGGATTGAATTTTGTAAGATAGTCTTTTGTGTTAAGAATGAAGCATTTGCTTCCAAAGACTTTGAAGTAGTCGAGAGATGGCGTTTTACCTCTAAGCAACTCATAAGGAGTCATACCTAAGAATGATCGAATTAAGACTTATTTAAGATATATGTGGATGTATCGACGGCGTTACACCAAAACTTTTATGGTATGGATTGTTCATTTAACATGGTTCAACTCATTTCTTGTAACGCTCTATTCTTACGTTCAACTACCCCGTTTGATTGCCGAGTACGTGAAGCTGAGAAGTTGTGAGTAATACCATTAGCATCACAAAAAGCTCCAAATTGTACTTCGTTGTCAAACTCCCGACCATGAACCGTGCGGATTGACACTATTGGAGAACCTTGTTGTTTTTAATATTCTTACTTAAGATTTCAAAGTGATCAAAGGCTTCGGTTTTGTTTTTCAAAAATATAGTCCATGTATACCTAGAGTAGTAATCAACTATTACTAAAGTGTAGAAGTTTCCTCCTTAACTTTGAATAACCGATGGACCAAATAAATCCATGTGTAAGAGTTCTAGACATTTAGAGGTTGAGACCATATTTTTAGCTTTATGACTAGCATGGACATGTTTTCCTATGTTACAAGCATCACAAAATGTTGTTCATGTTTTATTTTTGGTAAGTTTCTAACAAGTTCTATAGATGATCGCGATTGAATAACTCGCATATTGACGTGACCCAATCTTCGATGCCAAAGGGTCGAAGTATCATCTATTGAAGTTAAATAAAGTTTATCTTTAGGAGAGTTACCGATTTTCATTACAAAAAGACCGGTTTTCCTAATTCCTTTTCCTATGGTTATGCCGTCTTTTAGTATTTTACTACCGGACTCACTAAACAAGACATCACACTTTTTATCAACTATTTGACTAATGCCTAACAAGTTAAACCCTATATTATCTACCTGGCACACATCATTAATGGTTAAAAAGTTATGTATGATCGTACCTTTGCTGATTATTTTGCTTTTACCGTTACCGAACACTACGTTACCTCCGTCACAAGCCTTGTAAGATGAGAATAGGCTTATGTTTCCTGTCATGTATCTTATGCATCCGCTGTCTTTTATCCATTCATTTGGTTCTAGATCAAACTTTAGATAGACCTATAATCACAAGGAAACTAAATCGTTTGGTCCCCAATATATCATTGGTCCATTAGCGTTATACAAACCATCTACTTGCTTCACAAAATGGAAATAGTTCCAAGGTCCAAAGTTTGATGATTGAAATGATATCCATTGTGAAAACCATTATTCATTTGATCAAAATTACTTTTTGGATAAGGAATGTTTGGTTTCCTAAATGGTGTTGTGGATGTTGGTCGAACATTTGGCCTACTTCTTAGAATACCTTTACCATGGTTTGGCACATTTACATTTCTATCAGAAGCATTAGGAGTTTTCTTTTTAGTTACCGCTACAAACTCTTTCCTAGAAGATTTGGATAAGTCAAATTTTGGTTTTGATGTACCGGATCCCTTGCTTAAGCCTGGACGGGTCCCTTTTAATAGGATCCGCCGCCTCAGAAATATTTTGGCCAGCAGATTGAACAATTTTCGGAGGTTTTTCTTCGCTATTCGAAGGCGTACAATCTGTAAAACCTAAAGCAATTTTGTTGTTCTTTATTTTATGTGTATCTATTATTTCTTCCAAGCATTTTGTACTAAGTTTAGTGATTTTTGAATCTTGATGATCAATTATCGTTTGTAGATCTATACACAGTTTGCATTCTATACTAGCTTATTTTCCTTTTTCAAGTCTCTTCATCTTTTCTTTTAACTCAACAACTTCATTTTCTAAACGCTCATTTTACTTTTTAGATGTTTGTTTTTGTTAATGACTCTTAGACTAATTTTGTAAAGTTTGTTATATTCTAAGTTTAGGGTTTCATCATCTAAAGATGAGCTACTATAGTAGGAAGAGTTAGAATGTACCTCGTTAGAGTTTTTGGCCATGAGACAACTCTCATCTTTCTCCTCCTCACTTGGGGAAATATCTAATAAAGTGATTTGGATCACGCATTTGAAACACTTTGGTCATCCTTTCCCTTCTTGTATTCTTTAAACTTTCGGAAGCCTTTCTTATCATCGTAAGTTTGTTTTAAAAATCTTCCTCTTATTCTAAAGAACTTTTAAAGTCTCTAACGGTCATGGCATACTCTTCATCATCACTATTCGATGATGAGGTGTCTTCATGACTAGACTCCTTTTTAGATTTTAAGGCTAGTGACTTGTATTTCTCCTTCTTTTCTTTCGAGACCTCGGAGTATTTTGCTAAAACAAATTCATAGACTTTGACGTTTCTAATGAGCTCGTCAAGAGTGAGAATTGTCAAATCTTTTGATTCTTCTATCGCCGTTACCTTCAGTCTCTATCGTTGTTACCGTCGGTCTCTTTTTAAGGGGTCATTTAAGCCCTAAACTCGTGTATTTATGATCCAATATTGCCTAAATTCTTTCCTTTTCACTTTTTAGGTACTTTGGAAGCAAAAGCTAGAAATAATGCATATTTGTACGAAAAGGGATGAAAATATGAAGAAAACGACCAAGTCATGAAAAAGAATGGAAAAGAGCTCCAGACGGCGTCACAACCTATAAGGTGACTGATGTGTTATTTCATCCTGCCTTTAAATTTATAAAACTAAGATATCCAAGGATCAATACATACTAACGGGCAGAGAACTCGATCGATGTAGTAAAGCCTAGGTAAATCCGAGTGTCGTCCCAAGAGAGCTGTTGTCTGAAAGAACTAAGGTACTACGAGATAAATAAGATAAAATGATAGTGATATGATAAAATAGATAACAATATCCTAATTAAACAGGAGTAGAAATTAGGACAAAGTAGCAAGAGAATAAAGCTTAACCAAGGTTTTAGATATGTTTTAATTCTCAATTTTCAAGTTCAATATAGTGGGTAGATATCACTAGACTCCTTTGGTCAATTCGTCTAGCCTATGGTTCTTATAATCCTCACCAACATGATTATAGGTCACCCAGGATCATTCAGCAATCTACTAGCAGTCATTAAGTACCAAATCTACTAGACCTAGTTCTATGGAAACCCGACCGTTAGGATCTTAGATTTCCCCTAGTTTCTTAAATACCTCCACTTGATAGGTGATTGATGTGCTACGTGTGTACAAGTTTTAAATTTATAAAAGGTGAATTACAAATATTACCAATAACACATGCGAGCAAGTATACTCGTCCGTTATAGCAAGATTATGAAGGTAAGTCGGGATCGTTCGCAGGGATTTGAGTGAATCTAAGCACAAGTTCGAATCAACAGAGTCTATCCAAAACATATAACAAAGCAAATAGATATAATGAAATTCAGATGATTAAAAACTACACTTGCTTAAACTAGTTTCATATCCTAGATTAATGTGATTGTGTTAACCTCTTAACATGTTGGTTGTGATAATTAGTTGGTGTACTAATCTATTGTTCTTACAAGTTAAACCTTCGTCAAGATTTTAGTTCATAAAACAAGCATTACATTTAACCAATCAATTCAAGATCAATTCAAGTTTCATAAGTTTACTTGCATAAACTTAAACACAAAACATCCACTTGTTTCATCAAATTGCTTAAGAAATGGTCAATACAAAAGGTAACCGATCATAGACAAAAGGCTACAATTGATTCTCAACAACTAATCTTACGACCTTTTAGATGTTTCCAACCAATCCAATTTGATAATCAAAAGTGTTTTATTACAACCACACCTTAGTTCCTTTGTATAATCAAGAATAATGGGTAAAAACAATCATCCATAGAGAAAATGATTATAACTAGTTGAATAACAATAAGTTCTTTCGACCTCTACGATTACTATCAACTAGTCAAACTTGATTAACAAATGTCACTATGAAACTTTAGCACAATTGGATCTTAGAATCAACTTGAAATTGAATTAAAACATGTTAACACAATCACTAACTAATCATATGATAATCAACATCATTTAAGCAAGTGTATAAAGAAACTAGCCACTCATAGCAAACATGAACATAAACTCAGAACTTTGAACATTAGAAAACATGATTAAAAGTCTTACAATGCTTGGAATAAGATTACAAAGGGTGAAGTAATGATTCCCAAAGTATTGGGGTAGACTTCTTGGTGATTTGGCCTCCAAATGTGGAACTTCTGGAACTCCAAACTTTCCTGGACTTCTAAGGACGAATTTGAGAGCTTAAGAGCTTTGTTTGATGAGTAGAGATGTGTATTGAAGTGTGTGTCTCATATGCTCACAAATGGCCTCTATTTATACTAGTTCCAAAGCCTAGGGTATTAATTGTTGAACTTGGCCTCCAAGGAGTAAGGAAGGACTAGAATACACCAAGAGAAGGACCTAGAATCGTTTGGATGCAAAGGGAAACTTAGTGATGAAGATTTGGCGACTGACTCCTCCAACCGGATCGGTCACATGACCAACCGATCCGGTTGGTCTTCTAAATGGGCCAACCGCTTCGGTTGCGGGTGGCGGCCGAACGGTTGGTGATGGCAACTTGGCACTATTTGGTGGGTTTCAACCGATCCGGTTGCACTCGCAACCGATCCGGTTGATTTCTGAATTACGAAAATTTGATCATTACTTTCTTTATCTTGTAGAACTAGGTTCTTGATCACTATGGTCTTCAAAGGTACTTGAGATATCGATTTGTGCTTGACCGCTTCATCGAAACGGAATCTTCTATTTGTTGAACATTACTTTACTTTTCCTTCCGTTTCCCTGCACTTGGCTATAAACACTAGACAAACATCTTTTGATGCGATTAAGCACTAAAATCACGCAAATATAACCAAATAACATATACAAAAGCACACATAACGCTACTAAAAACATGCACAACTGAAAGCGTTATCAAATTCCCCACACTTAAACTTTGCTTGCCCTCAAGCAAATCTAGGAAAACATCCACGGTACAAGATCGTGATTATGAAATGTGATGCAAATCAACCAAGTCTAAATACGAGAGAATATTCATCAATTATGCTTTATAAAGGTGAAACATCAAGATGTTTGACAATATCCAATGATTTTCTTGCATGATTAACATTTCAAAACACCTCACGAAAAAGGAACGAAATATAATTCACTCAATCACTCATTTTAGTGTAGTAACAGGATAAATCACACTCATTGCTCAGTCATGATTAGATTATTACCATAAGCTTGTACAAGAAACAAAACTCCACCGACGTGGCGTGAGCACCAAGTAAAAACATCTAAAGAGGACTTTTATTTGGGTTATAATGATATGGCTACGGGTTAAGGGTATGGATAAGGCATGGGAATGTTAATGAAATTGGTGTTAAAATAAAAATAAAATCAAGTCTAATACCCGTGTTGCTAGCTACCAAACAATCCACGAACCAATAAATGATTATAGCTTCAATTTCTTCTTTACGGCTTTCCACAGCTTTTTGCTTTGCTTTGCCAAGACAATTTTCTTCGAACATAGCACATTGGCTATTATATCCATACTTTCAACACTTTTTTTTTTTTTTTTTTGTGAACACAGATATGGCTCAATCAATCTCACAAGATGTGGTACTCATAATCATTTAAACTATCTTCACTTTCCAGGTGACTAGCAACCAACCGTTTAGACATTGATAAGGGTTAGGCTAAGGTTTAAAGTGTAAAATCTTTTTGTATTTTCTGGGTGAAGCAAAAATGAAAAGGATGGCTCAGAGGGTGTAACTAGGGGTATCTAGTGCTAAAAATGAGCACTACAAATGGGTCCAAGTGGGTGGTTAACTAACCGATGTGGTTAGCTAATATAGCATGATATGAAAAATGGAAGGTCATTTGGGTTTTATTCCTAAGGTGCCTCTTTATCACACGAATTCACTTATATCGCACGAATGCGATCTCACTGCGGTCTGGTAATGATTTACAAGTACAAGTTCTAGAATAAATAAAATCACCGGCACACTCATAGCGAAAGATCCAAGCATAAAAGATGTATGCTTCTTATAGAACAGGCTTCAAATCCTCACAATTTTAGTGGAAAGGGCTATAATATGTGCTAGCAAATGTCATCGATCCCAGAATGGATTGCAATAGTAATCGGAACACATCTTGAGTTTTCAAATATTACCAGTTTCACCAGTGGTTTGATCCAGTTATTCTAATATATAATCCTAAAAGCGAGAAAACAACTAGATCACAAGGGCAAACAAAATTTTAAATTTAAGCATGAAAACTCTAATTTTTCCTATTCACCCCCCACACTTAAGTTAGACATTGTCCTCAATGTGAAAAACGAACTTCAAAGTATAGAAATAGGGAAAATAGAGATGAAACCAGATATGCCAATGAGTTTATCAGCTTAAATTCTCTTCATTCCTAGCGTCCACTAGAGAAATCATTACCTACACAAAATCTTATAAACAAACAAAAAGTTTTATTAAGAGGCGGCACCCCCCACACTTAAGTTCAACCAAAGGTTTAAACTTTGGGGGTGACCACAGAAAATCAAATCTGAAACACACGGGTTGCCTCCCGAGAAGCGCTTGTTTTATTACCGAGTCATCACCGACTCGAATCTTCCCGAATTCACTGGCCACGTAGCGACCTTGAACATTTTGAAAAGTTCGGGATATACATGAATTCTTCACCAAGAGCTTCAATATCGTCCTGCATTTAACTCAAGAGATGGTTTTCAAGGAACAATTTGTGGGATTCTTCCGGAAAAGGTGCTGTAAAGGTGATTGTTTCGAATTCATTTTCAGGGGAAACTGTTGTAACTGAAACTTCATTCATTTGCTCCTTGTCATAATATAACTTGATTCGGTGCCCATTAACAATGAAACTTCCACCCTGTTTGTCATAGAGTTCGACATACCCGGATGGATATCCATGTTTAACGATATATGGTCCAAACCATCTTGGTTGTAATTTAGGAGCTTTGAATTTGAATTTCATGTTGAAAAGCAGAACTTTATCTCCGGCTTTGAATTCTTTTCGAACTCTTAGCTTTTTGTCGTGATAAGCTTTTGTTCTAGCTTTATACAGTTTGGAATTTTCATAAGCTCGGAGTCTTAATTCATCGAGTTCGTGCAATTGCGGAATCTCTTTCTCCGACTATTTTGAGATCGGTGTTACAGTTTCTTAGAGCCCAGTAAGCACGATGTTCAACTTCGAACGACAAATGACAAGTCTTCCCATACATGAGTATGTAAGGAGTTGTGCCAATTGGAGTTTTATAAGCCGACGAAACGCCCACGAGCATCGTCAAGTTTTTTGCCCACACCGAAGGATTGTCCTTCACCGCTTTCTCGAGTATTCTTTTGAGAGCTCTGTTGGTGTTTTCAACTTGCCCACTGGTTTGTGGATGATAGGCAGTCGCGAATCGATGATGAACTCCATATCTTTTCATGGTTTTCTCCATTTGTTGGTTACAGAAATGGGTTCCTCGATCGCTTATTAAGGCCTTGGGAATTCCATAACGAGCGAAAAGCTTTTTGAGGAAATTAACGACGACACGAGCATCATTCGTTGGTAAAGCTTCATCTTCTGCCCATTTGGACACATAATCTATAGCAACGAGAATGTATTCGAATTTGTGAGATTTAGGAAAAGGTCCCATGAAATCAATTCCCCAAATATCGAATATTTCACACACTTGGATGCTTGTCAATGGCATTTCATCTCTTCATGAAAGATTGGTGGTTCTTTGGCAAGCGTCACAATTTTGAACAAGTGTATGTGCTTCTTTGAATATTGTTGGCCAATAGAATCCAACATCAAAAACTTTTTTAGCTGTGGTGGAAGGACCATAATGTCCCCCGGTTGGGCCATGATGACATTCGTCAAGAATCTTGCGGGTTTCGGAACCAGAAACACATCTTTGGATCATTCCGTCAGGACACATTTTGAAAAGATATGGCTCTTCCCAAAAATAGTATT
This sequence comes from Chrysanthemum lavandulifolium, assembly GCA_022545495.1. Lineage (NCBI taxonomy): Eukaryota > Viridiplantae > Streptophyta > Magnoliopsida > Asterales > Asteraceae > Chrysanthemum > Chrysanthemum lavandulifolium. The sequence goes on along the minus strand of CM040238.1, from coordinate 35,824,324 downwards.
TCAGTTCCGAAAAGAATTTGCTCCTTTGAGCATGAGTTAAGCCTTTTCTGAGAATTCCTCCAGCGAGATAGTTTGCAAGGTCAACAAACCAAGGATCGTCAGTTTCATCGATGGTCATGAGAGTTTCATCGGGGAAATAATCATCGATTTCTTCTTCTTTAACTCCTCAAGATCGGGGTTTTCAAGACGAGATAAGTGATCAGCAGCAAGATTTTCTGCTCCTTTCTTATCTTTGATTTCGATGTCAAATTCTTGGAGTAGCAAAATCCATCGAATAAGACGTGGTTTAGCATCTTGCTTGGTGAGCATGATATTTGAGTCTTGAATGATCGGTGAAAACGATCGCTTTTGAGAGCACAAGGTAGGATCGAATTTGTCGAATGCAAAACGACGGCCAAGAATTCCTTTTGGTGACGGTATAATTTTGTTGAGCACTATTCAAGGTCTTGCTAGCAAAATATATAGGCCAAAAGTGTTTTCCTTCACGCTGGCCTAAGACGGCTCCAACAACAAAATCGCTGCGTCGCACATAAGCTCGAAACGTAGTGACCAATTAGGTGAAACCATGATCGAGCACTAGTTAGTTGAGATTTCAATGTTTCAAAAGCTTTTATGCAATCAAGATTGAAGTCAAAGATAGATTCTTTCTCAAGAAATTTTGTCATCGGACGAGATATTTTTGAAAATCTTTGATAAATCGGCAGTAAAACCAAGATGTCCTAAAAACTTCTAACGGCTTTGACGTTAGTTGGTGGTGGAAGTTTCGAGATAACATCGACTTTTGCTTTGTCTATTTCCATTCTCGTGACTGGAGATCTTGTGGCCAAGCACAATTCCTTGGTCACCATGAAGTGACATTTTCCCGATTAAGGACAAGATGTGCGACAGCATCTTTCGAGCATTTTATCAAGATTAGAAAGACAAGCTTCAAATGAGTTTCAAGATCGAAAAGTCATCCATGAAAACTTCCATGGAGGTTTCTAGCATGTCTTGAATATGGCGATCATACACCTTTGAAAAGTCGCAGCGCATTGCAAAGACCAAAGGGCATACGCCGATATGCGTAGGTTCCAAAAGGACAAGTGAAAGTGGTCTTTTCTTGATCATTAGGATCGATTGGAATTTGGAAATATCCTGAAAATCCGTTGAGGAAACAAAAGAATTTATTTCCTGCTAGTCTTTCAAGCATTTGATCCATGAACGGGGAGTGGAAAGTGATCTTTTCTGGTGGCTTTGTTTAATTTCCGATAGTCAATACAAACACGCCAGCCAGTGATAGTTCTAGTTGGAACTAGTTCATTCCGTTCATTAGTCACAACTGTCATTCCTCCTTTCTTGGGAACACAATGAACAGGACTTACCCAAGGGCTATCCTCAATTGGGTAAATGATACCAGCATCGAGAAGTTTTATGATTTCCTTTTAACAACTTCCTTCATGTTGGGATTGAGTCGACATTGACGTTCTACCACGGTTTAATCCTTCTTCAAAATTGATTTTGTGTTTGCGTAAATTGGGACTAATTCTCGGATGTCGGATGTTTTCCAAGCGAAAGCTTGTTTGTGATTTTGAGGACAGAAACTAAACTTTCTTTCTCATTGTCCTCGAGCAATGAAGATATGACTACTGGAAGAAGTGAGTTTTCCTCCAAGTAAGCATATTCAAGATGATCTGGGAGAGGTTTGAGTTCGAGATCTGTGGGTGGTTCTTCGATAGAGGATTTAATTCGCATCTCGTCATTGAAAGTTATCTCTTCAAAGTTTACTTCTTCTTCCTCCATTTCTTCTTCTTCTGAGTTATCTCCTTCGAATTCTACTTTCATGAAATCATCAAACTCTTTGTCAAAGTCTGTTTCATTGATTTTTTCATAAGTAGTCATGAATGGATCAAATTCGTTAAGTAATGCGTCCAATTCTTCGTCAGTGACTTCATCAATAACATCGATGTTGAAACAAGTGTAATCACTGGAATGTGGGTAGCGCATCGCTTTATCGATTAGAAAAGTGATTCGATCTTCTCCAACTCCAAGGTTGAGTTCTTTTCCTTTCACTTTGATGATTGCATCAGCGGTATTTAGGAAAGGTCTTCCTAAGATGAGTGGGACTTTACTATCTTCTTCCATTTCTAAGATTACAAAGTCCACGGGAAAAATGAATTTACCGACTTGAACAAGCATATTCTCGGCAATACCCACAGGATATTGATAAGAATGATTTGCTAATCGAATGCTCATTTTTGTTGGTTTTAGGCTGTTGTTGCACAACTTGGAATACAACGAATAAGGCATCAAATTGATACTCGCGCCAAGATCGGCTAAAGCATCGCATTTAATATTATTCCCGAAAGTACATGGAATAAGAAAGCTCCCAGGATCTCCAAGCTTTGGGGGATCTTGTTTTGGACAATAGCTGAGCATTCTTCGTTGAGGAAAGTGGCTGATATTTGCTCTAGCTTGCTTTTGTTATTAAGAAGTTCTTTCAAGAATTTCCGTAATTGGGCATTCCGCTAAGACATCAACGAGAGAAACATTGAGTCGACCTCTTTGATTATTTCAATGAACTTATTATAACGCTCTTCCATTTTTTCTTTCTTCAGCGTTGAGGATAAGGAATTTTTGTGTATACGCCGACGGATGGAATGGTTTTCTTTTGGTGGTTTGAGTTGTGTTTGGTTCCTCGGCTTCATCCTCACTATCATTGGTGATAGGAGTATTTTCATTAGGATTTGGTGGTGGATCGCACGAGACCACTTCTTGTGAAGACAAACATTGATATGCTCATTTCTTGTTCATGATGGATGGTACGCCTTATCAATTGACGGTTTTGGGTTGGATTGGGTGTTACTTGGCAATGAACCAGAGGATCTAGAGGAATGTTGGTCAGAAAGTCTGCCAAACTTGTTTTCAAGATCTTGGATAGATGCTTGATGATTTTTCTGTCCTTGCTCAACTTTGGCTTTGAGATTGAAAATTTGATTTTTGATAAAATCATTTGCAGATGGAATTTTTGGTGTATACGCCTTGACAGATGGAATGGTTTCCTTTTTGGTGGTTTGAGTTGTGTTTGGTTCCTCGGCTTCATCCTCACTATCATTGGTGATAGGAGTATTTTCATTAGGATTTGGTGGTGGATCGTACGAGAGACCACTTCTTGTGAAGACAGCATTGATATGCTCATTTCTTGTTTGCGGTGGATGGTACGTCTTATCAATTGATGGTTTTAGGTTGGATTGGGTGTTACTTGGCAATGAACCAGAGGATCTAGAGGAATGTTGGTCAGAAAGTCTGCCAAACTTGTTTTCAAGATCTTGGATAGATGCTTGATGATTTTTCTGTCCTTGCTCAACTTTGGCTTTGAGATTGAAAATTTGATTTTTGATAAAATCATTTGCAGATTTTTGATTAGCCACGAATCCTCTCATGGTTTTCTCGAATTCGGTTTCTTTCATCTTTTTGTCAGGGTTTTGTGGTGGTGGATTGTCAGTTCGTGGTTGAGAATCACGGTTGTCATCCCTTGGTCGGCGATCTTGCCAATTTCCAGAATTTCGACCGTAATAGTTACTATGATATCCTCCTCCACGGTATCCTCCTTGGGCGTAATTCGCTTCTCCTTCATTAGGTCCACCCATAGGCTTATCGTCGCACGCGGACGATGGATGGTTTCCTCCACAATTGTTGCATCCGTCTCGCATTTCCTTCATTTCATCCTTGATATCTTTGTATTGCGAGTCGATTTTTGAGGTTAAGGCTTCCATTTTCTCCATGAGTTTTGAGGTATCGGTGTTTTCAACAAAAGCAACAGTTTTTCGAAGAGGTTTAGTTTTGGAATCTTTGGACCAATCGAGTTTGAGAAGTACTCGATCTTCAAGCAATTGGTGTGCATCGTTGGGAGTCTTATAGAGAAAAATTCCTCCAGCATCAAGGATGCCTTGAGAGATTTCATCTAGCCCATGGTAAAACATTTGGATAATGGTTCCTTTGGATAGTTCATGTCCATGACAACTACGAAGCAAATCTTTCATTCGAAGCCAAGCTTCGACAAGTGATTCATTTGGATTTTGTGTTAAAGCACGAATTTCTCCCATTAATCGATCAAACATGGTAGGTGGAAAGAATCGGCTTACAAAAGCTTGCCTCATCTCCTCCCAAGTATTGATAATTCTTGGGGTTAATTCATTGTACCATACTTTAGCATCTTCGGCGAGTGGTGATGGAAAAAGCTTGAGTTTGATGGCATTGACATAGGTGTCACCATAACGGAACATGCCGCAAATTTCTATGAATTCGGCAATGTGCTTATGCGGATCGGCCTGTGCACGACCATCGAATTGACGGTCTTTGATCATAGAAAGGTGATGACCCTTCACGGTGAAGTTGTCACGAAGGTTGACAGCAACAATAGCACTTCTGGGGGTTGGTGCTACGGCTCGGTTGGTTCCCCATCGTCCGCCATGGGGAAAGGTAAATTGGTGAAAGGGTTGTAAACAACTTTGGCTTCTACGAGGTTATCAAATGGTGGGTTTGGTACTCTTGGTACACGATTTTCCAATGGTATGAAAAGTGTTTTTCTTCTTCTTCGAAACAAACGTTCGGGGTTGGTAAGAGGTGTAATTAGTTCTATTCCCGCTACACGAGTGTTCATACAATGCCCTAGAGAATCCAGGCAATATCAAATCACACGGACAAACAACGAAAATAGTTTTCCTGAGACAGATGGGGTAACCGGATCGGTTGCGGGTTGCGACCGATCGGTTAGATCAGTTTGGTATGGTTAAAAACGTAACCGATTCGGTTGAATGGAAACCGGATCCGGTTGACGCTTCTAAGAGAAAATTTTGGGGTGAATCGACTGATGGGGATTCAAAAACTTGCTGAAACACAATCAAATCCCCGCAGTGGCGCCAAAAACTTGATGTGCTATGTGTGTACAAGTTTTAAATTTATAAAAGGTGAATTACCAATATTACCAATAACACATACGAGCAAGTATACTCGTCCGTTATAGCAAGATTATGAAGGTAAGTCGGGATCGTTCGCAGGGATTTGAGTGAATCTAAGCACAAGTTCGAATCAACAGAGTCTATCCAAAACATATAACAAAGCAAATAGATATAATGAAATTCAGATGATTAAAAACTACACTTGCTTAAACTAGTTTCATATCCTAGATTAATGTGATTGTGTTAACCTCTTAACATGTTGGTTGTGATAATTAGTTGGTGTACTAATCTATTGTTCTTACAAGTTAAACCTTCGTCAAGATTTTAGTTCATAAAAACAAGCATTACGTTTAACCAATCAATTCAAGATCAATTCAAGTTTCATAAGTTTACTTGCATAAACTTAAACACAAAAACATCCACTTGTTTCATCAAATTGCTTAAGAAATGTTCAGTACAAAAGGTAACCGATCATAGACAAAAGGCTACAATTGATTCTCAACAACTAATCTTACGACCTTTTAGATGTTTCCAACCAATCCAATTTGATAATCAAAAAGTATTTTTATTACAACCACACCTTAGTTCCTTTGTATAATCAAGAATAATGGGTAAAAACAATCATCCATAGAGAAAATGATTATAACTAGTTGAATAACAATAAGTTCTTTCGACCTCTACGATTACTATCAACTAGTCAAACTTGATTAACAAATGTCACTATGAAACTTTAGCACAATTGGATCTTAGAATCAACTTGAAATTGAATTAAAACATGTTAACACAATCACTAACTAATCATATGATAATCAACATCATTTAAGCAAGTGTATAAAGAAACTAGCCACTCATAGCAAACATGGACATAAACTCAGAACTTTGAACATTAGAAAACATGATTAAAAGTCTTACAATGCTTGGAATAAGATTACAAAGGGTGAAGTAATGATTCCCAAAGTATTGGGGTAGACTTCTTGGTGATTTGGCCTCCAAATGTGGAACTTCTGGAACTCCAAACTTTCCTGGACTTCTAAGGACGAATTTGAGAGCTTAAGAGCTTTGTTTGATGAGTAGAGAGATTTGTATTGAAGTGTGTGTCTCATATGCTCACAAATGGCCTCTATTTATACTAGTTCCAAAGCCTAGGGTATTAATTGCTGAACTTGGCCTCCAAGGAGTAAGGAAGGACTAGAATACACCAAGAGAAGGACCTAGAATCGTTTGGATGCAAAGGGAAACTTAGTGATGAAGATTTGGCGATCTGACTCCTCCAACCGGATCGGTCACATGACCAACCGATCCGGTTGGTCTTCTAAATGGGCCAACCGTTCCGGTTGTGGGTGGCGACCAAACGGTTGGTGATGGCAACTTGGCACTATTTGGTCGGGATTTCAACCGATCCGGTTGGATTTCTGAATTAGGATCCGTTGATTTACTTCTCTTTATCTTGTAGAACTAGGTTCTTGATCACTATGGTCTTCAAAGGTACTTGAGATCTTGATTTGTGCTTGACCCGCTTCCTTCGAAATGGGAATCTTCTATTTGTTGAACATTACTTTACTTTTCCTTCCGTTTCCCTGCACTTGGCTATAAACACTAGACAAACATCTTTTGATGCGATTAAGCACTAAAATCACGCAAATATAACCAAATAACATATACAAAAGCACACATAACGCTACTAAAAACATGCACAATCTGAGCGTTATGGTGATCCTTTGGTCAATTCGCACACAAAAGATGGTTGTACTATGGCCAATTCCTTCCATACTTCGCAATCTACTGAGTTGGGGTCCTTTGGTCAATTCTCCCATCCCCTAGATACTAACAAGCTTATAGCATTACCAAAGCTAGCGATCTATGAAAAGGCTAAGTAGATGTCTATAAAGAGTAATAAAAAGAATAAATAACATAAACAAAAACTTGAATTAATAACATGAATTTATAGTATGATCTCTAGAAAAACATAATAGAATTCAAACTCGAATACAAAAGAAATTGTAGACGAGAACTTCGTTCTTTATACTCCTAAACCATAATTCTTCTTATGTGGTTGCTCTCCCTAAACCCTAGAAAGGTTTAGGAAAGGGGAGAAATCTTTCAAATGCAGAATTTACGATGTATTTATAGGCATGAAACCCTAGTTCAAATTACGACGTAACTCTATGAAATAGTTACGCCGTAATTCATCATAAACAAATATTCTTCGATGCTTATCCAGGATGACGGCGTAACCTTGGAAAGTGGTTACGCCGTAGTCTTCATAATACATATGGAGTGTCATTTAAGTCGTAACCTTAGCTGATGGTTACGGTGTAATCTTTATAACTAGTTTCAGTGTGGTAATTGCGTAGTAACCTTATATGATGGTTACGGTGTAGTCTTCATAAATGTAATTACAACGTAACTTCATCACCTTGTTATGCCGTAGTCTTCGTAAATGTAATTATGACGTAACTTCATCACTTTGTTACGTCGTAGTCTTCGTGATATAAGAATGATCCATCTTGATCCCAATTTCGTCCAAATACCGCTTCTCCATAGATAATTACTCCTGAAACGAAATAAGAAGAAATAAGGGCGAATCTAATAACATTTTAAACATAATACGTCAATAAAGGGGCAAATTAACACTAAGAAAATTAGGATTATTTGATGTTATCAGTGAGGTCGTCACTCGTTAACGAAGACACAAAGACAACCCATATTTTACTATAGATGACTCAGTGAAAAAGTAAAGAAGTAACAAGTGACGTCGTCACTTGTTAGAAGAGTTAGAAGTTTCTGGCAAATTTATAACGTGACGGTCCAGGATAATTAAAGATGGACGACGTCAGATATTTCTGGACGGCTTCTGAGACATAAAGCGACCTCGTCACAATGCTGACTTGGAAAAGACGAAACCCTAATGGCGTCGATCGACGGCGGCATCAACAATTCTATATATAGTTTTAGAAATTTTCTGCATTATGGTGCAACATTGGAGAGTAACTTTGGTGAACGACTTTTATTTGTTTTTTTATAGTATTTTTAGGGTTTTAATACCCTCTATCCTTAATAGATAAGTTCCTTAATTTCTTCTATTTTTATGTTTGATTTATACTTGATTATGATTACTTGTTTCTTTATCTTTAATATGTCTAGCTAAATCAAAATAATGTTTGCTTAGATTTAGTGAAACCTAGTTGTTAACTATTGATTGTCGTCTCTTGTTTAAGTGGTTGTTACACGTTAGGTTAGGAAAACTTGGTTCTTCCTTTAGTGTTGCGAGCTTGAATGTCCTAAAAAACGTATTTATGTCTTATAGTGCACTAGTAGACTTTTCGTTGTGTTTATTGCAATGGTTGATAATAGGAGATTTGGGGGAGATAACTTAGGTTACTTGGTGATCCCGATTTTCTATAGGAGATCAATACATTCATAGAGTTAGGGCATTAGGCATTTCCCTACGACTAATGGAATACAACGCGCCAATTAAACAAGGATGTGACAATTCGACTAATCAATAAGAGATAACTAAGGAGTAGTGAAATCTAAGTAAACATGTTGTAAAGGTGATTGTTTCGAATTCATTTTCGGGGGAAACTATTGCAACTGAAACTTCATTCATTTGCTCCTTATCGTAGTATAACTTGATTCGGTACCCATTAATAATGAAACTTCCGCCCTCTTTATCAAAAAGTTCGACATACCCGGATGGACATCCATGTTTAACGATATATGGTCCAAACCATCTTGGTTGTAATTTAGAGCTTTGAATTTGAATTTCATGTTAAAAGCGAACTTTATCTCCGCTTTGAATTCTTTTCGAACTCTTAGCTTTTGTCGTGATAAGCTTTTGTTCTAGCTTTATACGCTTTGGAATTTTCATAAGCTCGAGTCTTAATTCATCGAGTTCGTTCAATTGCAAGAATCTCTTTTCTCCATCTATTTTGAGATCGGTGTTACAGTTTCGAGAGCCCGGTAAGCACGATGTTCAACTTGAATGGAAAATGACAAGTCTTTCCATACAAGAGTCTGTGAGAGTTGTGCCAATTGGAGTTTTATAAGCCGTCTGAACGCCCATAGAGCATCGTCAAGTTTCTTCGCCCACTGAAGGATTGTCCTTCACTATTTTCTCAGTATTCTTTTGAGAGCTCTGTTGGTGTTTTCAACTTGCCCTTGGTTTGTGGATGATAGGCGATGCGAATTGATGATGAACTCCATATCTTTTCATGGTTTCTCCATTTCTTGGTTACGAAATGGGTTCCTCGATCGCTTATCAAGGCCTTGGGAATTCCATAACGAGCGAAAAGCTTTTTGAGGAAATTAACGACGACACGAGCATCATTCGTTGGTAAAGCTTCAGCTTCTGCCCATGTGGACACGTAATCTATAGCAACGAGAATGTATTCGTATTTGTGGGATTTAGGAAAAGGTTTCATGAAATCTATTACCCAAATATCGAATATTTCACACACTTGGATGCTTATCAATGGCATTTCATCTCTTCGTGAAAGATTTGTGGTTCTTTGGCAAGCGTCACAATTCTGAACAAGTATATGTGCTTCTTTGAATATTGTTGGCCAATAGAATCCAGCATCAAATACTTTTTAGGCGTGGTGGAAGGACCATTATGTCCCCAGTTGGGCCATGATGACATTCGTCAAGAATCTTACGGGTTTGAACCGAAACACATCTTCGGATCATTCCGTCAGACACATTTGAAAAGATATGGCTCTTCCCAAAAATAGTATTTAAGTTCGAAAAGAATTTGCTCTTTTGAGCATGAGTTAAACCTTTTCGAGAATTCCTCCGGTGAGATAGTTTGCAAAGTCAGCAAACCAAGGATCTTCAGTTCCATCGACAGTCATGAGAGTTTCATCGGGGAAGTAATCATCGATTTCTTCTTCCTTTAACTCCTCAAGATCGGGGTTTTCAAGACAAGATAAACGATCAGCAGCTAGATTCTCTGCTCCTTTCTTATCTTTGATTTAGATGTCAAATTCTTGGAGTAGCAAAATCCATCGAATAAGACGCGGTTTAGCATCTTGCTTGGTGAACATATATTTGAGTGCTGAGTAATCGGTGAAAACGACTATTTTTGAGAGCACAAGGTAGGATCGGAATTTGTCGAATGCGAAAACTACGGCCAGTAATTCCTTTTTGGTGGTGGTATAATTTTGCTGAGCACTATTCAGTGTCTTGCTAGCAAAATATATGGGTCGAAAGTGTTTTCCTTCTCGTTGGCCTAAGACGGCTCCAACAGCAAAGTCGCTGGCATCGCACATAAGCTCGAAAGGTAGTGACCAATTAGGTGAAACCATGATCAGAGCACAAGTCAGTTGAGATTTCAACGTTCGAAAGCTTTTATGCAATCAGCATTGAAGTCAAAGATAGATTCTTTCTCAAGAAGTTTTGTCATAGGACGGGATATTTTTGAAAAATCTTTGATAAAGCGGTGGTAAAAACCAGCATGTCCTAGAAAACTTCTAACGGCTTTGACGTTAGTTGGTGGTGGAAGTTTCGAGATAATGTCGATTTTTGCTTTATCTACTTCTATGCATGCACTGGAGATCTTGTGGCCAAGCACAATTCCTTCGGTCTCCGTGAAGTGACATTTTTCCTAGTTAAGGACAAGGTGTGCAGCTTCGCATCTTTCGAGCATTTTATCAAGGTTGGAAAGACAAGCTTCAAATGAATCTCCAAAGACTGAAAAGTCATCCATGAAAACTTCCATGAAGGTTTTGAGCATGTCTTGGAATATGGCTATCATACACCTTTGAAAAGTCACAGGTGCATTGCAAAGACCAAAAGGCATACGCCGATATGCGTAGGTTCCAAAAGGACAAGTGAAAGTGGTCTTTTCTTGGTCATTAGGATCGATTAGAATTTGGAAATATCCTGAAAATCCATCGAGGAAACAAAAGAATTTATTTCCTGCTAGTCTTTCAAGAGTTTGATCCATTAACGGGAGTGGAAAGTGATCTTTTCTGGTGGCTTTGTTTAATTTCCGATGGTCAATACAAACGCGCCAGCCAGTGACAGTTCTAGTTGGAACTAGTTCATTTCGTTCATTAGTCACTAACGTCATTGCTCCTTTCTTGGGAACACAGTGAACGGGACTTACCCAAGGGCTATCCTCAATTGGGTAAATGATACTAGCATCGAGAAGTTTTATGATTTCCTTTTTAACAACTTCTTTCATGTTGGGATTGAGTCGACGTTGACGTTCTACCACAGGTTTGACTCCATCTTCGAAATTGATTTTGTGCTTGCGAAATTGGGACTAATTCACGGAATATCGATGTTTTCCAAGCGAAAGCTTGTTTGTGTGTAAACTAAACTTTCTTTCTCATTGTCCTCGAGCAATGAAGATATGACTTGGAAGAAGTGAGTTTTCCTTCAGTAAGCATATTCAAGATGATCGGAGAGGTTTGAGCACGAGATCGGTGGGTGTTTCTTTGATAGAGGATTTAATTCGCATCTCGTCATTGAAAGTGATTTCTTCAAAGTTTTCTTCCTCCATTTCTTCCTCTTCCGTGTTATCTCCTTCAAATCTACTTTCATGAAATCATCAAACTCTTTGTCAAAGATTGATTTTTGAAGTAGTCATGAATGGATCGGTGTAATCATTCTTCGTTAGTGACTTCATCGATGACATCGATGTTGAAACAAGTGTGGAATGGATAGCATTGCTTTATCGATTAGAAAGGTGATTCGATCTTCTCCAACTCCAAGGTTGAGTTCTTTTCCTTTCACTTTGATGATTGCATCGGTATTTAGGAAAGGTCTTCCTAAGATGAGTGAGACTTTACTATCTTCTTCCATTTCTAAGATTACAAAGTCCATGGGAAAAATGAATTTACCGACTTGAACAAGCATATTCTCGGCAATACCCATAAGATATTGATAAGAATGATTTGCTAATCGAATGCTCATTTTGTTGGTTTTAAGTTGTTGTTGCATAACTTGGAATCAAATGAATAAGGCATCAAATTGATACTTGCGCCAAGATCGGCTAAAGCATCTCATTTAATATTATTCCCGAAAGTACATGGAATAAGAAAGCTCCCAGGATCTCCGAGCTTTGGTGGGATTTTGTTTTGGACAATGGCTGAGCATTCTTCGTTAAGGAAAGTAGCTTATATTTGCTCTAGCTTGCTTTTGTTATTAAGAAGTTCTTTCGAGAATTTCCCGTAATTGGGCATTCCGGCTAAGACATCAACGAAAGGAACATTGAGTCTAACCTCTTTGATTATTTCAATGAACTTCTTATAACGTTCTTCTATTTTTCCTTTCTTAAGGCGTTGAGGATAAGGAATTTTTGGTGTGTACGCCTTGAAAGATGGGGTGATTTTCTTTTTGGTGGTTTGAGTTGTGTTGGTTTCCTCGGCTTCATCCTCACTATCTTCGGTGATAGGAGTATTTTCATTGGGATTCGGCGGTGGATCGTACGAGAGACCACTTCTTGTGAAGACAACATTGATATGCTCGTTTCTCATTTGTGGTGGACGGTACGTCTTATCATTTGATGGTTTTGGGTTGGATTGGGTATTACTTGGCAACGAACTAGATGGTCGAGAGGAATGTTGGTCGAAAGTCTCGCTAAACTTGTTTTCAAGATCTTGGATAGATGCTTGATGATTTTTCCGTCCTCGCTCAACTTTGGCTTTGAGATTGAAAATTTGATTTTGATAAAATCATTTGCAGATTTTTGATTAGCCACGAATTCTCTCATAGTTTTCTCGAATTCGATTTCTTTCATCTTTTTGTCGGAGTTTTGTGGTGATGGATTGTCAGTTTGTCGTTGAGAATCACGGTTGTCATCCCTTGGTCGGCGATCTTGCCAATTTCCAAAATTTCGACCGTAATAATTACTACAATATCCTCCTCCACGATATCCTCCTTAGGCATAATTCGCTTATCCTTCTTTAGGTCCTCCCATAGGCTTATCGTTGCACTCGGACGATGGATGATTTCCTCCACAATTGTTGCATCCGTCTCGCATTTCCTTCATTTCATCCTTGATGTCTTTGTATTGCGAGTCGATTTTTGAGGTTAAGGCTTCCATTTTCTCCATGAGTTTTGAGGTATCGGTGTTTTCAACAAAAGCAACAGTTTTTCGAAGAGGTTTAGTTTTGGAATCTTTGGACCAATCGAGTTTGAGAAGTACTCGATCTTCAAGCAATTGGTGTGCATCGTTGGGAGTCTTATAGAGAAAAATTCCTCCAGCATCAAGGATGCCTTGAGAAATTTCGTCTAGTCCATGGTAAAAGATTTGGATAATGGTTCCTTTGGATAATCCATGTCCATGAAAACTACGAAGCAAATCTTTCATCCGAAGCCAAGCTTCGAAAAGTGATTCATTGGGATTTTGTGTGAAAGCACGAATTTCTCCCATTAATCGATCAAACATGGTAGGTGGAAAGAATCGGCTTACAAAGGCTTGCCTCATCTCCTCCCAAGTGTTGATAATTCCGGGGTTAATTCATTGTACCATACTTTAGCATCTTGAGAGTGATGATGGAAAAGCTTGAGTTTGATGGCATTGACATCGGTGTCGCCATAACGGAACATGCCGCAAATTTCGATGAATTCGGCAATGTGCTTATACGGATCGGCCCGTACACGGCCATCTAATTGACGGTATTTGATCATGGAAAGATGATGACCCTTCACGGTGAAGTTGCCACCAAGGTTGACAGCAACAATAACACTCCCGGGGGTTGGTGCTACGGCTCGGTTGGTTCCCCACATGGGTTGATCGTCCGCCATGGGAAAAGGTAAATTGGTGAAAGGGTTGTAAACAACTTTGGCTTCTACGAGGTTATCAAATGGTGGGTTTGGTACACTTGGTACACGATTTTCCAAAGGTATGAAAAGTGTTCTTCTTCTTGAATCAAGCGTTCGGGGTTGGTAAGATGTGTAATTGGTTCTATTCCCATTGCAGTGTTCATACAATGTCCTAGAGAATCTAGGCAATATCTAAACACACGGACTAACAACGAAAACAGTTTTCTAGGACAGAAGGGGTAACCGGATCGGTTGCGAGGTGCGACCGATCGGTTAGATCAGTTTGGTATGGTTAAAAGGCGTAACCGGTTCGGTTGAGAGGCAACCGGATCGGTTGAAGCTTCTGAGAAATTTTTTTGGAGTGAATCGACTGATGGGGATTCAAAACTTGCTGAAACACAATTAAATCCCCGGCAGCGGCGCCAAAAACTTGATGTGCTACGTGTGTACAAGTTTTAAATTTATAAAAGGTGAATTACCAAAATTATCAATAACACATACGAGCAAGTGTACTCGTCCGTTATAGCAAGATTGTGAAGGTAAGTCGGGATCGTTCGCAGGGATTTGAGTAAATCTAAGCACAAGTTCGAATCAATGAGTCTATCCAAAACATATAACAAAGCAAATAGATATAATGAAATTGGATGATTAAAACTACACTTGCTTAAACTAGTTTCATATCCTAGATTAATGTGATTGTGTTAACCTCTTAACATGTTGGTTGTGATAATTAGTTGGTGTACTAATCTATTGTTCTTACAAGTTAAACCTTCGTCAAGATTTTAGTTCATAAAAACAAGCATTACGTTTAACCAATCAATTCAAGATCAATTCAAGTTTCATAAGTTCACTTTCATAAACTTAAATACAAAAACATCCACTTGTTTCATCAAATTGCTTAAGAAATGGTAAATACAAAAGGTAACCGATTATAGACAAAAGGCTACAATTGATTCTCAACAACTAATCTTACGACCTTTTAGATGTTTCCAATCAATCCAATTTGATAATCAAAAAGTGTTTTTATTACAACCACACCTTAGTTCCTTTGTTTAATCAAGAATAATGGGTAAAAACAATCATCCATAGACAAAATGATTATAACTAGTTGAATAACAATAAGTTCTTTCGACCTCTACGATTACTATCAACTAGTTAAACTTGATTAACAAATGTCACTATGAAACTTTAGCACAATTGGATCTTAGAATCAACTTGAAATTGAATTAAAACATGTTAACACAATCACTAACTAATCATATGATAATCAACATCATTTAAGCAAGTATATAAAGAAACTAGCCACTCATAGCAAACATGAATATAAACTCATAACTTTGAACATTAGAAAACATGACTAAAAGTCTTACAATGCTTTGAATAAGATTACAAATTGTGAAGTAATGATTCCCAAAGTATTGGGGTAGACTTGTTGGTGATTTGGCCTCCAAATGTGGAACTTCTGGAACTCCAAACTTTCCTGGACTTCTAAGGACGAATTTGAGAGCTTAAGAGCTTGTTTGATGAGTAGAGAGATTTGTATTGAAGTGTGTGTCTCATATGCTCACAAAAGGCCTCTATTTATACTAGTTCCAAGGCCTAGGGTATTAATTGCTGAACTTGGCCTCCAAGGAGTTAAGAAGGGACTAGAATACACCAAGAAAAGGATCTAGAATCGTTTGGATGCAAAGGGAAACTTAGTGATGAAGAATTGGCGGATCTGGTCCTCCAACCGGATCGGTTACATGACCAACCGATCCGGTTGGTCTTCATAGAACCAACCGTTCGGTTGCGGCGGCGACGAGCGGTTGGGACAACGTCTTTGGCACTTTTGGTCAGTTTCCAACCGATCCGGTTGTATTTTCTGAGTTACGGAAAATTGATCTTTTACTTCTTTTGTCTTGTAGAACTTGGTTCTTCAATCACTATGGTCTTCAAAGGTACTTGAGATACTGATTTGTGCTTGACTTGCGTCACTGAAACGGGAATCTTCTATTTGATGAACATTACTTTACTTTTCATTCCATTTCCCTGCACTTGGTTATAAACACTAGACAAACATCTTTTGATGCGATTAAGCACTGAAATCACGCAAATATGACCAAATAACATATACAAAAGCACACATAACGCTACTAGAAACATGTACAATCTGAGCGTTATCAATGGGTTAAGTAGTATTTTATAGAGTAACGGGAAGAATGTCAAATTTAAATTTCCTTATCTACGTAATTGATTACTCCACGTGTTTTGATCCTCACTATTCGGGTTGTTAGTTTAGTCTAATAAAAACTCAAGTGTAGAGATGCTACTATAAATCCCTTTACTATGATGTTATGTTTTTCGGATGGTGGAGTAGGAGTGTATGAAAAAAAAAGAGAAAAAAAAACCCTACCATCTCGCCTCTATCCTTCACCGTTTATTTTTTTAAGTCAAGTATTAAGTTAGTTTAGTGAGTTGAGTCTTGGCTTAGCAACGTCTCGTTTGACATGTAATTATCTTAGATTTTTTACTTGCTACCAGTAAATTCCTCCATATCTAAGAAACCCCGTGTTTTTCCATACTCTTACACCTAACATTACAACCCTTTAAAAGCCCTCTTTATAGTTTATCCTAGGTGCTTACGCTAAAGCAGTGGAGGTTTGATCTAGTCTCAAGCCTATGGTAATCTATGTGCTATGACAGGTAGAGAGTGTTATCTTTATTTTATACATGTTATATTCATTATACACCGCGAGAGATGAGAGAATCCAAACACTATATAAGAGGTGCTAGTGTATAATTTTCTTGCTTGTTATGACTATTGTAGAGCTTGTATTTATTGTAAACTATTTTAAACCAATGTTAAATGACCCCTAACTTGTAAATTGATTAGATAAAAGCACATTTGCTTGAGGACAAGCAAATCCCAAGTGAAGGGATATTTGATAAGGATTTAAAACATACGTTTTTAGAGGTCATTTAAGCCCTAAACTCGTGTATTTATGATCAAATATTCCCTAAATTAGTTCCTTTTAATTTTTTAGGTACTTTGGAAGCAAAAGCTAGAAATCATGCATATTTGTACGAAAAGAGATGAAAATGTGAAGAAAATGACCAAGTCATGAAAAAGAGGTCCAGACGGCGTCACAACCTATAAGGTGACGCCATCACTTGTTAAAGAAGACATCAAGACAACCCAAATTTTACTAGAGACGACTCATTGAAAAGTTAAGAAGTAACAAGTGAAGCCGTCACTTGTTAGAAGAGCTGGAAGTTTCCGCCAAATTTATAACGTAACGCTCCAAGATAATTAAAGAGGGACTGCGTCAGAGATTTCTGGACGGCGTCGGAGACATAAAGCGACCTTGTCACAATGCTGACTTGGAAAATACGAACCCTAATGGCGGTGATCGGACGGCGTCACAACTATAAATTGACGTCGTCGCAATTGTAATTCTATATATAGTTTTAGAAATTTTCTGCATTAGGGTGCAACATTGGAGAGTAACTTTGGTCTATGACTTTTATTCTTTTTTTACAATATTTTTAGAGTTTTAACACCCTCTATCCTTAAGAGATAAGTTCCTTAATATCTTCTTTCGTTATGTTTGATTCATGCTTGATTATGATTACTTGTTTATTTATCTTTAACATGTCTAGCTAAATCAATATAGTGATTGCTTAGATGTAATGAAACCTAGTTGTTAACTATTGATTGTCGTCTCTTGTTTAAGTGGTTGTTAAACGTTAGGTTAGGAAAACTTGCTTCTTCCTTTAGTGGTGTGAGCTTGAACGTCCTAAAAACGTATTTATGGCCTAGAGTGCACTAGTAAACTCTTCATTGTGTTTATTGCGTGAATTGTGATTGTTGATAATAGGAGATTTGGGAGAGATAACTTTGGTTACTTGGCGATCTCGGTTTTCTAAAGGAGACCAATACATAGAGTTAGGGCATTAGGCACCTCTTTACGACTAATGGAATACAACGCGCCAATTAAGCAATGATGTGACAATTTGACTAATCAATAGGAGATAACTAGGGAGTAATGGAATCTAAGTAAACATGTTTTTACCTATCATTCGAATCCCTCATTTAATTTACTTGCAGTTTAGTTTTAATTAGTTTAATTAGTAGTTTTAAGTAGTTGATAATCAAAACCCCCAATCCAAATACCGAGATTTTACTTTGCTTTCTAAAAAATATAAAAAGATAAAAAGAACCATCCATCACCTTAGACCTATTCGTCATACATCTCGACCTTCCCACCACTATTCCCTGAGAATGATCAGTCCACTGTGTCTTGTCTATAGTACACTACAACGGTTAGGTATACTGCCTAGGCGGATTGTAAAACTTCTTTCGGAGGTTACATCCACCGCATCAGTAATAATAGTATTAAATTTTGCGAATGAATTATCAATACTTTCATCCGATATTGAGCATTGCTCGTATTGTTGAACAAATAAATCGATTTTGTTATTTTGAACTTGTTTGTTTCCTTGTTGAGTAATTACCAAGCAATTTCAAATATCTTTAGCGGTTTTATGCATAAAAAGTTCTTTCATATTCTTTTTTAGGTAAAGCATTATATAAAACCATTTTCCCTCATTTTTTTTGGAAATCATTTTCTTTTGTTCATCTTTTAGATTCAAAGACCCAACCTCATTTTTTTGGGTAGAGATAAACGAACATAATCCCCATCAACAATAATACTCCAAAGATCAATATCTTAGATTTCATGTATGTTTCAAATCTATTTTTCCAATATATAAAGCCATTAGCTTCAAAGAGTGGTGGTATTTGCATAGATTGCCCTTCTTTGTAGTTTTCGAAATCCATTTGAATGAAAAAGTTTTAAAATACAATTTACTTAAAAACTTTTTATAAAACATGCTCTTGATGCCAATTGTAGAAAACTATAAGGGGGTTGAATAGTTTTTACCGATTTAAATTTAGTTTGTGAAACTTTAGATCGATAGTATATGAAACCTTTGGATGTCGAGGTATAGATAATGCAAGTTAATAAGAAAGGAAATAAATACAACAAAAGTAAAGAGATAAAAGGGATAGAAGTGCGACACTATGATTTATAGTGGTTCGACTACAATGACACTTTTCTTGCCATACTTCACTCCCTGAGTACCCAACTCGAGAGTTCGTAAACACTATGTCAACAAGCTCCTTCAACCGGTGCAGAAACCTCACAATGTCGCTTACACTTTTTCTGGTACTAAGCTAAATACAGAGTTCTTTACACCGAAGAACCAATCCAAAACAACAACACAACTATCATAACTACAAGAAGAAGTATCAACAACAAGAAACAACTCATTTTCCTTGAGGTGATGTAGAATTCGAGAAACTTGAAGAGAAGAATGGCTCGTATATAAGAAGGCGTGGTCTTGTCTTTGTACTAAGTACCTTGAGAAAACACAAGAGAAAGAAAGCTACAAGAATGATCTTTATAGATCAGAGGTTAGAGAGATATATTAGTAGGAGAGAAGATATATTATAGAGGGGTGAGAAACAAGAAAGAAATGGCTCACTATTTATAGGCAAACTGGTCACTGTTCACCCGGATCCGGTGGATCCCTTCCCAAAGGGATCCAACTAGTGTTAAGCTAGGGATCCGGCTAACTGGGAATACCAGTTCGGATTTTGGGTCACAAACCGGGTTTTGGGTTATGGGTTATGGTCCATAGATAGGTGATGTCATGCCTGATGTCAAAGTCATCTTGGGTCATAGGTTATGGACTTTGAGTCATGGGTCATGGGTTTTACCTATTATTGATGCCATGCATGATGTCATGTAGTGAGCTATGGGTCAAGCTCCATGAGTCATGGGTTTTGGGTATGGACTTTGGGTTTATGGATGGTCCAAGACTTCACATGTTTATCTACTATGTATTTTATAAAAATGTAAGTAACTTGTACTAGTTTTATAGAAGTGTGTTTGATGATTTATTTAGGAAAGTAAGTTAGAAAACTTATTGGCTTAAAACTTACATATTTTATTTATTTCGATAAAATGATTTTATGATTGTTATCAATAAAACATAGAAAGATCGTAAAATATAAATAAACGTTTTTACAGTTTATTTGTATTAACATGTTTGAGTTGCCCAACGTGGCAGTTGCTCATGGTCTAGTTTCGGCTCACACAAAAAAGGGTCTGGAAAGTGATGTGCCCTAAGGCAACTGGTCTATTTCGAGAATCTTCCCTTCATTATTTTCACGTCAACTCCACATTAACTTTCACCCATGCATTAAATTCTTCACCAAGAAGTCGTAGTAGTGACCACAAAACAAATCACACTAACTTACCCAACTTAACACATAGACTTAACCCATTACCAATTGTTGCACAAATCCGATCGATAACCCGTTATGACGGAGGGGCGTGACAATACTTAACGCGAACAAGGACCTTAGCGCGTAAGCATGTGCGTTATTACGTTTAGTCTAATAAATATAAACAATGACTTTTTTTTAAACAAATCCATATTATATTATAAAATATTCGGGACCTGCTAAATAAAGAACTACTAAAATTTTCAACCAATACACTTACTTATTATGGAATTGTAACATTATAAAGCACCCTTTGTAAATATGTTTTAAAAAAATAAAAATAAAAATAAAAACATAATGTGATTTAACAAAAAAAAAAAAAAAAACGTCTAAAACCATATTTCCCTTTTAATTCATGTTTTTAATATATAAACATATTTTTATGCAATTAACTGAATGATAAATGATATTATTAATTTTTTAATTTTTGTAATAATTTGTGATTTTGTATGATGATATTTTATATTTGAATTCCATTAATATAAGCATGATGTTTTCAATGTTATAAAGTATGCAATAATTGTTAATAAAATTGACAATCATCACATGGTATTGCTCTTAGACTAGTTGATTTCCCCGTCACATTGCTCGAGCTTCATATTATTACGTGTTTGTACAATAATACTTATTTTGTTGTTAATATTAATATTATACTATAATATTTTCTCGTATAACAACTCTTAAATATATTTACTTATAGGGTACCCGCCGTCGCAATGCACGTATACCTGACTAGTTCTATAATGTAGCTTTATATATTATAACATTTATATAATTCATATTAAGCATTGAAGTGAAATTACATATTCTCTATAGTATGACGATTTTATTTCAGAATGATAAAAGCTTTAGCCATAACTATTGTTGACTAGTCAAGATGGTTAAACTGAGATTACAAATAACAGGTTACAAATTAAATTTTATATTGACCATTTATGCTACTTATGCTTCATTATAACAAACTTTTTTTTTTCTCATTAGTAATTTATCCAATTAATTTAAGCAAATATTTATCTATACCATTAATAAAAAGTTCAAGTTTCTTTGGCTAAAGTCTTAAAAATCACAAACCCATATTTATATTGTACTACTTATAAGAGCATCTACAATGCACAAAAAGTCTTTAATGACTTTTTGACTTTAAAACATTAATGTCTCATTAATATTTGAATAAATTTCATCTTTCAAAAAGTCATGTGTGTAAAACCTCTCCAATGCTATAAAGCCTTTCAAAAGCTTTTCAATAAGTAAACGTTTAATGAAAATCAGATAATGTATGCATAATTTATGCTTTTTCCTTCCGAAGCTTTTGTATCAAATGCTTAATAGGTATCAAGTATTTCTTCCAAAAGTTATACGCAAACTGATTGCTCCAATGCATCAAGTCATTTAATAGCTTTTTTAAATAGTAAAAAGTCATGTAAAAACTATTGCATTGCGGTTGCTCTAACGAATTTAATATTTTTGCTTCAACTCTTCAAAATAAATAAAAAGTGAATTATAAAATACCCTAACAATTAATGGTAACAACATCCACAATTTTATTTGTTATTTAAGACTACTCACTATAGTCACCAAACCCACAACCTTCATATCAGCGCCACATCATCTTTCATACCTACCACTTTTTACCACCAAACATTTTTTTGTACCCAGTTCAATTTAAAACTAAATTAAACTCTCATTCATTATTAAAAATATTACATAAAAAATTCATAACATCACACATATTAAAAACTTAAATTAAACTCCACATGAAAGGTTTTCGACTAAATTGGCACGAAGGTTTTGATGTGCGTCTGCCGATTGGATTTGTCTGATAGCTTGTAGTGTTTGTTCATGATTTCGTACGAAGTCGTCCTCACGATGTGCTTCCTTCGGATGTCAGTTGGGAGATATCGCATTCTCTTTATGTTTTCGAATCATATTATGTAATATGGTGCATGTATACACCATATTCCTTATTTTATCAACAAATATTGCTCGTGCGAGACTGGCTAATATAGCCCACTTTTTCTTGAGAACACCAAACACTTATTCTACATATCTCCTTGCTACTTCATTCATGCTCTGATACCGTATTCTCTTGTGGTCATCGTCGCTTGGATGTGAAGTCGACTTAACAAATGTCACCCATACCGGATATATCCTGTTAACAAGATAATATCCCCTTTTGTAACTTACGCCGTTAGCCACAAATAGAACCTCTGGTGATTTTTCGTCTTTGAGATCGTTAAATATAGGAGATTAATGTATAATGTTGATGTCGTTGTCCGCCCTAGAAACACCAAAGAAAACATGTCATATCCATAAGTCTTGTGACACAACAACTTCCAACAAAATGAATGGATTCGGACCATGATCACGTCTACAATATTACCCTTTATATACATTTAAACACCAAACCACTCCTAACCCCCGTACAATCAAGGCTTCTTAACGTTCCTAGAAACC
The DNA here is from genome assembly GCA_022545495.1 of Chrysanthemum lavandulifolium. Taxonomy (NCBI): domain Eukaryota; kingdom Viridiplantae; phylum Streptophyta; class Magnoliopsida; order Asterales; family Asteraceae; genus Chrysanthemum; species Chrysanthemum lavandulifolium. The sequence goes on along the minus strand of CM040238.1, from coordinate 35,801,824 downwards.
CACGCTTTTCTTCATGAAACACATTAAGTTTTTCCACATTAGTGTAAGTAGGTTTACGCAAATGCTTTGCTCCATATATTTCTATAACAGACTTACAAAAATACTCAATAGAATCATGAGAAGTTGTTGCACCCATTAGCAAATATTCGTCAAGGGCATCAGAACGGTGTCGTATGCCAATTGACGAAATGCGGAGGTTCACTTCATCAATGCCGAAACGCCTTATCTTCCGATATAATCAATATTACTATGAAAGAATTCATAATGATTAGTTACACCTTCAACTATGTTTGTGAATAGTTCTCGACTCATTGGGAACCTCTTTCGAAATTTATATGCATCGTACATCATATACTCACCAAAATAGGAGGTGATTAAACACTTATGAGTACCATAATGATCTCTACTTATGATGTTTTTTATACCTCGCTAGGGGTGAGCGTGGTATCTTGTAAAAATGGTGCAGATTGGAACGTGCAGTGCTGATCGATCCGCACTCTGAATTCGGTACCATAAAACTTGCTAAAAAAAATCGGTACCACTAAAAGCGGTACGGTACCAAGACGGGGATTCCCGAGTTTGGCACCGGAATACAAAGAAGCTAAATGGTTTTTTACTAAACTTGTGATTTAAACACTGCTACACTTGTTCCATGCATAATTAATGTTGTAACTATTATCTCATGCTAATTTTGTATAAAGAGCATCAAGATATTAGCGTCAAGATAAATGAGTGTGTATACATACAAAAATGTATTTGTTACTTTTACACATGAGTACATGACTCAACCTACTTATCTTCGGTATTATCTAATTTTAATTACGAGTAATAACATTGACATAGGTACGAACTCCATGGCATTTTTGGCTTCGGCTATTTATTGTAGATTAGGAAAAAAATATGAACTATAAAGCGAATTCATTGACTAACATGGGTACGAACTCCATGAATTTTTAGCTTCCACTATTTATCGGTGATTAGCATAAAGAAAGAGGGTTAGTACATTTTCCTTCACCAATAAAAAATGAACTTTATAGCGAATTCATCGATTAAAATGGTCAAATTTGAGATTATCTTTTATACTAAACGATACTCATTTCGTTTAGTACCGGTACCGATATACCCCTCGGTTTCGGGATCGGGACTACATATTTTGGTCGAGAAAATATAGGGTACCTCATAAACGGTGCCGGTATGGTACCAAAATGGTACCATGCTCATCACTATACCTCGCGAACTTTCACATTTTCATTTATTCTTAATAAACAATGGCACTCTTTTTTACAAATGACAAGTTCATACTATTAACTTCTTCGTATTCCTATGAGTCTGTGAACATGAATCTTTCAGAATTCATTTGGTAATGAGAAATGATAAATATTTTGATTGAGTTTGTGTAGATATTGCGAAAGATAATGTTTGAACTTGTATATAAAAATGATTGGGTATGAGGGTATTTATATGTAAATAAAATGATAAAGTTTAATAATTGTTTTTATTAAATGTAAATATTACCGTTTGGGGTCTACTTTTGGACCATTTTATGTTTTTTTTTGGTTCCGTTCGGTGGTCACCACCACCAAAAACTTGCATCCCCACTACCATGCGCGGTGGTGGTTCCCTCATATGGGGTTCACGCGTTGTAAGCTCCACCACTATGTGGTGATTCACCACCATAGTGCTTAGCCTAATTAGTGTAATCCTCAAACTTTCGCCATTTTTCGATTCAACCCTCAAACTCTTTTTCACAATAGTTGAATCCTATTTTTCATTAAGGGTCAACATAAAATATTGTAACTTCAAAACTTGAAATCATCAAATAAACCCAAAAAAAGATGGAAAATGATTCGTCACAACCATTTTGCGCGAGTACTATGCTAGTAAGAGCAAGAGTGAGATGATTTACATCGATGCAAAATTAGTTATGGAGTTAACAAAACAGGTTCATTGACAGAGTGAGTAGAGAAGAAACGAGAGGCAAATTTGGTGAAGGTTTCAGAGGGGTTTCTTGGCCACTGGAAAGCTCACATAAACATGGAACAAAGCTAGTGCATGCAGAAAAAAAGTTGACAGAAATGGCAACCGACAAGGATCGCTAACAAAGTGGCAGCCCAACAAGGGTTCTTAACCACTTCGAATCCAATAAAAACTCCCGCTATCTATACTCTAACCATTGTCTATTATATAAACTGTTATATACAAAATAACTACATATTAATATATAGCTATACAAACACATTCCCACTACCGATATACATCACACACAAAAACCTTTTACAACATCATAATACACTTTGATGATATACATATTAAAAGTGGTGTTGTATAGGCCGAGCACAATGGATCACGGGACTGAACCGAAACCGATAAACGGGACCGACCGAACCCGACCCTAGATCCACTTTTTCCTCATATTCGGCCATCGATCCGGTTTGATTCAGTTTTATGCACAACTGACCAATATGCTTTATTGGACTGAACCACACTGACCAAACAGAACTAAATACATTTTAGTCTGCTTCTAAGTCTAGTATTTTTGCCAACTCGGTTTTTGGACCATAATAAGCCATACTACAAAACTATAACCTATTTTTTTTTGGTTATACAAAATAAATTTTATTATCTTAGGATTCAAATTCAAATTCAAATTATAGATAATGATAAAAGAAAGACAAAAGAAATATTAAAGAATGAGATTTAAACCTAAAAAACCATTCCTCTAGTTGTTTATTGAGTAATGACACAAAAATGCCAATGATTTATTAGGTATTCCTGAAGGTCAAAAGTTGATGGAAACCGCCGAATCAAAAAAAATATATATATTTATACTACTTTATAATGCGTTTACTCTACACTTCTAAAATTAGAAGGTTTGAAAATATTCGACCCGATTTTTCCTACTCCACTTATTATGGAAAGAATTCAAAAAAAATAAGATAAGTGAGGCTTCCTCAAAGAATCGAGAATGAAACGCAGTAAGGAGATTATCTAACTAAAAATAACAAAAGGAAGCACGGGAAGCTCAATCCAAATTAAAATAAAGAGTCGATATAATGGGAGTTTATTCTCCAACTTCCTCGAACTAATTAATCACCTTTATTTTTAAATTTAAATATCTTTAATCTCGTTTAATTTTTTATAATCTAATTTCACCATATTTTTGAAATTGAAAATTTGTCTTCTTTATGGTGTTATTAACATCCTTTTGATATTTTTTTATGAGTTTTGTTAAAGTAGTTGACGGAAGTTATTGGTGTTAGCGGATGGTTGAGTCTATAAAGAGAGCCAACTCTTTTGGAATTACTACAAAACTAAAATTTTTTGGAAAAACCTATTATTTTTTGTTATTCTAGAAAATAAGGAAAATAAAAGAAATATTAAAGAAGAAAAAATCTAAGAAAAGTGCAATGCATTATAGTATATATAATATGGCGATATGGGTGGAGTTTGACTGTACTTATTAAATGAGTCAAAGAAGACAAGACAAGAAAAAAAAAGAGACTAGACAGATCAAAACAGCTGTCATACAAATAACCTACCTTAACATCATACACCCTTTTACACCAGATTAAAACCCTAAACACAAACACATAAACACTTCACTTGATGATGATGAGGTAAACCAAAAAGGGTATCCAAAGACTTCTTTAACTGTTTCAAGAAAAAAACACACACTAGATTCACCTTCAACTGTGTGCAAAAAAACAAGAGATAAAAATGGAGGAAAGTGTAAAAAGTGGAGGAGGAGAAGATGAAATTCAAGGGTCAAGTTTGACTATGGAAAAAGTGGCTGCTGCTAAACAGTTTATTGAAAATCATTACAAGACTCAGATGAAGAACATTCAAGAACGTAAAGAAAGGTTACATTTCTTTAACTTTTTTATATAATTTCTTGGTTTTTATGTCAGTTAAAGTAGTGATTTGGATGCCCTTTACTTTGAATTGGTGTTTTGTGTATAAAGGTAATGTTTTTTCATAAAATTTTGCTACCCTTTACATTGAATTGCATTTTTTATTTTGTTAAGTTTTGGTTTTTATGTGAATTGAAGTAGTGATTTGGATACCCTTTACATTGAATTGGTGTTTTGTGTATAAAGGTCATATTTTTTTGCTACCCTTTGCATTGAATTGCATTTCTATTTTGTAATGTTTTGATTTTTATGTGAATTGAAGTAGTGATTTGAATACCCTTTACTTTGAATTTGTGTTATGTGTTGCAAGATTGCATTTTTTTTCTTCTTAAAGTTTTGATTTTTATGTGTATTGAAATTGTGAGTTGAGTACCCTTTACTTAAAATTGGTGTTTTGTGTATAAAGGTCATTTTTTACCCTTTAAAAGTTTTGATTTTTATCATTTTATGTGAATTTAAGTTGTGATTTGGATACTCTTAACACTAAATTGGTGTTTTGTGAATAAAGGTTCGCTTTTTAAAATTTTTTGTTTTATGTGGATTCAGTTAGTGTCTTGAGTACCCTTTACATTGAATTGGTGTATTGTGTATAAAGGTTACATTTTATTTTGATTTTAGTTTTGTAAATTTTTGATTTTTGTGTGGAATTGAAGTTGTAATTTGAGCCCTTTACATGGAATATGCATTTTGTGTATAAAGATCACATTTTTTTTTGTTATTGTAGTTAGTGATTTGAATACCATTTACATTAAACTTGTTTTTTGCGTCATAAAGTTTTTTGTTTTTTATGTGAATTGAAGTGATGATTTGAATACCCTTTACATTGAATTGGTGTTTCGTGTATAAAGGTTGCATATTTTTGTAAATTTATCATGTTTTTTTGTGAATTGTAGTTATTCTAATACCCTTTACATTGAATTTATGTTCTATGTATAAAGGTCCTTTTTTTTCTTCAAAAATTGTTTATTTTTTGTGACTTGAAGTAGTAATTTGAATACCCTTTACATTGAATTAGTGTACTTTGATCTTTGTTTATTTTTTAATTTTTTAATTTGCAAATCTTGAATTGCTGAATTTGGGTTTAGTACAATATTTTTTTCTGCATTTAATTATGTCATGAGATCTATGCTTGGTTTCATTTATTATTTTAGTACAAAGTGATTAAACCGGAGTTTAATTTAGTTTTTAAGAGTATGCATCTAAAGTTCTAAACTATACTTGTATTTTCGGCTTGAAGTTAGTTAAGTAGCTTGATATAGTAGTTGAGAATGTTAGTATGATACCCAATTGGCATCACCGACATTGCAAGTTCATTTTGTATTGTAAGATAATATCATATAATTGTGTATTATTGGTGAGTGTACTGCACTAGTACTACTTTTGTGTTGCCAAAAGTTATAATGTTTGCTATCTTTGGGGGTTATTTTTGTACAGGATTCACTTGTCCTGCAACTAAGTTTATGTTATGCCTTGTTTGTAATATTGTTGTGTCACAAAAGATACTAAATGATGGAATTTATCTAAGGATAGGAATATTTAGTTTATCATGGGTGGGCGTTCGTTCATAAGCTGATAATTGCTTTTTTAATGTAAAAAAAACAAGATAAAAACCTTTTGTTGTAGTACAACCCCTAAGATTCTTTCGCCAAGACAATGCTACCCTCTCGAAAATCCTAGACCCTGCACTGATTTCTAGTATCTTGTTTTGTGGATGCAGCGTTTCTCTTTCTAGTTATAAAGCAAGCAAATTGATACACAATATTGTACTATTAGCTTTTTTAGAATACATGGAGTTAGTTAGGTGGAATATTATATGTACACAAATTCTTTTACCATCAAGGCATCAAGCTATAAAAATGCTGAAGCAATTACATAAAGTTCACATTTAAATGATTTCTGCTCTTACAAATTGGCCATCATCCTAAAGTAGGAATTTGTATATATTTTTTTTATTTCTATGAAATTATCTAAATCATAGTTTTCTTGATTCACCCTTCTGGTTGCAGGCGGTGGATTTTGGAGAGGAAGTTGGCTTCTTCAGATGTGCCTAAAGAGGAACAAATTAATCTGATTAAGGATTTAGAGAGGAAGGAAACAGAGTTTATGAGACTTAAAAGAAACAAGATATGTGTTGATGATTTCGAACTTTTGACCATCATTGGAAGAGGAGCCTTTGGCGAGGTTAGAGATCTGCATAAACTATGAGTTTTTATTTTTATATTATGTTTGTGTATCTAGGTGTATATTATCTTTACTACCTCCCTTTTCAAATAGAGTTCACTTGCCACCAAAATGACTTTTCTAGGAGCATATTCTGTAGAGTACGAAATTAACCATTGTCTCATTTTATGGGGTTAAAGGTTATATTGTCTTGTTAATTTATGTACATACTATCAATTAGCTTTTGTGCTTTTTTGTTATTAGAATCTTTATATTGCTCATAGAAATAGTTTGATCGTTAGTACATCTTTTAAACTGTTTCATGTCTCGCATCTGTAGTTGTATCAAATTCATGTAATGGATGATATGACATAGACACATGAAGAGTAAATTCAAAATCATCTGGAAATATTAGTGATCTTTTAACAGAAAAAAGGTCAACTTACATGTGAGAAGTTTCCAACTAGGGACTCATATCACTTGTTTTGGGAAAGAGGGCATATGATAATAATTAATTTTTCTATAGGGTAAATGTCAAACAAAAATTATGACATTACAATGTGCATGTTGACATAGATTTATATACCATGTTTGTAATTCATTTCCATGATCATCTTTCGTGAATCCATATCAATGATCATATTTGTGATAGAGCATTGCTTGACCACTACTCAGCTACTAAAATTCTAAAACTACTATATAAATTGTAGTACCCTTTTGATGATTATAAGCTAGCTTCATGGTGCCTTTAAGCCAATTATTTTTTTCCTAAGAAAGAGAAAGGACCTCCTATTTAATTACAAAGTGGCCAATGAGTTATCATACATTTCCTATATAGTTTTTTGTGAAGTTATAGGACTAAGAAGGCTTCAAATGAAGAATTGTGTGTAAAGTGTAAACTACTATGTTGATATCGTAATGGATATATCTATATCTATACTATATTATAATGCATGTAAAACCCAAACCTCACTCCAAGCCTAATTCCTAACCAAAAATTAAGATAAGGAGCTTCAATCATTAGATGACATGTGTCACTTCTTAACAAACTCCAAGCCTAACTCATGTGACATGTGTCACTTCTCAACTAAAAATTCATCTTTATTTTCAATTTGAAATATCTTTTTATCTACTTACTTTTTTTATAATCTAATTTCACCATATTATCTAAAATTTTATGCTCTTTAATTCAACATCCATTTTGATATATTTTTATGAGTTTTTAGTTTTTATATTTTTAGTAGGTTTATTTTATTTTAATGCAAATTTTTATAATTTTAACCTTTATTTCAATCAATACAATCTTGATTCGTCAAAATCATATACTTTGGGGGGGAGTGTTTGACGTGTAAGAGATTGCGAGGGTATTTCTATATGCAGGAATAATGATGTCACGGGAAAGCTACAGGTAACCAAACAAACACATACAACTAACACATATACATTCGAAGTGTTGTGAAACGAATTCACATAACGGGTAAGCAAACACATATAACTATACTTATCGCCGCCGCTGTGCGCGGGTGTCCGACTATTCTCTAAAATATACATTATCGGTTATGTATGATGTTGTTCTGAGATTATTCAGTCAATAATGTATTCTGATATTTTATCATATAAGGTCCTATGTTTAGATTATAAATTCAAATTCAGTAAACTTATAAAACAATCATAGTTCATTTCCCACTGAATCATACACTAGAGAAAATCGTAATTTTCTGTGATCTAGGCCGCTCAGTGGCCACTGAAAACGCTTATCAAACAGTCATTTTTCATTCAAAATCAAGTCTGGACAACTATAAAGCGTATTGAATTACTGTATCAAATTGCCCTTTTGTGACTTAATGGTCTTGTTATTACAGGTAAGATTATGCCGGGAGAAAAAATCTGGCAATATCTATGCAATGAAGAAATTAAAGAAATCAGAAATGCTTGTTAGAGGGCAGGTAGATGTCTTCTTATTTACTTAGTCACCTTTTTTCCATCTCTTATTTTTTGTTTTGTAAAGTATGTTATATTTATTTTATAGGTGGAACATGTTAGGGCCGAAAGAAACTTACTTGCAGAAGTGGCTAGCCACTGCATAGTAAAATTATATTACTCGTTCCAAGACACTGAGTATTTATACCTCATTATGGAATACTTACCTGGTGGTGACATGATGACTTTATTGATGAGAGAAGACACACTTAAGGAAAATGTTGCTAAGTTTTACATAGCTCAAAGTGTCCTCGCTATCGAGTCCATTCACAAACATAATTATATTCACAGGTTCGTTTCAACTTAACCTAGATTATATAATTTTAATAAAGGATACAAGATGGGTGGGTTAGAAAACAGGTTGATGGACCATTACCATTTTTCAGCACAGGCCGAAATGGGTCAAGTCAATTAGTTGACCTGCAAAACACTTGCTCAACTTTTTAATACTTTTTTTGTAATAGTTAATCTAAATCTTTGGAAACATGGACTAGGGAGACTTTTGATGACCTTCGTTGTTTGACACTGTTGGTTTGGTTATTTTGTTTATTTGAACCATTTGAGATAAACACCGCCCAAATCAACCCATTCATTAGTAAATGGGTCGAAATAGCCACCTTTAATTTCTAAGTGAATAGCCGAATAGTGCAATTAATCTGTTTGTTCTTGAACTTTCTTCTACAGAGATATAAAACCTGATAACCTTCTTCTCGACAAAAATGGGCACATGAAGCTTTCAGATTTTGGTCTATGCAAGCCTCTTGATTGCCGTACGTTATCTACATTGAATGAAAATGAAGCCATGAATGATGAGAATATAAGAGAACCTATGGACATTGACGGTTTTCCTGATACTGAGAATGGACATAGATGGAAGAGTGCCCATGAACAGCTTCAACATTGGCAGATGAACAGGAGAAAACTGGTGTGTTTCTGTTTACAGCTTTAGGAATTATTAAATCTTGTCATTGTTCGGTAGCTGATTTTTTTGTTTAAACTTTTTTTGGGTGAAACAAGGCATTTTCAACTGTGGGTACTCCGGATTATATTGCTCCTGAAGTTTTGTTGAAGAAGGGATATGGAATGGAGTGTGACTGGTTAGTTTGCCAATAGTACTTTTTACACATGTAGAACAATAATATTATTATTTCGTGCTACTTGTGTTTCCCCTACTGAAATGAATGGATTTTTATTTGCATCAAAAGGTTTATAATTGTAACTGTTGAAATTGATAAAAGCTTAACGAGAAAATAAACTGAGTTAAACACAAGACATTATAGCAAGCAATAAAAATTTGGACAAAAAATGTTTCAAGCCAACCCAACCCTAACCGAACCATAATGGAAACAACTGTTTTGACCCACTACTGACTCACGCATTTTTCCCGCTCTACAGTTTCTTGTTTTGTTGATCATTTTCATGAATGGATTTCTATTTTTATCAAAAGGTTCATAATTGTAACTGTTTGAATTCAGAAAAGCTTAAGGAGAAAATAAAATTTCGTTTTTCATGAATGCAGGTGGTCTTTAGGTGCAATAATGTATGAAATGCTCGTTGGATATCCTCCATTTTACGCAGATGACCCAATAACAACATGCAGAAAGGTATTAACGCCTCTTCAAGAGTTTTTATTTTGCATGATTTTACACTATAAATGCTAAACCTTTTTTTTTTTTTTTTTTTTTTTTTTTTTTTTTTTTTGTAATTTTATCTTGTGAGCTGGTTATATCAAAACTAATGCTACTATTTCTGAATGTCAGATTGTTCATTGGAGGAATCATCTTAGATTTCCAGAAGACACAATGTTGTCACCAGAAGCAAAGGATCTTATCTACAGGTTGCTTTGTGACGTCGAGCATAGGCTTGGTACATGTGGGCCAGACCAAATAAAGGTATATGTTACTTAAGTTCGGATGATCAGTTTCATATTAGCTGCACCACAATCGACTTACAAGGGTGAAAGAAAAACCTGTTTACCCCTTCTTCTAATTTGTTATGAGGAACTTTCACTTTGATCAACTAATTAGAAGCACATGCATACACTGCGCAAGTTAACTATAGTTTTGTTTCACACAACCGTCTTGTGTTGTCTTAGGCTCATCCATGGTTCAAGGATGTTGTGTGGGATGAACTGTATGAAATGGAAGCAGCTTTTAAACCAGAAGTCAACGATGAGTTAGACACCCAAAATTTTATGAAGTTTGATGAGGTATATACATTATTGCACCATTCGATATCCTTTACTAGCAATGAAATAATTTAGACTAAATCTTTGAACTTGTCATCAGTTGAATCCTCCAACTTCTGGAAGAACTAGTTCAGGACCCTCTTGTATATTTTTCTTTCGCTCAGTTCTCGAGTTTTTAGGGAAGAGAAATGGAAAAGAATAGGAAAGGAAAAGAAAGGAAAAAGAAAGTAAGTGTTAGTTGTTATGTTCTTGAGAAAGAGAAAGAAAATGAAAGTAATCATAATCATGTTCTTGAGTGAGAGGAAAAGGAAAATAAGGTATGTCTTTCTTGTATATGTTTTAAAAAGGGTATTTTCTTTAGAAAGGTTAAATTATAATGTTGTTCCATTTCCTTTCCTTCTTTAAAAAGACTCAAGAACACAAAAACTTTCTATTTCCTTTACTTTCCTCTTTCATTTCAACTATGAGCGAGAACATTAACTATTAGTATAACGAAATGGTACTTTTTTACAAGTCAAACCAACCGGATCTTTTATACTGATGAATGATAAGGCCTATTTTAGTGATTGTTTAACATAGTTGTATTGTAATGCTTGTATTCTCAATATTTATATACAGCAGCAGCTAAATCCCAAGGACTTGAATTTTGTGGGTTATACGTACAAGAACTTTGATGCTGTAAAGGCATTGCGTGATAATCCTGGTAATTTGTTTTCTTCTATTAATACGTGTTTGATGTAGCCAGTGGCAACTTATTATGTAAACCTTGTTTTCTTCATCGTCACTAATTATTGCGTAACTTTGAGCAGATCTCATGCGGAGTGCATCCAGTGATGCTTTATACGGTTAGTAATTTTACCAACTACTTGTGTTATGGAAATATGTGAATTTGTTGCTCCTCAAGTTTGTGTTTTTTGACGTTAGGAAGTCATATTAGCACTTCTGTTTTCATTTAGCAAAAAGTCTGTTCCTTTGACTCAAAATCATGTTTATTTTTAATGGGTAAAATGCTCTGGAAATATGTTCCAAGTACTTTTTTATAGGAAGCACATAAATTTTGTGTTCATATATTTTTATTTTTATTTTATTTTTTTTTTTTTAATTCGAATAAAATGTGTTTCAGGGTCATTGCGACCCGTTTTGACGTATTGCAAAAATACTGTATTGCCCTTTACCATCTCTTAACATAAAACGTTTCTTGAATGTCAACAGCCGGTGAATTGAAGATGGACTACACAACAAAAGCAACAGAAGACACCGACATACAAATGTTGACGTCAGCTGGTGACACAATGGTGCCATAATTAACCAATAGCTAGCTATGGGATCGGAGGCATAACTTGTGTATTATAATCAGGTTCTTGCCCATTAATGGGAACTCCCGCCAGCAACTACCCCTTGCATTTGCCCTTAAAATGGCAGCCCCTTTCCTTAAACCTATTTCACCAAATACAGACCAACCAACATGACCTAATCAAATTAGTATTTACTGGTCACGTTTGTTGCTATTAGATTTGTAAAAAAGGTGTTGGGAATAGGCGACGGCCTGAAAATAACATTATATAAGTGTACAGTAGTTTATGAAAAGCCTAAGTGACGAGTTATCTTTATACTGATTCATAGCTAGGGCTTGGGGTAATGCTGTGTGTTATGGTTTGCCCAGGTTGACAGGTTAAGAAACTTGTTTTCTCTTGTGGCAGTTTCTAATGTTTCTGACTTTAATATTATTGTCATCGTGTGTGAGCTTTTGACAAGAATAGATTGTTTAGTAGTTGCTATGAATTGTTTTTTCAATTACTTTTCTTAATCCTACATTAATGTTGTGTTTTGTGTTATTATGGTAATTTACTCTAATTGTGTCACTTAAGTTGCATAGTTTGGCTTGAAAGATGGCTGAGAAAAGTATAATTAAACTCTACAGGTACTGGCTAGAAACATTGTTGTCGAGTTTGTGGTACCCTTTCTAATACATGGTATATCCATATATCATCGTTGGACTGATGTTTGTTTTATGGTTGAATCACTTGTGGGGTGTTTGGTTTGAGGGTATGGGTTTCAAGGAATGACTTATTTCTATTGTACTTGTTTGGTTGGTGGGTTTGGTACTTGAATATGGGTATCAATTTATCAAACCCTCAAAAACATGCAATTATCATGGTCATATACACAGTCATTCCTTTGTATAACAAAAGGCTTACAATAATCAGCGTTTGGTAATCTTGATGGAATCACTATAGGTATAGGTTTGAGAATAAAGTGGAATGGAAATGGGTATGTAGATATCGTCTGTTTCATACTTTGTGCATACCCACCAAATCATACTCCTTGATGATGAAGACCTACAATCTGAGAAACCGACTTGGTGAAGGCCACATCCTCATAGGGTATTCCAGCGATGGCGGTGCAGATGCGTTTTGAAGATTTTAGTAGAATCGTTTGGAAAAGGAGCGATGAAACTTTCCTATTTTTAGGAACGATTTTATCACTTTCGTGAATCGTAGATTTATTACTATAGTGGGATAAACACACCAATTCCTTTGCACGCTTAAATCATGGTTCTAACACAACTGATGAACATCAATCGAAATAGACAAAATATAATAGAGATATCAAAGAAATAGCAATTCAAGATAGATGCCCAAACCATAATTACATGATGTTATAGAACTGGGGCATTTCTGACCTCCTTAATACTATAGCATTGTGACTAGCTATCTCATCTATCTTTTTCTGTCCCAGCTTTGTGTCCAACAATTCAAGGCTTTCAACATACGTTTGCATGTCAATATGCCAAGAATCTTGAAAATGCATAATCATGGAGGGATCCCACTTTCCAGTTTCAGGATTATACACTCCATACATACCTTCACTAAAGTTGGGTAATCTATTACCAATATAGAGCAACATGTGACCATTAGTCATGGGTTGCAGAACACTTTTCGATCCTCTAGCTAGATATTTGAAGTCAGGTTTAAATCGACTAAATTTATATGCATCAGACCAAAAAGGGACATTATTGTACTCTTTCAAGATCCAAATCCTGTTATCTTTATCTTTTGGAGGCCGATACTCACCATTAACATAAATCACAGCTAAAGAACCGTTGATGATTATTAGTTGTCTTGTTTGCCAATTAGGATTGGGCAAAAATATCTTGCCAAAAACATTGAGTGGTTAAATCGAATGTTAATATGTAACTGTCCATCACCACCCAATGCAATGCTCCATTGAAAAAACACGCACATGAATCCTTATATACGGTGGCAGGGGATGCAATTGGGCACCAAGCTCCAGTCTTGATGGTGTAAACAAACGAACTTTCATTGGAATCCTCACAATCTTGTAATCATCAATGCTTGGGTCAAAACCAAAACCGACTAGACACGGATAATCATGATCAGGTGCCGGGGGTAAAGTTGTTACATGCCTAATTGAAGGGTTCCAAAGACTAATAGTATCATAAGTGTAATGGAACAGACAGAATCCCATTACATGAACCAACGATATCACCCATAGCCACAGGGAACTTCACTGCGGGTATGCTCACATCTAGCCATTCGGGTTTCAACGACGCAAACTGGTCTTCTGAATGTAAGGTATACATGTCGATATATTCTCTGTCATAATCAGTAGAATGTCTAATGAGTATTTTAGGTGCTTTTTTCCTAGATCGAAGAGCATACCTTTGATACGCGCCAATTTAGAAAACACTGCTAAGCTTGGAAAGTACTACTAAGCTTGGAAAGCACTGCTAAGCCAAAAGTTAGTTATAAATTTTGGGGGGAAAATCTATTTTGCTCCTTCCTCCCATTTCTCCTTCCTCCCTTTGTAAAAATACTCCTTTCATTCTTTGTTGTAATTCATTCACGAAAAGACTTGTCATATTCCTCTCTCTTAATTCCATTACAAACTAAGTGAATCATTTGATTACAAATACGGTTTCATTTCTTCTTATGTGATCCCCTGTTTGTTATCATCAACAACTACATTTCATAACTAATTTACGGTTGTTTACAATTTGGTATACATCAAGTGGTATTGAGCCCTTTTACGGCACCATATAATATTCAAGAGTGTTATACCGACATTCTTGATTTTACGGTCATATTCTCAAGCGAAATTCCGGCAAGAAACAGAGATTTTCCGGCAAAGAAATTAGTTACCACTAATTTCACCTATTCTATTACATCAGATTAGTGCCAAACAATTGTACGGTCACAAGGCTAGCCCATAAGTGGTTAAATTCTCTAGCCTTGAACAAGGTGATCACTTGGTTTGGGTAATCAAGAATAGGACCAGTAGTTGTTATTCCATTGTAGATGAGTAATAACATTATTGGTGAGATGGTGAACACAAGTAATCAAGATTCTTGGTGAAATCACTCCAACAAAGCGTAGTGATTTGCAAGAACTATGGCGATTTGATGGTGAAATGCAAAGAATGAAGAATGGTGAGGCACCGATTACGGGAATCATGGTAACAATGGTAGAAATGGTGGACAACTAACTACACAATATGGAAGGTTGTCTAAATTGGAGTTTCCAAGATTCAATGGGGATGATGTAAAGGGTTAGATATTCCGATGTAGGCAATTCTTTTGTCTTGATAATGTAGATGATGAATTGAAAGTGGGGATTGCTGCAATGCATGTGTAAGACAAGGCATTGGTGTGGCATCGCAGTTCATTAAGAGATTCGGTGAAACAGTTCTTGGGAGGTGTATGAGAAACAAGCCTTGCAGAGATTTGGTTCATGTTTTGAAGATCCAATGATGGATTTGAAGAATTTGAAACAAAGCGGTAGTGTCTGTGATATCAAGATTTGTTTGAAGATTTGGTGAATAAGGTGGAGTTGAGTGAAGAATATGCCATCAGTTTGTTCATTGGGGGTTTGAAGGATGAAATTGGGATGCCTATTAGAATGTTTAAGTTGTCAACATTAATGGATGTGTATTGTCGGGCCAAGAAACAAGAAGCCACTAATGTTGCCTTAAAGCAAAGGTATAATTTCCAATCTCCTATGAGACACATTATCTGGTTATGAGTGTTGTGAAGAAAGTGCAAATGGTGCTCAAACAAAATGTGTGGAGTTGTATGTTCTTGATGAACTTTGTGAAAAGGCATTGAGGATATGGGAATGAAATCAAAGGAGTTGATTGAATTGGATGACAAAAAGCATGGTACAATGAGTCTTGATAGTTTTGAAGATGTTGATATGGGTGGTTATGATACTCACCTAACAACAGATGTTGGAGATAAGGAAAAGTTTGAGGAGGATAGTGTCAAGGAGAGTGGAAATGAGGGTGTGGCCATGGAGTGTAATGATGGTGTGAGTAAGAAATATGAGACTTCAAAGCTTGATGAAATGTTATTTGCTGATATGGAGGAAGCATTCTCAAAAGATATCAAGGTTAATAGCGAGAATGTGGTGGTTGTTAATACAAATAAGCCGTAAAAGCGTTTATTTATATTTACGATCTTCTAATGTTTTGTCGATAACAAACGTAAAATCATTTTAACGAAACAAATAAAATACGTAAATTGTTTGAACTAATAGTTTCGACATATTCACATTTCACATAAAACACTAAAACAAGTATAAGTGATTTTATGATTTAGTAATACATATGTACAATAACTAGTGTTTACATATTTGGATAAAATATGCACATAACTAGTATGTAGTATATTGGGTAATATAAATGGGTAGAAACTTAAGCATAACAACCCATTGGGAAAATACATTGAATGTAGTTGGGTACAACCCAAAGCCCATAACCCATGGATCTTGACCCATAACCCATTGCATGACATCATGCTTATATCATACATGGATGATATCCATAACCCATGGATCAACCCATACCTAAGTGACCAAGTGCATTGCACTCAAAGATACATTGTATCTAGCAAAGATCCATGGTTGAAACCATAACCAAAATACCCATGGGTAAAGGGCGTCTCACGGATCCCTAGCTAACGCTAGACGGATCCCTTGTGGAAGGGATCCGTGGGATCCGGGGAACGATGGGATTTTACCTATAAATAGTGAGCCATTTCTTCATTATTTCTCACCCCTTTCAACACACTTTCTCCCGAGTTAAAACTCACTAACCTCGGATCCAAGAGATCTATGTTTGTAGTTTTGTTTTGTGTGATCTTTTAGGTTCCTCTTAAAGGCAAGATCACCACCTTTGAAGTCGAACAAGCTCAAGTCCATGAGTTGCCATGCTTCCTCATCATCAAGGCTCTTGAAGTCTTCTTGTTGATGATTCCTTTCTTTCTTCAAAGAAGTGTAGTGTTGAAGACATTAGTGAAAGATGTCTCAGTGTCAAGACGAAGATATTAGTGAAGGGTATCTATCATCTATAGCATAAGCACTTGTGGTAGGTGCTTAGAAGTCAAGACAAGAAACATTAGTGAAAGGTGCTTAGAAGTCAAGACAAGAAACATTAGTGAAAGGTGCTTAGAAGTCAAGACTTGAAGCATTAGTGAAAGGTGCTTAGCGGTGAAGACACAAGACATTAGTGAAAGGTGTCTTGTAGATCTAGTCAAAGGCATTAGTGAAGGTGCCTTAGATGTACATTCAATATGGTGTGTTTCGATGTACTAGATAGACTAGCATTAGATCCAAGGATATTGATGTCCTTGATGATGTTGTAAAGGAGTAGATCTCCTTTGGGATTAGTCGTTGGTGTAGTGTGGTAGTAGTTCCTCCATTGCAATGGAACTAGGTGCTTAGCCTAGTACCTAATAAAGGGTGGCGGCGTTGTGAAGGTGTAGTTCACCTTGGAGTGAAAGAACTAGGTACTTAGCCTAGTACCTTATAAAGGGTAGGCTGACGTTGCGTGGGTTTGGTTCACCTTGGGTGAAAGAACCGGTGGTTAGCCTAGCACCGAAAAAGGGTGGCGGCGTTGTGAGGCTTCTCCGCCATAAGGAGATTGATGTAGTGTTCTGAACTCCCGAGTAGGTGACTCGGGGGTGGAGTAGGCAAGGAAGGTGTCCTTGTAGCAGAACCACTATAAATACTCGCGTTGTGGTTTTGTGCTTTTACTCTTATCTTTTCATTACATATCTTTATATGCTTGTTTATCAACATCCAACACACACAACCAAATAGATTGACATAAGTTGATTTAAATAGTTTAAAAGGAAGTTTTAATTGGTAAAACTATTCAACCCCCCCTTCTAGTTTTCCACAGTGGTTTTGGATGGTGTTGCAAGGAAGGAAATCAGGGCAGTCAACAATCATATGTTAGAATCAGAGGAGTATAGAGATTCAGATATGGAGTTGATTGTGGTTGTTGATGTTCTAGCCAAGAGATCTGTTGAAAAGATTAAGGAGGTTTTGGTTATGAAAGAAACTAAGATAGCTCAACCAGAGACTGATAAAGGAGTCGGGGAAGACACTGAAATGGTTGATGAAATCAAGGGGTTGAACACTGAAGAGAATAAGAAGCAAGCTAGAAGAGAAGATGCAATTCAAAGATCTCAATCAGCGGTGGGTAACATAGTTCAAGAGGATCAGACCATGAAAGTTAACAACAGCACTGAAGTACCTAACCCAACATCGATCATCTTTACCACCCAATAAGCGGTTCGATTATGGACTCGAGCGACCAGTGCTTGAAAATAGAGGTGTTAGAGTGCACGATATTGATTACTCAATTCTTGATCACTCAATTATTGGTTCTTAGCTCATATCAAGTGGTATGGGTGGTAATGAATTTGTGGATGGTACAAATGAAAGTGAAGGAAGTATTGTTTTGAGTAGCAATTTCGGGTTTCTAGCTAATGGATTGGGAAGAAACATGCTTAAAGCTAATAAGAAGAGTGGCATTGTTTATGTTTTGGTTCATGCATTCAATATAGTGAATTCGTCAGATATGAATACTAAAACATCTGCTAATGTGGGTCGTGAAACTCAATGCCAAACACTCCTTTAGGTAACAAAGAAGGAACCAACTTTTGATCAACTGATGTTTGATACTTGGAAATGGTTGAAGAGGAAAAAGGAAATTGACATGTGGAAATGGCCAAGGAGGAAAAAGACTTGTTTAAAGTGTTTGGATGACAAGCAACTGAAGGTGCAGTTTGACTGTGGAAAGTCAAATGTTAAGGAGAAGGGATTTGATACGCGCCAATTTAGAAAACACTGCTAAGCTTGGAAAGCACTACTAAGCTTGGAAAGCACTACTAAGTCAAAAGTTAGTTATAACTTTTGGGGGGAAAATCTATTTTGCTCCTTCCTCCCATTTCTCCTTCCTCCCTTTTTGTATAAGTACTCCTTTCATTCTTTGTTGTAATTCATTCACGAAAAGATTTGTAATATTCCACTCTCTTAATTCCATTACAAACTAAGTGAATCATTTGATTACAAATCTGGTTTCATTTCTTCTTATGTGATCCCTGTTTGTTATCATCAACAACTACATTTCATAAGCGATTACGGTTGTTTACAATTTGGTATACATCGGCCTTACGATGAAATCGGTTGCTTTGAATATGAGAACATCATGATTTGAGAGAGATCTAAAGCGCAAGAGGGACTTAGGTGGTAGTCTTTCAAAGATTTCATTAATCAAATCATAAGATACATGATCGACATTGTATGACCTATGAAACTCAATGGAATTAAGAGTTCTAACAAAATTTCGATCGCGCCTAGGTTTTGCATGGTGACCATGTTAAAATTATTAGACGTAGATGGCCCGAGACTATTAGACATAGATGGCCCGAGCCCGGTTGTGGGCTTTGGGTCCGTTAGGGTTTCTAGGGTTTTTAGTAGGTTCTATGTAATTGTATTATAAACACCGTATCAATAATATAATATCTACGGGCGGGGTTTCATTATCTAATTAAAATAAGGAGAATATATTCAATTCGCTGCTATGGCAGGACTATATGTGTTCTTATTATTTTACATGGTCTCACAAAAGTTCCATTTGTTCTTTTTCATTGAAGTTTTGATTTGGGTTTAAGCCATTAAATAATCACATATTGTTTCAAATTTACTCATATGGTGCGTGTACAAACTTTATTATTTTTATACGTGAACTTTTCAATTGTGTTAATATGGTCACATTTTCACCGACAACTGGTAAAACCGGCTAAATTTTTTAGATAATGTGACTTGGCATTTTTTTGTTTTCAATTATTTATATGATAGGATTTAGGCGTTAAATAGTCGCGTCTTTCTCAAATTTACTCATATGATACGTGTATTGAATTTATTGTTTTTATACATTTTTGTACATTTTTATCCGTTTTCACACGTTTTTGTATATTTTCATCCGTTTTCTTATGTTTTCATACTTTTGATACGTTTTTGTATTTTCACACATTTTCATCCGTTTTTATACGCTTGCTTGTGTTTTTATACGCTTTTGTACTACTTACACTTTTTGCATTTTCATACATTTCATGCGTTTTCATAAGTGTTCTTACGTTTTCGTACGTTTTCATAGGTTTTAGTACGTTTTATTACATTTTCATATCATTTTTACGTTTTCATACGTTTTACGTTTTCTCGTTCTATCGTTTTGCACGTTTGTATACGTTTTGTGTGTTTTACGTTTGCGCACGTTTTCTGCGTTTGTGTATATTCTTTTACGTTTGTATACGTTTTATAAGTTCTTTTCGGCGTTTTTTACGTTTGTGTATGTTTTTACGCTTTGTATGTTTTCACATGTTTTTATAGATTTCATATGTTTTATACTTTTTATGCGGATGAAAGCGTATAATAACGTATATAAGCGTAAAAATGTACATATATGTACAAAGGCGTGCAAAAACATAATAAAATGTTTAGGCATACAAAAGATACAAAATGGATAACAACGGATAAAAAGCGTCTGAATCGTAAGAAAACATATGAAACATCTGAAAACATATTAGCGGGTAAAACAGGTTTCATGTATCATATTAGCGGTTTATGAAAGTTCACGTACCATAAAATAATAAATTTTGTACACGTCTTATATGTAAATTTGAAAGTATGTATTATTTAATAACTTAAACCCTTTTAATTTTTATATGCACTGAAGTAGAATCTTAACTCTATTGTAAATTAACCAAATTATTTTTTAACCTAAAACTTAACTACGAATATTGTTAAATCCTCAAAATACCTTTTTAAACTCAAATTTTAATTATTTATTTACTTCCCACCTAAAACTGGGGTGAACATATATGGGCGGGTGAGGCGGTTTTATGCGAAAAGAAAAAAAGAAAAACCTGCATTTCGGTTTTTAAAACCACAACCAAACAAGAATATATAATTTAAAATGCATATTTATATGTTTTCGTTCGTAAAGACATTCACTATTATTTGAGAAAAAGGATATAATCTATATTACATAAAATACAAAATGTCAATAAGTCAAAAATTAAAAAGTGGAATGTGAAAAGTGGAAAATGTGGTTTGCGTGATAACTTTGGAAAGTATTCGTTGTTTGCAAAAAAATTGTCATACAATATAATCTCATACCATTCGTTGGGATTTAATACTCATAACAATTATATAAAATCAAATAACATCATCAAAGCATGCGGTGAGTAAATAGGAATAATATATGTAAGTAATTAACCGAACAAGAAAGTGCGTACCTTTTAGCAATTCAAGAATCAAACGATGATTGAACAAGAACCAAAACCCAAAACCTTAATTTAGGGTTTATATAATTCGACCCACACAAAAGTCGACCACCAAGATTACAAGCTCAAGCGTGCTTGTCCTTCGTTCTTGTACACACGTACTATTAGCGATTTGATGTGAAAAGCTAGTTTCTTGAATCACAAATAAAACCAAACACTTGTGTCTTGAGTTTGGAAAATCGAAACCCTATGGGAAGGGTTGGAACCGATCGGCCAAAGACAAGAGAGAGGAGAAGAGAAAGAAATTAGGTTTTTGGTGATCCAAGGTTAGGAGAATAATGAATACAATGGTTTGTATATATACATTCTCAAAACTTGATGACCAAGAAATCCCACCTCCTTGGGTTGGGTAGCCCACGACCGGCCAAACAATCCCAAAGGGATTCCGGATCCTTCTTGTCCACTAATTTCATTCTTAGTCCTTGTAGTTTATATTTAACGACCGTTAGCCAAACCTCGTTAAATATTTAACTATCGTTATGTTTTATTTCGTGACTAATAATTAATAATAACATTTTATATATTAATTATTAACATCAACTCTCATCGTAATGTGTGCAATCCGAAGTCTCGAGTTCGAATCCGGACATACATATATTTAAATATCCATAAAACCTTTCGACTCCACTTGGATATTACTAAATATAGTAATGACATTGGTTAGTCTAGCTTTCACGCCCAGCGCCCCGGATCAAATCGAGTATGGTTTCTGGAATAAACCATTTAATGATTCATCATTTTACTTATCCTTTTGTTACTAATACTACATTAACTATGAATATGGATCAAGTCATTTCATAAGTTAATATTACATTCTCGTTGTATTCGATTGAACAAGATTACCAAATCATACGAGCGTATTCGAGATAGATCTTGGGTATGGCCATACAAACATCTTGTCAACCCTACGAGGGCCCAAATATAGTATTATGCTTTGAAACAAATTCAAAGGAACAAATTCTCTTGACTACAAACATAACTCATGAACTTTGCAACACTTACGAAAATAGCCCTTATAACTACGATTACGGATAGCGTTAGACTATCTTACACAAATGCACTACATTCATATCGGTTATCGGTATCTCAAGTCGAGGATAAACACTTCATGATATACTTAATGACGGAGATCCATAAAGTATCATCATGTAAAGTTGGGATGAGTCCTATATTCAATTCATTGAATATCATGTGAATCTGGTATGTCCCGCATCAATATACTTTAAAAGTATATTCTACCAAAACTTCAGTTTGTCTTAATTCAATGACATTCCCACATCATTGATCGACAACGGACTATTTAGAATAACATAAGTTATTCACGGATTAAACATGCAAATATAGGATATAATATTAAGAAAATGAAAAATAAACATAAACAACTATTTTATTTCATTAAAGTAATATTTGTTCATAACATCCTTTATCCAAATACTAATCACAGATCTGCATGAAACTACTAGCTAAACGAAGTCCTATCCCATCAGCATGGTCAGTAAGCTTTTCCTTTGGCAAAGGCTTCGTAAAGGGATCAGCTAGATTATCATCTGTATGAACTTTGAGTAGATTGATTTCACCTATGTCAACTTGTTCTCGAACATAGTGATATCGACGAGGAAAATGTCTGGCGCCCTTCATGACTCCAGGCTCATTGGCAAATGTTATTGCATCGAGTTGTCACAATACACATTTAAAGGTAATTCGATTGAGGCATTACTCAGGGTCCCGAAATGAATTTCCTAATCAACGACTTCCATCGCGACACGAAGCAACTATGTACTAAACACGTAATAGACATCATAACCGTTGTTTGCTTCTTGCTCTTCGATCAATTGCTCCTCCATTAATGACAAAGACATAACGATCGAGACTTCGTATCATCTTTATCGGTTTGGAATGACGCATCGCAAAACACAGTAACATCAAGTTACGCATCTGGATTTCCTCCATACACTAGAAACATTTCTTTAGTAGCCCTTAGATACTTAAGAATGTTCTTATGACTGCCGATGTTTCACACAGGTTATGTTGATACCATTGGTGATATTTTGTGCAAGCGCCACATCGGGCCTTGTACATCTTACAACATACATGATAGATCCTACGGTAGAAGCATAAGGAACTTTCTTCATGTATGCCACCTCTTCGGTGTTGGCGCATAGTTTATTACTTAAGCCATGTTCAACTTGCATCGGCAAATATCCCTTCTTGGAATTTTGCATCTTGAATCTCTTCAATATTTTATCAATGTAAGCACTTTGGCTTAGTCGATTAACCGCCTTGATCTATCTCGGTAGATCTTGATTCCCAGAATAAATGTTGCTTCCCTAAGTCCTTCATAGAAAAGCACTCTCAAGATAAGACTTTACATCTTGCATACTTGGAATGTCTTTTCCCATGATCAATATGTCATCGACATATAAGACAAGGAAAATAACATTACTCCCACTAGCTTTGTGATACACATGGCTCATCAAGATTTTGAGTGAAACCAAATTTCTTGATTTCTTCATCAAACTTCTTGTTCCATTGCCTTGATGCTTGCTTTGACCCATAAATGGATCTTTGAAGTTTGCATACGCTTTCGAAACTTTGGATTCACAAACCCTTGATGCGCCATATAGATGTCCTCATCTGGCGACCGTTTAAGAAAGCGGTTTGACATCCATTTGCCATATCTCATAGTCATAATGCGCGACTATGGCTATAAGAATCTAATAGCTCTAATATGCGCTACGGAGAAAATGTCTCCTCGTAGTCTACCCATAGGTTTGAGTATACCCTTGGGCTACAAGGCGAGCTTTATAGGTGTGTGCATTGCCATCCATGTCGGTCTTTATCTTAAAGAGCCACTTACTTCCAACTACCTTAGCATTTGGAGGTAAGTCAACCTCTATCCGAACTTCGTTATCTTTCATGGATTGCATTTCCCATTCATTGCAACTCGCCATTTTCCTTTTCGGGACTCATCATGGCGACTTTATAGTTAGCGAGTTCACCAAGATCCCTAACATATTTTCCTCGACTTCTACGTTGAGACATAGGCGCTCGGTGCAGCGTAGCCCTTGCGGATCTCGAATGGGAACCACTTCAACCGGTGGGCGCCCGGACTTTCGGGTTCTACTTGAGGTTGGCTAGTGTTTTCGAGAAGGTGTTGTATCTTCTTGATCATCTTCGGATCATAAACTCTCCCCTGAATTCATGAGATATGAGATCCTTTTCAAGAAAGTCTCCATACCTAGCAACAATTACTTTGTTTCGGTGGAAAGTAAAAGTAGTAACCCATAGTTTCCTTTGGGTATCCTACGAAGACACATAACGGATCTTTGTTGCGACTTATCGTGAGTCACGTTTAACAAGCGCCTCACAACCCAGGACCTTTAAGTAAGACAAGTTGGGAGCTTTCCCATACCACACTTCATAAGGAGTCTTATCAACCTTCTTAGTTGGAACCATATTCAATATCGAACAACGGTTTCAAAGCATAATCCCAAAAGGATAAGGGAAGAGTTGTAAGATTAAACATTGATCGCACCATGTCTAGCAATGTACGATTTCTTCTCTCGGATACACCATTTTGTTGTGGAGTATATGGAGATGTGAGTTCTTGGACGATACCACACTCGACTAGATAATCTTTAAACTCTTGGCTTAAATATTCACCACCTCTATCGGATCGAAGAGCTTTAATCTTCTTTCTAGTTGCGGTTCTACTTCACTCTTAAAACCTTAAATGTTTCAAAGACTTCATGTTTATGTTTAAGTAAATAAACATAACCATAACGATTGAAATCATCGATAAAGGTTAAAGTAGCTAGCACCCTTTCTTGACACATGTCTTAGTGGTCCACATCGTCGGTATGTATCACACCAAGAAGATCGAAGCCCTTTCTAAACTATTTGTAAAGGTTTCTTGGTCATCTTCCCGGATATGCAAGATTCGCATTTATCAAATGATTCATCATTGATGTCTTGCAAAAGCCCATCGTGTTGCAATTTGTTGCATGCGTTTCTTGCCTATATGAGCAAGTCTACAATGCCAAAGAAATGAAGAATCCAAATCACCTTTGATTCTTTTATTATTGATGCTAAAGGCGAATTATTTTATCAATCACATTATCATGCAAATCAATTTCAAACACACCATTCTTGGAATAACATTAAAGTAAAAACACCATTTAAAGAAATCGAAATTCCATAATCGGTAAATGTATGAGCGAAACCAATATCTTTTAACAAGGAAGCGAAGCGACACCCCTAACAATGGAAGGTGCGTAATGACAATCGTTTAATGGCGGTACTAAACCCGAAGGTAAAACTAAATCAAGCGTGCCTATAGCTTCAACATTGCATGTGCTCCATTACCAGCGTGCGGTATTTACGTCCATAGGCAAGCTTCCTTGCTCCTCTAAGTCCTGCGTGTATTACATATGTGAATACCACATCGATTATCATATACCCGAATTTATTTTATGAGGAAAAGCAAATAATTCTATCATCAAAGAGTACAAATGCGGCCACGGTGCCAATATTTTATACCTCTTATTGCGCAACTCATCAAGGTATAGTGGACAATTCCTCTTCCGATGTCCAACCTCGGTGCGGTGATGACAAGCCATATCCTTCTTGATTCTCACGCTTTTGGGAGGGTACTTCTTGGGTTCTTGTTGATAAGTCATAACTTGTTTTCCTTATCAACTTTACCCTTACCTTTCCCTTTCTTGTTCGCTAGCGGCTTATTAGGCTTAGAAATCCTACCCTACGGATGGTCAAAACCGCGGTGTAGGGGCCTTCTTGGGCAAACCTTTCTCGTAATCAATGAGCATTGCATGTACCTCATTGTTGTCTTCCCGTGCAATGCATATTGTAATTGCGCGCGAAACCATCAAATTCCTTGTTAAGGGATCATTGATAAGGCCAATTTGTATGTCATTAGGGTAGACATAGTTAAGGCGCGGTGGTCCATGTAACTCATCATTTCGAGCGTTGGCGCTTACGGGTTTCCCTTCTCCTTGCTTGCAACTATGAAGAGCATCTATCAAATCATCTGACTCTGATCGCGGGCTTTTCAAACAACCTTTGCAATTCTTCAAGCATGAGATTAGGAAGTAATTTTCAAAGCTGTTTTGCAAGTTTGGATTCATACTCCGAGCATAATCGAGCGACCTCATTATACTTGTCATACTCAGTTGCCATGCGGCTCGTGCTTGGCGGTAGCATCATTGCGAGTTCGGAGGACAAGGCGTAGTCAAATAATTGAGTCTTTTGGCAACCCTCAAGACAATTACGAGTTGCCGATACCAATCATTGAAATTGGCGCTACCGGTCAATTTTCTCGATCAAACATAGATTTGAGCAGCGAGGCTAGTGCGATAGATTCGACTTGAGCCATTTCTCTGAAATAAAAGTTCAAAAGTTAGTACTTTCGATAAGTAAACATTCAAGAAAATAAAATACCCTTTGGTCAATATTCATATTAACCATAGTATTTTCCTTGAATTTTGGATCCTCATTATCATAGTTTCACCACATCGGTTGATGCGCTAGTGGTGAAAGTATAGAATAGGTGTCGTTGAAAAGCGATAATTGACAAACAAGTTTTCAATTCCAAAAGTTATGGGATTTACAATTTTGCCAAAACAATTAATGCAAAAGCGTAAGCATGTTTTATCCCATCTTATGCCTTAAGTCATAGGTCTCACTAACTAACTTAATTAAGTTGTCTAATTTAGAAGCGCAAATCATAAAGGCGAGGTCTCACACAACAAAATAATTCACCTCGTTATTGTAATCTAGATCAAGGTCTCACATAACTAAATTACAACTTCAAGTGTTTCATATCATTAGATGGCATAAACTTAAATTTAAAGGGTACAATTTTGACGTGTAATCAAAACTTATGTATAAAGGAGCATGCATACAACTTTATAACATAAAATTTTGAAAAAACTTACATGAGATTTTAATTGCTAAGATTGAATTCTACAAAGTTTTAATCGATCGTTGAGAAACTTACAACTTTGCACTAAGATGCTTCGTACATAGAATGGTTATACTAGGTAGCTCAATCGAACTCACGAGAGAGGAGGACCGGTGGCGCTAAAGCATAACCTTAGACATCCATTCGGTGCGACTATGCGCACTTCTTAATTAACCCTTTATAGTTTGTTCTAGTGGGTGAGCCGTTCTAACCATTTAGTACGATCGCATCAATCGATTAAAAGTTCAAGAATAATTCTTAGATAACAAATCGGTTTCGCCATTATTTAGTCCATTTAATTTTCTATTCAAAAACCCTTTTGCTTACTAACATGTCAAACAATTTATAAACAAAAAGCACTTTAATAAAAATTAAACACACTCAAATAATATAAACATATAACTAAACAATTTTAACATATGTAAAACAATTAGCCACATGCATAATTATTTCAATAAACTCTAATAAACAATTCTAGGCGTAAATAAATGCATACATTAACTAGGGCTTTCAACTACAAGGTAGATGAGCCACATACATCGACAAGTCGATTGCGTAAGCCAAAGTTAATAATATACCAATTAGCACATAACGAATTTTTATTAGTTATAATTGAGGTCTTCCCCAATTCAATAATTATTAAATAAATAGAACATGTGTGTATCACTTAACAATTAATCAATAAACAATAAACAATACTCCATGGCAAAACATGCATGTTCCACCATGGATTCCGCATAACAATTATCACCCAAGATACGCATATTACATGGCACATAACAATTATTCATTAATTAACCACATAAAATTAGCATGCAATCCTAGGGTTTCTACAAGTTTTACAAAATTAAAACCTAATTAAATAAAATAAGGGTAATCGACCCTATCATTAAAAATTAGGGTTTGAATTCAAAACCCTAGAAACCATAAAAAGCATGCATATAATCATAAAGATTCAATTTTATGTGTTTGATAATTAATTACATCATATTAACGACTCGTGATGCCCTTTGTTGGGATTTAATACTCATAACAATTATATAAAATCAAATAACATCATCAAAGCATGCGTGAGTAAATAGGAATAATATATGTAAGTAATTAACCGAACAAGAAAGTGCGTACCTTTTAGCAATTCAAGAATCAAGCGATGATTGAACAAGAACAAAACCCAAAACCTAAATTTAGGGTTTATATAATTCGACCCACACAAAAGTCGACCACCAAGATTACAAGCTCAGCGTGCTTGTCCTTCGTTCTTGTACACGCGTACTATTAGCGATTTGATGTGAAAAGCTAGTTTCTTGAATCACAAATAAAACCAAACACTTGTTTCTTTGAGTTTGGAAAATCGAAACCCTTATGGGAAGGGGGGAACCGATCGGCCAAACAAGAGAGAGGAGAAGAGAAAGAAATTAGGTTATTGGTGATCCAAGGTTGGGAGAATAATGAATACAAGGTTTGTATATATACATTCTCAAAACTTGGTGACCAAGAAATCCCCACCTCCTTGGGTTGGGTAGCCAAACCTCGACCGTTTTATTTCGTGACAAACAATCCCAAATGGGATTCGGATCCTTCTTGTCCACTAATTTCATCTCTAGTCCTTGTAGTTTACATTTAACGACTAGTTAGTCAAAACCTCGTTAAATATTTTAACTATCGTTATGTTTTATTTCAAGTGACTAATAATTAATAATAACATTTTATATATTAATTATTAACATCAACTCTCAAGAATGACGTAATTGTGTGCAATCCTATTAATACGTGTTTGATGAAGTCTCGAGTTCGAATCCGGACATACATATATTTAAATATCCATAAAACCTTTCTAAAATGTGTTTCACCCGTTTGACGTATTTCCAAAATACTGTATTGCCCTTTACTATCCCTTAACATAAAACGTTTCTTGAATGTCAACAGCCGGTGAACTGAAGATGGACTACACAACAAAAGCAACAGAAGACACCGACATACAAATGTTGACGTCAGCTGGTGACACAATGGTGCCATAATTAACCAATAGCTAGCTATGGGATCGGAGGCATAACTTGTGTATTATAATCAGGTTCTTGCCCATTAATGGGAACTCCCGCCAGCAACTACCCCTTACATTTGCCATTAAAAAGGCAGCCCCTTTCCTTAAACTCATTTTACCAAATCCAAACAAACCAACGTGACCTGACCAAATTAGTATTTACCGGTAACGTTTGTTGGTATTAGATTTGTAAAAAAGGTGTCGGAAATAGCCGAATAGGCGGCGTCCTGAAAATAACATTATATAAGTGTACAGTAGTTATGAAAAGCCTAAGTGACGAGTTATCTTTATACTGATTCATAGCTAGTGCTTGGGGTAATGCTGTGTGTTTTGGTTTGCCCAGGTTGACAGGTTAACAAACTTGTTTTCTCTTGTGGCAGTTTCTAATGTTTCTGACTGTAATATTATTGTCATCGTGTGCGAGCTTTTGACAAGAATAGAATGTTTAGTAGTTACTATGGATTGTTTTTTCAAGTACTTTTCTTGATCCTATATTAATGTTCTGTCTTTTTATTATGGTGATTCACACCTTAGGTAGGGGTAAGGCTGTCTACATCTTAACCTCCCCCAAACACCGGAAACGGTATTGAGTACCCATAACCCGTGGAAGACGGTGTTGGGAGTTACTTTACTTTACTACTCTAATTGTGTCACTTGAGTTGCAATAGTTTGGCTTGGAAGATGGTTGAGAAAAACTTGATTATTTCACGAAATTGCTTTAATTGATTATTCGAAAAGTTTGATTAAACTCTACAATTACAGGCTAGAAACATTGTTATGTTTCATACTTTCATTGTTGGACTAATTGTCAGATGTTTGTTTTATGGTTGAATCACTTGTTTCAATTTGATATGTTTTTGTTGCAAAAATGTCTAGCCATTTTGTTTGAATGAAGTATATATAAGTCATGGTTCAAACACTAAATACTACAGTAATGAACATCAATCGAAATAGACACAATATAATAGAGATATCAAAGAAATAGCAATTCAAGATAGATGCCCAAACCATAATTACATGATGTTATAGAAAACCAAAATAAGTGGACATTAACTGAAATACTGGGGCATTTCTGACCTCCTTAATATAACATTGTGACTAGCTATCTCATCCATCTTTTTCTGTCCCAGCTTTGTGTCTAACAACTCAAGGGTTTCAACATACGTTTCCATGTCAATATGCTGGGAATCTTGAAAACGCATAATCATGGAGGGATCAAACTTTCCAGTTTCAGGATTATAGACTCCATATATGTCACTGTATTCAATGTTGGGCGTGTGACCAAAGTTGAGCAACAAGTGACCATTGGTCGTGAGTTGCAAAACACATTTTGCTCCTTGAGATGGATAGATTTGAGGTCCAAATTCACCAAATTTATATGCATCAGACCAGAATGGTTTATTATTGTACTCTTTCAAGATCCAAATCCCGTTTAGCAATGATTTCAGGCGGTCGCTATTTTCACCAGTATCAACATGAATCAGAGCTAAAGAACCGTTGATGGTTATGAGTGTTGGCCCAGTTTTACGGATCTTTAATCAACGATATACCAAAATAATAAATAACAATTTGAATCAAGTAACTTTTCTTATTTATCAGTCATAAATGTTTGTTACAGAGTTTCTAGTATTTATACATAATGAAACGGTATGTTTGAAGCATTGTGTCGGTTCAATACATATGGAGCAGTTATTGGTAACTACTATGTAACCGTTGTAACTGCTTCTTTAACTTTTCGTATGGTTGACTTTTGTTGACCGGGTCATTGTGGGTGTTGACTTGGGTCGCTGGGTTGGGTCGATTGGGATTAACCCAATATTCTCCCCATAATCACAATCGTGGACGTAGGTCTTTAAGTCTTCTTGATTCATCTTGGTTACATCCACCATCCGAGCTTTTAATTTTGTGATCATCCTTATGTCCGGGTAGATCAATTTTCCTTGATTATTTCCACCTTCTTACGTAATCTTCATTATGTCCATGTTGATCTTGGTTATTTCCACCTTTTCTTACGTGATCTTCATTATGTCCATGTTGATCTTGGTTATTTCCACCTTTTCTTACGTGATCTTCATTATGTCCATGTTGATCGGTTATTTCCACCTTTTCTTACGTGATCTTCATTATGTCCATGTTGATCATGTTCTTCTGGTTATTTCCACCTTTGTTGTTGTGATCTTCATTATGTCCATGTTGATCATGTTCTTATGGTTATTTCCATCTTTGTTGTTGTGATCTTCCTTATTTCCAGGTTGATCATGTTTTTCTGGTTATTTCCACCTTCGTTGTTGTGATCTTCCTTAAGTCCAGGTTGATTATATTTTTATCGGGTTGAGTCGTTTCAGTCGGCTCAATTGTTTCCCATAAACCATTCGCTTCGAGAATGATTTGTATTCGAATTGCCCATAATGAGTAATTCACGGGCTTTAGGATTGGGCATTGAAATTGAGGTGTACAATTTGTAAAATTAGTACTAGGTTCCTTTTTACCACTGTCGTTCGTCATATCTTAAAATGATAATGACAATAAATCTCCAGTAAAGAATTTCTAACACAAAGTGTTTTTATTTAAAAAAATCTTATTTCAAAATGAGCTCTTATGTTTTATCTTCCTCAAATGGGTGTAAAACTTTTCTAGGTATAGTTTTAACAATTTTTAAACTATCCTCGGAGATTATAAAATTTAAACTGAATAACCTAAGGTTAATTACTCCTTACAAATTATTCCTAATCAGTATTCTAAGTAGTGTAAAAACTAGGTTAGATATACTAAACAAAATATGATAAGATTTTAATAATGTTTTAAAATAACTTATCAATCTAAAAACTGTATATATCAAAATATATAATGTAAAATAAAGTGGTTTTGAAAACTTTGAAACCTGGAGGGGTTGATGGTTTAACCCGATGCCTTAACTAAAATAAAATCATGTATCTGGCCCTTATATGTACACGCGTCTCGCTTGTAACCCGTTTATCTCCCTTTTTTGAGATAAAACTACGCGTCCCCTTTTTTTTTATTTCTTTGAGATCTTGGTTTTCGGTCTTTTCTCTCTCTTGAAGATAACCTTTATCTTCTCTTCTTCTCAATACAACCCGCGGTTTGACCGACCTCTTTTTATGATGGTCGTGGTTTTGACCGTCCTTTTACTGTCTCCGGTGTGGTGTTCTGTTTATGAACGCTGTTAACCCTTCAATCTGAAATCTAGGGTTTCAGATTAATTGGGGGTTTTATGATCCGTGAGTTTCTTTACGATTGGAGTTTGCTAATGAATCAATTGGGGTTTTCAATTGATCCTTCTGGGCTTGATTTCGTTTAAGAACAGGTGTGTTCGTTCTAATTCGAATCTTTTCTTAGTGCCCTAAATGATGACACTCGTATTAGTTTTATTTTGAATCAAATGGTTAAGCGATTTGAGTTCGTTTCGATCTGTTTGGATTGGGTATCTGGCTGGTTTGGAAAATTTTTGCGAGTTTGATTTGTTCTTGGGTTGTGAGTAACCACCAAGTGATTATACCCCATTGCGACAAGCGTTTGAGACACAAAATGGCGTCGGATTTGTGTTCTTAACGATTTGCAAAAAAATTTTATTGAAACTTGGTCTTGTGTTTTGATTACGGAACTTTTACAGTCGGGGTAAATGATGATTGTTGGTTGATAGACCAAACCGCTCGATACCAATTGTTGGCCCAGTTTCTTGATCTTTAATCAACGATATACCAAAATAATAAATAACAATTTGAATCAAGTAACTTTTCTTATTTATCGGTCATAAATGTTTGTTCTGAGTTTCTAGTATTTATACATAATGAAGCGGTATGTTTGAAGCATTGTGTCGGTTCAATACATATGGAGCGATTATTAGTAGCTTGCTATGTAACGATTATTGTAGCCTTCTTTGACTTTTGTATGGTTGACTTTTGTTGACCGGGTCATTGTGGGTGTTGACTTGGGTCATTGGGTTGGGTCGATTAGGATTAACCCAATAATGAGTTGTCTTGTTCGCCACATAGGATTGTGCAAAAGTATCGTGCCAAAAACATGAGATCAAATGTCAGTATGTATTTGTTATAGTGTTCTCTCACCACCCAATGCAATGCTCCATTAAAAAAACACGCGCATGTCTCCTTATTATATAGGACCTTGTGGGTAAATGTAGCCGGAGGGGATGCAATTGGGCACCATGCTCCTGTCTTGAGGGTGTAAACAAACGAACTCTCTAGGGATATCCTAACAATCTTGTAATCATCAATGCTTGGGTAGAAACCAAAACCCACTATTGAAGCACAGTTAGGGTGATGAGGTGCCAGGGGTAAAGTTGTTACGTGTCTTATCGAAGGGTTCCAAAGACTAATAGTATCATACGTGTAGTGGAACAGACACAAAATCCCATTACAAGAACCCACAATGTTACCTATTGGCGTATCACCCATAATCGTAGGGAACTTCACTGCTGGTATACTCACGTCTAACCATTCAGGGTTCGACGACACAAACTGTTCTTCCGAATGTAAGGTATACATGTCTTCACGTTTCCTCGACTCAGGTTCTCCATTCACATACACGATCATTCGTTTATCTTTCTTCACGTCAACAAACTGATGTCTGATGAGGATTTTTGGTGTTTTTTTCTTGGATCGAAGAGCATGCCTGCTGATGAAATCAGGGCTCTGAATACGAGCACACCATGCTTTGGAGAGAGATCTAAACCGCAGGAGGGACTTAGGTGGTAGTCTTTCAAAGATTTCATTAATCAAATCGTCACATACATGATCTGACATTGTATGACCTTTGAGAAAATCACTTTAATTGATAATTCTAACAAGATTTCAGTCGCCTAGGTTTTGCATGTTAACATAGGGAGAGTATATATATTCGATTCGCTATGGACCTATGGACTATTTGGGCTAGTAATTAGTATATTTTACATGGGCTTCACAAAAGTTACATTTGTCCTTTTTCATTGAAGTTTTGATATTTATATGAACTGAAGTAGTGATTTATATGCTCTTTATGTTTTAACTAAACACGATACATGAATAGACCAAAATAATCAAAACAAACATTTCATATCATATCATATAATATCATAATAAATCATAGCAAATGGAGTGATCAACTCCCAGTAGTGTATGGCACACACATATATCTGAACCGAGTACCTAGGATGCATCCATACGCTTCTTGCAAAATAAATATCATACATAACCATACACCAACATGATTAGCGACACACAACATGATTATAAAAAGAAACCAAAAGGCGAGACAAAACAAGGTTTAACAAGACCACAAACATATTCTTTTAAACCAGCTTTACGAGCTTGTATATATATTATAAGTTACTTATATCATAGACCCACATGCTTCACTTATATATGTCGCATACTACTAATCATACAACTCATGATCTTATGACACTCTAACACTTAATAGATTAACACCAAGATAAACACAAATGCAAACACAATCTGCCACACACACACGACACGAAAGCAACAAGACTTGGCCTATTTCTACTGCATGCATTCACACGTTAATCACAAACCCAAAACTCACCCTTGTTTTAAAATAGCATGCACACAACAGTTAGTCCTACACACAAAAACAAGACACCAAGCCACTCCTTTTCCATGCATACGAGACACCACCACCTGATTCTTTTTAAGTTTTGATTCGCGAAATGTTGAAAATACGGATCCACATACACAACCCGACAAGACACATAACAGGTTTTGACACAAAAATGATACACAGAACGAGGCCTGATTGAAAACCTTTTTACTCAAGCAACGAGACTGCATAGCTCCTAAACCCCCCCTCGAGACATAACATGATCGAAACCCTTAAATAGTATGCAAACACGACACACATCACCCTTTTAAATTCATTTTCGAACCTAATATCAACACCCACAACACATGCACACAAACACGACAATGAGACCTGTGTTAAAAACTTTGTAGTCGATTTGTACAGGTCTTGTATAATCTCGAGGATCTTATATGACCAAACAACCATCATGCCATCATCATCAAGAATCTGAGAAAAAGAAAACAATGAAGAGTTTTGTTGAACCCATAAATCGATAATATTATGAA
Source organism: Chrysanthemum lavandulifolium (assembly GCA_022545495.1). Classification (NCBI taxonomy): domain Eukaryota; kingdom Viridiplantae; phylum Streptophyta; class Magnoliopsida; order Asterales; family Asteraceae; genus Chrysanthemum; species Chrysanthemum lavandulifolium. The sequence goes on along the minus strand of CM040238.1, from coordinate 35,766,809 downwards.
TGGATGGGTTACTTTGAATTCTGATTTTGATCCTATATATAATGAATGAAGCGGTGTCTCCAAGAGACATACCGGTTCTAAATAATGATTGCAACTTTTCCTAAACCTAATAACCGTTTTATCTAATGGGTTGTTGGCCTTTGGCCCAACTTTGAATCTGAGCCTAAAAGTTCTGAACTTTCATTTGGTATCTGAGGACATTAACGTCCAACATTCCCCATAATGTCTTGATGCCAAACTTTGTGTTTGTGAATCTACGTAATTCGTTGTTGCTTATGAATTCGAGACCATCACGGCCCCTTCATCTTTGAGACCTTCACGACCCGCATCTTGATCACATCGCATGACCTTTCATGATCAAATCTTTTGATCACTCAATCCATCACAGTTCTTCTCTTCTTTGCGGTTGCTTCACAACTTGGCTTCACACCAATTTCTTTATGATTGCGTTTTATAAAAACACATGTTTGATTCTTGAATGATGATAGATACATGAATTGTTGTTGTTGATATCCTTGACTCGATGCCATCTGTTAAAAACTTTGTAGTCGATTTATACGGTCTTGTATAATCTCCAGGATCTTATATGACCAAACAACCATCATGCCATCATCATCAAGAATACTGAAAAAAAGAAAACAATGAAGAGTTTTGTTGAACCCATAATCGATAATATTATGAATGGATGGGTTACTTTGAATTCTGATTTTGATCCTATATATAATGAATGAAATGGTGTCTCGAGAGACATACCGGTTCTGAAACAACTGTTGCAACTTTTCCTAAACCTAATAACCGTTTTATCTAATGGGTTGTTGGCCTTTGGCCCAACCCGAATACATGCCTAAAAGTTAGAACATTACGTTTGGTATACAGGACATTAACGTCCAACAACCTGAACTTACGCATGAATTCATAAACAAAATCTAACCCATATTTATACCGGTTCAATATAATTCTTTGACACGTTTTCGAACCTATTTAACACTACCAAAACACCTCACACACATCTATATATTCATACAACCCATACCAGATTTATACACGACATGTCTCGCACATAAAATCATACATATTCAAACCATAATCCTCTCGTTAAACTGATTTCCATGTTTCCAGATTTGGTGGCCTCATTAATGTGTATTAAATGTTTTAACTTAGGGCTTATAAAATAGAATTAGGGATGCAACACAAGTGTGAGTTGAGCACAATAAAACCAAGGGTCATGCAGCTGAAACTGAAAAAAGATATATATGGGTCGACAATTTATTTAACAGATTTTAAAAGCTCCATCTATGGTTTCATGTGATGTCGTTAAACATATATATACATATTGTGGAAAACTAGAAGGGGGTTGAATAGTTTTACCGATTAAAACTTTGTTTTAAACTATTTAGATCGACTTATGTCAATCTATTTAATGTGTATGTTGGATAACGATAGATAATCAAAGTAAGTAATGCGGAGATAAAGAGTAAAGGAACACAAAACCACGACACGAGTATTTATAGTGGTTCGGCTACAAGGACACCTTCATTTCCCTACTCCACTCCCCGAGTACCCCACTTGAGAGTTTGTAAGCACTACACAACACAAGCTCCTTAATGTGGCGGAGAAGCCTTCACAACGTCGCCTACTCTTTATCCGGTACAAGGCTAGACACCGAGTTCTTCCACGGTAGAACCAAACCTATCTGGCGTCGTCTACACTTTATCCGGTACAAGGCTAGATAACGAGTTCCATTACAAAGGAGGAACTACTACCCAACACTACACCATAACACAACTACCCCAAAGGAGACACACTCCTTGTTACAACACTAGAGGAATATCAATATCCTTTAACCCAAACTATCTTTCTTGTACATCAATGCACCATATCGAATGTACACCCTTGGCACCTTTCACTAATGCCTTCGACACGACCCTTCGGCACCTTTCACTAATGCCATCAACACAACACTTCTATGGAGGGAAGAAAGAACTATCAACAAGTTACACTTCAGTGGTCTTGATGATGACGAAGCTTAGCAACTCATGACCTTGAGCTTGCACGTCTTCAAGAGGTGGCGATCTCGCCTTTAAGAGGAACCTAGAGAATCACACAAATATAAAACTACATAGAATGATCCTTTGGACCAGAGGTTATAGATGTTACAATACTGAGAGAGAGTATGTGTAAAAGTGGTGATGAGCAAAATAGAAATGGCTCACTATTTATAGACAAAATTGTCTACTGTACCACGGTTCCCACGGATCCCTCTAGGTAGTGCAAACCTTGGGATCCGGCTGTTGGGTCAGTCTAGTCCGGATTTCGGGCTGCAAACCGGTTTATGGGTTATGAACCATGGGTTATGGGTAATGGATTATGGATACCTAACAAGATGCAATGTACCTAGTTATTGGGTTATGGATCTTGGGTCATGGGTCATGGACTTTGGGTCATGGATCATGGATAATACCCAATATTACTTCATGCATGATGTCATGCAATGGGTCATGGGTTATGGAACATGCTCCATTGGTATGGGTTATGGACTTTGGTTTTTTCCCAACAATATTCATTGTACCAAGTCAATGGATCATGGGTCATGGGTCGCGGGTCATGGACTTTTTTTTATCCATTACTTTACCCATTAGAATATATACAAAGTATATATGTACATTTCTATATTATGTAAACACTAGTTGTTATACATATGCATTCTTATAAGATGTAAACAATATTACTTGTTTAGTGTTAATATAAAAATGTCTTTACTTTTATAACTTATTTACTAAACATGTTTTGATATGGTTTTAATATGTTTAGTATAAGTGTGTTAGTAACTATTGGCTCAAACCTTTTACGTATTTTATTTGTTTCGATGATTTTACGTTTCTTATTGATAAAACATTAGAAGATCGTACAATATAAATAAACGTTTTTATGGTTTATTTGTATTAACAGTCTCCCTCTTTTTGTTGATGACATAACATAAGATTATTTTAAAAAGAAAATAAAATTCGTAAAAAATTTTAATTGGAGTTTTACTCTCTTCCCCCTTTTGAACGAAACAAAAAGAGCGTCGAAAAGAAACTACCACATTGTTTTGAGAAAAACGTGTGAAGAGTAAAAATATGAAAAATAGAGAGTAAGATGAGAGAAAGATTCTCGTGTTAGCTCCCCTTTGATGAATGCTCCACTTTGTTGAGGGCGTCAAGTAATTAGGAAGTCTAAGCGAGTGTGTTGCAGTTATGTTTGCAAATGGTTTCGTCTTTGACGAAATGCTCCCCCTGGATGAGTGATCCTTTTTTAGGAGGACGTCAAATAGTAAATGTTAATACAAATAAACCGTAAAAATGTTTATTAATATTTTGTAATCTCTTTGTATTTTATTGATAACAAAGATAATGTTATCATAAGTAAAATTATAAGGATACATGTTATTTTTGTAAAGCATTTTCATATAGCCATTTAAATACAAAAATGTTGTAATTAATCACTTGTTGTAATAGTTTATTAGGATGGGTAAAAACCACAACCCATGGATCATAACCCATGGTATTGACCCATACCCATTTGACTAGATACAATGTATTCTTTAGATACATTGAATCTAAGGAATACCCATGGACCAACCTATAACCCATGACCCATAACCAAAAACCCATAGGCAAGAGGCGTCACGGATCCCTAGGATTACACTAGGCGGATCCCTTGTGGGAGGGATCCGTGGGATCCGAGAACGATGGCGATTTTGCCTATAAATAGAAACCATTTCTTCATTCTAACTCACCTCTCTTCCTAAATCTCTCATACACTCACTCTCTTCTAACATATAGATCACTTGATCTAGAGAGTTGTTCTTCTTTCTTTATATTGTGATTCTTATATAGGTCCTTCTACAAGGCGAGATCACGAGCTCACTACAAGTCATCCAAGCAAGGGGTCCTTGATTGATTTGTTCCTCCACAAGATTTACTGTAGCAAAGATCTTGTACTTGATATTTCACATATTTGTTGTTTAATAGTCGTGTTGGTTTGGTCCACCGTATTACGGACTCGGTAGTTAGCTTTGTACACGAAAAGGTGTAAGCAATGTTGTGAAGGCTTCTCCGCCAAGTTGAAGGTTTGTTGACATAGTGCTTGAACTCTCGAGTAGGTGACTCGGGGGTAGAGTAGGGCAAGGAAAGTGTCCTTGTGGCGAAACACTATAAATCGGTTGTGTCATTTCTATCCCTTGCTTTACTTTATTTACTTGCTTTATCATTAGATCTATACTTTCTCTACATCCATACGATCTCACATATTATCGAATCTAAAGTTTTTGAAACTAACTTAAAATTGGCAAAACTATTCAACCCTCTTCTAGTTTTTCACAATTGGCATCAAGAGCTAAAAGTTTTAAAGTAAATTGTATTTTAAAAACTTTTCGATCACTATGGGTTCGAAAATTATAAGGAAGGGCAATCTATGCAACAACCACCACTACTTGAAACTAATGGTTTTAGTTATTTGAAAAATAGATTGAAGCGTATGTGAAATCTAAAGATATTGATCTTTGGTACATTATTGTTGAAGGCGATTTTGAGGCTATCTCAAAAGATGATAAAGGAAAATTAGTTAGCATACCTCATGATAAACTAAGCGATGAAATGAAGAAAATCTTTCTAAAAATAGTGAAGCAAAAATGGTTTTGTATAATGCTTTAGCCAAAAGGAATTCGAGAGAATTTCTATGCTTAAAACCTCTAAAGAAATTTGGAATTCTTTAGTTGTAACTCATTAAGGTAATCAACAAGTTAAAAATAATAAAATTGATTTATTTGTTCAACAATATGAACAATTTTCAATATCGGATGAGAAACTATAGATCATTCATTTGCTAATTTTAATACTATTATTACATCTTTACAAGCACTTGATGAATCTTTTTCTAGCCGTAACCATGTTAGGAGATATCTAAGGGCACTTCCATCCAAGTGGAGATCCAAGGTGGCGGCGATCGAAGAGTCAAAGATTTGACAATCCTCACCCTTGATGAACTCATAGGCAACCTAAAGTCTATGAGCTTGTCCTTAGTAAGGATTCGAAACTTCAAAGGTTAAAAGAAACACAAATCTCTTGCCTTAAAGCCAAGAAGGCCTCAGCGATGAAGAGAACTCCTCTTCGGATAGTGACGACGAGGAGTATGCCATGGCGGTAAGGGACTTTAAACTCTTTAGAAGGAAGGAAGATATGTCAAACAACCATATGGCGACAAGAAAGGATTCGGAAAAGCAAAGAGGACGAAAAGCCGAGGATGATTGTGCTTGCTTTAGGTGTGGGGATCAAACCACTTTATTAGCAAGTGTCCCAAAAGGATGATCAAAAGGCATTTGTGCGGCTCATGGGGAATGAGCGAGGAGGAGGACGAAGAAATTTGTCTCATGGCAAATGAGGAGGTGTGCTTAAAGGTCGACCTAGACCCGGATGAATGGGTCGAGGATAGCGGGTGCACGAGGCACATGACCGGCAATAAAGATCTATTCTCCACATATGAATCCTTCAATGGAGGTAATGTGGTGTTTGGAAATAGCAAAGTAAAATAATCGGTAAAGTGCGATTTCTAACAAATCTCTAACCATTAACGATGTGTGTCACGTAGAAAACCTAAACTTTAACCTCTTAAGTATAGGAAAATATGCGATAAAAGTGCAATGTGCTTTTACGAAACCGTAGTAAGATATTAAAAATGGCATAACCATAGGAGAGGAATTAGGAAACATGGAGTCTATGTTATTAAAATTGGTAATGAACCTAAAGACAAACTATGTCTTACCTCTATGGATGATACTTGACCTTATGGCATCGAAGATTGGGTCATGCCAATATGCGACTTCTTCAATCGCTATCGTCCAAAGATCTAGTAAGAGATCTACCTAAGTTAAAATATGAACATCACTTTTGTGATGCTTGTAATGTAGGAAAACAAGCTCATTCTAGTCACAAAGCTAAAAACATGGTGTCAATAACTAAGTGTCTAGAATTACTACACATGGATTTATTTCGTCCATCCGCTATCCAAAGTTATGGGCAACTACTACACTTTGGTCATAGTGGATGACTACTCTAGGTATACATGGACTAAATTTTTAAAAGACAAAGCAAACGTTTAACTACTTTGAAATATTAAGTAAGAAAATCCAAAGACAACTAGGAAGTCCTATAGTGTCTATTAGAGCGGATCATGGTAGGAATTCGATAATGAAGTATAATTTGGAGCTTTTGTGACGCTAATGGTATTACTCACAACTTCTCGGCTCCGCGCACTCCACAATCGAATGGGGTAGTTGAAAGAAAGAATAGAACCCACAAGAAATGAGTCACACCATGCTTAATGAGCAATCCATACCTCAAAAGTTTTGGTGCAATCGTTGATACTTCAGCGTACATATAATCGAGTCTTAATTAGACCATTATTAGGTAAAGCTCCATATGAGTTACTTGAGGCAAAAGCCTCGTTAAATCACTTTAGAGTCTTTGGTAGCAAATGTTTTCTTCTTAACACTAAAGATTACCTTACAAAATTTGATCCTAAATCAACCGAAGGTATCTTTTTAGGTTACTCTCCTAATAGCAAAGCTTACGTCATACTAAATAAAGAAACAATGAAAGTAGAAGAGTCATTAAATGTAAAATTTGATGAAAGTCCACCCAAACCTTCTCCACCTCTTGTCGATGACGAGATTGTCAAAAGTGAAGCTATAGTAATAAAGAAAAAGATAAATGAAGAAGAAGAAGAACCGTTAAATAATGAACTCGTTAATATTAAAGAGTCCAAAGATCATCCCGTAGATAAGGTCATAGGAAAGTTGAACGAAAGAACCTTAAGGTCTCAAGTCCAAAACCAAAGTAGTCTATTTTGTTTCATTTCAACCATAGAACCTAAGAATACACAAGAAGCCATAAAAGATGAAAGTTGGGTAATGGCAATGCAAGAAGAATTAAATCAATTTGTTTCTAATGATGTTTGGACACTTGTTCCTCCACCTAGTAATCAAACCATAATAGGAACCAAATGGTTTTATAAAAACAAATTAGATGCAAACGGAGTAGTGTCTAGGAACAGGGCTAGACTCGTTGCTCAAGGGTATAACCAACAAGAAGGAATAGACTTTGATGAGACCTATGCTCCCATGGCTAGATTAGAGTCTATAAGAATACTTCTTGCTTATGCTTGTGCTAATGATCTAAAGCTTTATCAAATGGATGTCAAAAGTGCTTTTCTAAATGGTTTTATTAATGAAGAAGTATATGTAGCTCAACCTTTGGGCTTCATCGATTTTGAAAAACCTAAACATGTGTATAAATTAAAGAAAGCCCATTACGGTCTTAAACAAGCTCCAAAAGCTTGGTATGATAGACTAAAGTCATTCTTAATCAAACACAGCTACACCATGGGGTTAGTTGACAACACACTTTTTACTAAGAAAAGAGAGTCACATATAATCATAGTTCAAATATATGTAGATGATATTATATTCGGATCCACTTTCAAGACATGTGTGATGATTTATCTAAAATCATGCATGACGAGTTCGAGATGAGTATGATAGGAGAACTTAGTTTCTTTCTTGGTCTACAAATCAAACAAGTGGAAGATGGTATCTTCTTTAATCAATCTAAATACATAAAAGAGATGTTAAATAAATTCGGTTTAGAAGAGTCGAAACCAATTAGGACACCAATGTCGTCCGACATCAAACTCACAAAAGATGAAGACGGCGAATCCGTTGATAATACAAAATATCGTGGCATGATTGATAGTCTTCTCTACCTCACGACTAGTAGGCCGATATCATGTTTAGTGTTTGTCTATGTGCTAGGTTTCAAGAAGACCCTAAAACTTCACACCTAGAAGCCGTAAAAAGGATATTTAGTACATTAAGGGTACAACACAATTAGGATTATGGTATCCTAAGGGCACGGGAGTAGAAACAATTGTATATATAGATTCTGACCATGCAGGTGATTATGTTGACCGAAAAAGTACAAGTGGGGTGTGTACTTTCTGGGATGTTGTGTAACATCTTGGTTTTCTAAGAAACAAACGGCACTAGCGATATCAACAACCGAAGCCGAATACGTCTCCGCCGGCAAAGCATGCCAACAAACACTATGGATGAAACAAGCGTTAGTTGACTACGACATTCATCTAAGCGACATAACCATTCTATGTGACAACAAAGGTGCCATCGATTTAAGCAAGAATCCGGTATTACATTCTCGCACAAAGCATATAGAGATTCGTCATCACTTCTTAAGAGACAATGTTCAAAAGGGGAACATCTCTATTGAGAAGGTAGCATCCAAAGACAACATAGCCGACGTCCTCACCAAACCGTTGAAGCGGGAACAATTCAACCTACTTCGTCGTGGTCGTGGTCTCATGGAACAATCGTCGTAATATAATTTTTCACTCTACAAGGTATGTAAACACTTGCCTTCTTCTTTCTGATTCTAGGATCTCTATTTCACGCACAACTCACAAACAATATGGGAATTTTCAAAACCCAAGATAAGTTTTTCACTTATAACTCATAGTTTTTCTTATTTTCTTTCAAAATAAGTACACGTTGCAAACACATAATTACATACACATTTTTTTCTCAAAGGATAAAATGATTTTTAATCACACAAAGAAACATCTTTTCAAAATGTTTTTTAAAAGGATGACACCTCTTCCCATATCAATTTCACAAAAGCAATTTCTCACGTCTAGGACAAATCGCTTTTTCATTGTTAATTCAAAGTAAAAACCCGTTTTCATTGCATCTCATGTCTTTTGAATGCTAAAGAGGACACATAACTAATATGTGTTTTCGGGTACATTCATTTAAGCAACAATTAATTAGGAGCACTCGGGTTATCTCACATAATAGTATGCTTTTTCAATTCTAGTTTATTTTCTCTTTTTTCTTAGGAGTCGAGATAACCGCAACTCCAAATAGTTTGCATATAGGCACACACTAGGCAAAAATGTTTCCAAAAGGAAAATTTTTAGCTGCCTGTATCACCAGAACCACGGATCTCAGCCTTAATGCTAGACGGGTCCCTCAAGGGAAGGATCCGTGGGATCCGTGAGACAGAAGCTTGTTTAACTTCTATTCTTCTCATTTTTTTTGGATTATGGGATTTAATGATTGTTTTCTCATGATCACATGGCTTAAATTCATGTCTAATCATTAGATTTTAATCCATATTTTGGGTCAAGCATTCATTGCAATGCAACATTTTTTTTCTATAAGAAGGATTCCCAACATTGTTTGATATTCATCTCATCCTCACAAACACAAACCACCATGTCTTCCAAAAGATCAATCAACATAGATGAATCATCTAGTGCAACCAATCCATTTCAAGAAATCCAAGCTTTTGTCTTACCACCTTCCAAAATACCACAATCAAAATCTAAGTTGTTCGCACGGATTAACATCCGATCTTGTCGCCTAGCAAAACCATCATTGTTGGAATCACTCCTAAACCTTAATTCAAGTGTTAGTAATTCATATGTAATAGTTAGCTTAATATGACCTTTATGTTAGTAATTAAGCTTAGGCTTATGTAGAAGGCCCATAAGCCTAGGCCCAAGTCCACTAAGGAAAGGAAAGGACTAGGAGTGTTGCCCTAGCTCCTCTTCCTATAAATACCTTGTAATAACCCTCACTTGAGGGTTGGTTGTTCAATTTATCTTTCACATATACTCTACGCGTAACCTTACTCTCATATTCGTGTGTGTGTGTTTGGTTGGTTGTTCATCCGCCTTCTCTTCTCTCTTATCTCTACATATTGATGCTTGTGTTCCATATATGGTGACCTAACAGTGGTATCATTTGCCATCTAGTTGGGTGAACATATTTTGTTTTTGAAGGTTTTTGTTTTGGTCGTACGCGTAAAAACAGTCACAACTTTGTCACGCTTAAAATCGATTTTTACACTTTTTAATCCAAGATTCTTGTCCTTTCAACGTTTTAGGTGTTAAACTATCTGCTTTTTGGCAAAAGTTTCAAACTTCTGGCGTGGATCATCGTTTTAAACTAGGTTTTGAGCGAGGTTCTTGTTCTACGATAACTATTTTTTTAAGCTTTGGATCATCAAGTTTCACACTTTTGTGTTATTTTGGTGATATTGAAGCTATTTCGTCACAAAAATCTGGTTTAGAAACATCTTTGGCCCAAAATCATTTTACGAGTAGTTCTATGCATATCAAAACCCTAAAACTACGCGTAACTTGTTCCTTGGTTTGATCTCCAGTTTTCGTGGTTTACTCCGTGTTTTCTTGCTTGGATAAGCTCGAAAATACGTCGACTTTGGATATCTTTTGCCTCGTGATAGTGTAAAGATCACTTGGCAACAACCTAAAATTACGCATAAGCATAAGACATTGTTAGGTCACTAGTTTTACAACACAAGCTTATAGAGAAAGAGATAAGGCGATTGAACAAGCTAAACACACACACACACACGTATAAGTAAAACCGGTTAGGCGTAGAGAGTGAGTGAAAGAATAACTTGAACAACCAACCTCAAATGAGGGTTTACAAGAGTTTATATAGGCAAGGAGCTAGGGCAACACTCCTCTCCTTCCCTATTCCTTATTGGGCTTGGGCCTCACTTATGGGCCTTCTACATAAGTCGGACCTTAAACAAACATAAAGGCCATAATAAGGCTACCTATTACATATGAAATATAAATACTTGAAATATGTTTAGGAGTGATTCCAACAATCTCCCTCAAGTATATATGAATGTAAACGGTGAAGGCGTTGATGTAATAGTAGTCGTGACGCCTTCGACATTCTTCTTTCTTGTGAGAGGAATTGTCTTGATTCGAACAATCTCCCAAAGTGTAGAGATCGTTATATTTGAGCGCTTATGCTTTGACGTCATCTTTAACTTTGTTCTTTGATCATTGTTCTTTGTGGTGAAAGTGATAGTATGTTGTTGTTCCGCATCACCGCTTCGTGTCGCTTTTCACGCTCCAAAGGTCTCTACGTCATTCTTCAACATGCTCACACGCTTTTAACGTTGGAAATCAATATCGATGAAGTTTCGTAAGTCTTTAACTTTGTAGATTCTTTGATTGATGAAGAATCATTCGATCGTTGTGTTGCATTCGAATAGAACTTTCATTAGTGATGATGTTGGCGTGATCATGAGAAGAATCAAGACGATCATCCCGCCCCGAGCTTCCATAAGAAGAAAACATTTCAAACGGTTAGTAATAAGCGGTTTCCAGACTTACTGTGTTTGAACTTTGAGAGTGTTAACAAGATAGTGTGAAAACACAACCCTAATTTTACAAAGGCCGCTCCTCGAACTGGAGTCCCACAAGTGAGATAACGCGATGTACCGGCACATCTCTATATTCGAGATGAGTCGCCGAGGTACACCAAGCATCACTCACGATCAGACCGCTTGAGACACACTCCGCGTAATCCACGGGAGTTACCAAGTGACCGCCGCCGTGTCTGTTTGATGTTGACCGGCAGGAGTTTCCATTCAATCACCGAGGATCACAGATGTGAACCTCTCATAAATGTTCTCGACAGATTGCTAAGATCGTGAAGGACTCGATATGAACCACCGATTCATCAAGATCTTATTTGTTGATCAACAAGTGATTAAATGTCAAGTGTTCCTAAGAGATCTTTTGATGAATCTCGTGGCTCTAGACTCAATAGCGCTTTGGTTTTCCGAGCGGAGACTAGGAGAGGGTCTCCTTCTTCAATACCAACGATCTCTAAGAGAAAGCCAATAGATTATGTAGGGTTCCCCGTGAGAATGAAACAAATTTCGCTGAGAGAAACTTGAGTGGCTAAGAAGGTTTAGTGCATGCGCCATCGGGTCCATGACGACTTTTAATTTTCAATACCGGTGTCACTAAGTGACAACCAAGAGTATATGAATTGAACCCGTGTCCGCCCCTAAGTTGAATAACTGGAGGGCTATTTCTTTTCACCCTTTACTTTACATTTCTTTTGATTCTTCAACTCCTTCTTTCTCCGATTCTCATTTTCTCCTTTTATAATCATTCCTAAGGACTTCTAACACTAACTAATGGTAGTGTCCTTGGGTAGATCCTCCCTCTGGCGGATCATAGGACGTTATTCCTAACCTTAGTCACCTTATAACCCATGACTATCCTATGTTTGCCATTATAACCATCGTAAGTTAAAATATCTCTCAAAGGGTTTGTTAATGAAAACATGTTTGAACCATCGTGAGAGATGATGTTTTGCATAAATACTCCCTCCACATGTGCTTAATAGTTTTAAAGGTTAAATGCGGTGAGGAAAGAGCGCGACTTTATGAATTGATCCACTAAAGATAGACAATCTCCGCGAGACACGGTTACGTTGAATAGTTAAAGAGTTACATTGTCGCCTTTTAGGTGACAACTAGCTCTAATAACTACCTTGAAGGTGTAGACAAACCTCGAAAGGTTGTCATACCCGTCGAGTTCATGTCTATCAAGAGCTTCTCGAATGGTACCTTCTACTAAGACGAGTCCTTCATGAGACACGCTTACATCACTAGCGAACTAGCTTGAAATTATTACCCGTCCAGACAAGTCTTTTCGAGTTATAGACAGCTTTTGTACCGTCAATTCGTTGGTTAAGTCCGAGGTACACGGATTCATTTGCATTCAAAGACAACATATTTCTTATCACACAATTTTCTCCCTCAAAAATGGCATATAAGATGTTATTTTTGAAACATTTTGAGAATAAATATGACCATTTTGAGTGTTGGGAAGAGTGACCATCGTGAACAATTTGTGAACAAAGTTTTAATCAAATACTCCCCTCAATTAGTGATATAAACGGTTGAGGTTTTAAAATCATATGGGAAGTACTTGTCTTTTGAGCAAAACCTTGAAAATGAAAGGTTTGATAGGTTTTACTCAAAATAAGAAGCTTTAGCTCCTTTTATAAGGATTGTGGCACCGAGGCGCACTACGTGGTCCTTTCTTGACACTTACGGGTTGTACATCGTTATGTGCACAAGCCATTCACATATATAATCATGCATCCAAAATCATATGAAGGAAACAATTCAAGGGGTACCAGAAGTGCAGTGATGTTCCTGTGAGAGCGCATGTATGCTGAAAGCCGGTGATGTTTATCCCGGTCTACCACCAACATAGCTCTCCAAGCGCCCTCGAATCGATCCTTCGAACAACCGCTCATCAATCATGGTGATGATCCTTCTCACATCCCTTCTATCCCGAGAGTTCCAGTAGCTTAGGATTCCCAACCTTCAAGCGTATATCCTTCAATCTGCACGCCAATCCATCCCTAACCATCTTCAAGGTATGATCCCGAATTTATGGAGCTCACTACACGCCATTAAGCGGTTTGCAAGTTCACCGCGGTAAACAATGCCGAAAGGTTTCTTGATGAGCGTAAGTTGTTTGAGCTGGTTGATGTCGGGAAGATCAAGTCGTGGTGGAGTAAAGTTTACACGCTTCGATATGATTCAACGACCATCCGGATATCTTCGACACGCTCTTTGATCACAATGCGCCTAATGAAGATGAGAACCGACTTGATGAATTCACGTTGAATTTCACGAGAATTGTCTCATACGACTCGCACTTTGGCAAGATACATGTCTTCGATGTCGTTGAGTGACAAGTTCTCAAAGTCACCTCCGAGAATTCATAGTCTTGTTCATCTTGTCGCTTGACTATGATATTCTTCAAGAATGTGTAGTCCCATTTGGACTTGAGATCAATGTGTTTGATGGCTACGATGTTCTTTGAGCAATACACTTCATGTTGAGACTTCGAACTAGGGCACTCAGAGTAGATTCTTTGCGCTCGTGCCAATGATGAATCCCATACAATGCATCTTGGTCATATGCTTGCACGTTGTCGAAAACAAGTGAGTTGCACGCCTCGATAGCTATGCGGTTTGAGTAAGTAGTCGCAGGAATGGAAGAGTCAATGATGTAGCGATTTTCGTGAACCATCGCCACCATGGAGAAGAAATTCGTGTCTTTGTTGAAGAAATATCCGAAAGGAACTTGGTTCTTCTTGTTGGCCGATTGTTGGTAGAGGTTTGGTCCAACAAGGTAGTATGGAGGGTTGTTCCGCTTAGTGAAGTCGATGTTTGCTTCGGGTTGAGCCAATCCATGTTGTTAGACATGGCTCGAGCAATGTTTTCAAGGTGATATTCAACCTCGATTGCACTTTCCGAAATGTTTTTCAACGAAGGAATGCGTCATTCTTGATGCGCTTCAACTCGGATTTCGCCATCTTCTTCACACGGAATCGTTCTTGCAAGATTTTGCATGCTCCAAAGGTACTACCGCTCACCAATTCTTGACCTTCTTCGTGGTAGGAGTGTTATTAACAAGTGTGGAGAACCATTCAAATTCGCAGCTTGTATCATCATCTAGCCATGATACGACATCCGGCCGAGTCGCCTTTTCTTGCTTTTAGAAGGCCTTGATGATGATACGGGTTTCTTCACTTGTTTGGGAGAGGAGGGTTGTTGTTGGGGCTCAGGACCTCTTCATCGTCACCACCCGTATACTCAAAGTGATCACCGCTCGAGTCAAGGGTGGTAACTCGGAATCGTCCCGAGGTTTATCGGTGGAAGACCGTGGTGGAGAAGACTTTTGTTGTGAAGAAGTTCGATGTGGAGGAGGTGGCATAGATGTAGATTGACCGATCGCTTCGACGCTTAGGTGCGAGTCCTTATCCTTATCATCGCCATCTCTTGGTCTTTTGGGTTGAGTGGTCGACTCCTTGCATGATGATCCGAGTTGATAGTCAAGTAGTATTTCAAGAATTTAGCTTCATCCAAGTAAACGTTCGCATCTCTTTGACATTTGCATCACAAGTTTAGCGATTAGCTCGTATTCGAGAGATCGCCTTCTTTTGCCATTGTATGTTTGACCAATGCTACGATGTTAGGGGTGAGTTGTCCGAAAATACCTCTTTTGTCACACGGGGACAAAGGTCGAGAAGAAACTTGTGGGTTTGTTCTCTTGTCGACTTTTCCAGCTCCTTTTGGACTTTTGGAACGATATCCTCAAGGTACTTTTGAGTGTAGCCTTCAATCATTTCATTTAGTTCCCCCGACGATGACTTCTCATGAACTCTCGAATGGCTTTCCTATCTTTCCGCATCTCATCATTCTCATCATGTAAGCACCGCATTTGTTCAAAGATACCAATTAAGTTTTCTTTGAAGCATGTCCTTCTTTCTAACTTGTTTGACAACTTTCACAATTCTTGCATGTGTTTGAGAAATCCAAGACTTTGGTGGTTTCTTCACGGATTTGGATGATGATCCGTTGACTTAGTTGATGGTGGTGGTGATGAATGTGATGAAGAGTCGATGATGAGGAGACATGAGGAGACTCCATGTCCTTAGGAGTTTCAAGTTTTCTCCTTTGAGTGAGTTGGACTGCCTAGAAGAAACTTTGTATAATCATCCTCGCCATCCTTAGACTTTTCTTTCTCGCCTCTGCTTCTCAAAATCATACTCAATAGTGTCTTCAACAAAGCGGTTGTTGTTGCGAGAAGAGTGGTGGCACCGGATCCCTTATCGGGTGATTAACCGCATCAGATCCGAGAGAGTGGGCAAGACCACTTGATCCTCCGGCCACCCATTTGATCTTTAGCAAATTCAATGCCTTTTGAATATGTCTGACGTTAGAAACTTTTTCCGTATGATTTATCCAATTGCTTCTTCTTCTTCTTCGAGCTCTCATCATAAGGTACAATAGCTTGAGTCTTCCCTTTTCTTGGACAATTGGAGGACTTGGAGGTTTTGTCACCGAGGTGTGTTTCGTTGCGAGAGAGAGTAATGAACCTCTTCATCCGTCTCAAGATCTTCGTGAGCTCTCATCCCTAAGTTGTCTTTGAGGTTCAAGTGTGGGAATAGGTTCGGCTTCCTTTACGGAACAATCCTTATAGAAGGAGCTTTCCTTTAGGAACCTTCCTTTGACACGCAGAACTTGTTGTGCCTCGCACTTCCTCTTCTCGGGTTCTCCGACAGTGTTCCAAGATTTTTCGTCAAGATGACCAACTTTGCCTTGTCCGACCGCCCAGATATCTCTTGTACGCTTCGAGCTTTCGACATCTTCATCCAAGGAAATCGCAATACAAAGACCTTGTTTCTTTGTGGACGCTTCCTTGATTCCGACAGAGAGAATAGGTTCCGTCAACATGTCGTGATTGTCGTGGTCATTGAGCCTCTTGGGAATATCGTGATGAAGTCCAAGTGCTCTCAGATCAACAGCTTAGTATATCCGATGTAGGAATCTTTGAGCCAAGTTTGCCGAGAAATGACATCATGTCATCCCAAATCGAGCTTCAATAGCGATGTGTTTCATGTTGACGAATGCCCAAAATATTTGCGCTCTATGAGCTTAGGATGCTCATAGCCGCTATCACGACCGTAAATAGACTTGGTGATGATCATGTAGAGTGTTCTCCATGGTTGAGGAATACTCTTAAGCTCCACGTGAGAGTGCTTGGTGATTACCCCGTAGCCTCATCATAACCGATATTGATTAAGAATTGGAGAGTTAACTCTTCAGCAGTGTGGCATAAAGTTTGGTTGGATTGACTTCAGAATAAGGAGATGCCCTTAAGTCTGCAGTGTAATGGTGACTTGTTTGTGGTTTAGAGTCACGTCACAGCTAGATCCTTCCTTTGACCCTTTCCATAGTATTCCGTAACTGCTGGATGTAGATCTCGTGAATGGTTGCAGAGTGAGTAAGCATGTTCGATATGGATGAGTCCTCGTAATATCGATAGCAATGAGACATGAAGATTCGTGAGCAAGTGAGGTGTCAAAGTCAACACGGAGGTTATTCTTTCCTATCTTCATTGGATAGCCATGAGGATAGATATCAAGAATGGAGAGAACTTTCTGTGCATCCACATTCATTTGTTCACCATGTCGTGATCTCAAATAACATTAGCCAAAAGAACCAACATATCGAAGACATAATGTTAGTCAATGTAAGGTCTTATTGTCTAGTTATTGAATGTACAAGTTGTCAATGATTGTTACGAGTCCTAAGTCACTTGTATGTTCAATAATTCAATGATGTCGTGAAATGTTTCGTGAGTTAGTTAACTTTAAGTTTTAAAGTTTATTTTATCACTTATTGTTCACAACATATTAAACGATTTAAGTTTATTAGTGACATTTTGGATTCGTGATGATATGATTAGTTTATTTACAAGTTTGTACAAGTAACAATTCATCATGAAGGTCAATCCAGGTTGCGTAGTTTTGGCAAAGTTATGCGAGATGTATTATATATGCTTAGGCGAGACTTACGCAGAGAATCCTATCTTACGCGAAGAAATATTACGCGAGGAAAAGGAGTCCTTATGCGAGAGCTTATGCGCGAGGCATATATTTACCTTACGCGTAAGGCTACTCGTAAGAGTTGACCTTAAGCGTAGGGTTCATCGCTTACGCATATCCTTCTGTGATACGCGAGTCCATTGTAGAACCTGCGTAGAAGCTACGCAGAAGACAAGTCTTACGATAACAATCCACGCGTAAGGTGATCCTTATGCGTAGATTAGTATCCACCTTGATTCTCGAATGTTACGTGTAGCAAAGGCCCGAAATAAATCCATCAAATTATCAACATTAACACATACATTCATTTTATCAATAGATCATATGTTACACGCTTATGCTAGAATTGCACGCAGAGACTAAACCCTAGATCTACGCTGTATGGATTCTAGCCATAGATTAAGCACCAAACTTTTTCTGGTATATCATAGACGTTGTGAGAACATGTAGACCAAGTTTTAACACTTATTATGCAGTGAATCAAAAACACCCAAAGTTTATGAACTTTAAACCCTAGTTTCGAATTGATGATCAATTCGTGTTTCTGGGTGGCTATAGACCTTGGAAATCATCAATTTAACAACTCAAGAGCATAAAACAACAATCTTTTTAACCAATACACATCACATTCAAAAACGCCCAATTTGACATATAAACCCTAATTCGCAATGTTCATCAATAGTGTTTCTGGGTTTGTTTTGGTGATAGAAAACATATCAAGGATGTTTTTGAAGCATTTTGACATTAACATTTTCACCACAAACACTAAACACATGATCAAGTGTTCTTACGCATAAGCGAAGAACACAAGATCACTCATATCCATAGATTTGGCCGTTGGATCCATTTAAAATTCAAGACCCATGTTTGAAAATACGTTAGAAACATTAATCTACTTACAGAATGATGATCAAATTCACGGATATGAAGAACGAATTATACGCGTAGGATCTAGTTTGGTTTGGTATATTAAATGTGATGGATAAGTGTTAGGTGGAGAGTTTTATTAAAAGTAACTTTAAGTTTTTGACAGTTTTGGTCCCTCCACCTTTTCCATTTTCATCCAAAGCCTTTTAACTTCCAATTTTGGTTACCAAATGAAGATTTTTAGGAAACTTGACGACACTCCCCCTCGACTTGATAAAATATTGAAAGGTTATTAATTTTAATCCGAGGAGTGTCACATGTACCAGGAAATTAACCACCGTTTGTAAAAGAATCAACCGAGATGTGATAACATGCAAGTACACAGATGTTTTGAAGCAGTTAAAGGATTATTTTCTCCCCCTCAACACTTGATCGGAAAAATATTGAATTTTGAAAGATAAAAGTGTTGACGGAAGAAATGTACTTGCCATGTTTAAAGAAATGTAGATTGGGAGAATATTTTTGATGTTTTATCAGGTTTTATATTTTTGTATTTTGTTTTTGAAAGATTTTATTTATTTACAAAAGAGGTTTTGGTGTTTGACAGGTTGTTAAGACTGTTTTAAGAGGTCATCCAGTTCCTCTTGAGTCAAACACCTCATACCAATTCGTGGACCAACTCATTAAACCTAGCGGGAGGTAAGGCTTTGGTGAGCGATCCGCCAATTGGTATTCAAGACCACAAAGTATAATTCAACGGTACCGCTCCACATGATCCTTGATGAAATGATAGCGCAGATCGATGTGCTTTGATTTCGAAAGTGTCGAATCGAGTTGCACGAGATTGCAATGGCACCGATTGTCGCAAAGACATCGGATTCTCACAACACGTAACCATAGTCTTTGAGTTGTGTTCTCATCCAAATGACTTGAGCACAACATGCGACATGGCTACATATTCTCGCTCGTTGATGACAATGATGTACAATCCTGTTTCTTAGATTGCCAAGACACCGCTTTATCACCGAGAAATTGTAGAGCTCTCAAGTACTTTTCCTCGAGTCTAAGCATCCCGCGTGATCGTCATTCTAAAAGCTATTAGTTCAAAACCGTAATCTTTCGGATACCGGATCCCCAAATTAATGGTTCCCTTGATGTATCGGAGGATTCTTTTAGCCTCGAGAGGTGGGTTTCATTGGTCGCGATCGATAACGGAGCATAGATAAACGGCAAAGACAATATCGTGTCCGCTAGTCGTTAGATACATGAGAGACCCAATAATACTTCAGATTTGGTAGGGTCAACCAATTTCCCATGTAAATCAAAGATCTAATTTCTTGGTATGAGCCATTGGTGTGGCATAAGTATCACTGTGTATTCATTCCAAATTTGTTTAACAATTCAAGGGCATATTTGGACCGACTCAAGAAAATACCACGGGTGATTGATGAACTTGCGATCCTAGAAAGAACGTAAGTTCACCCATCATGGACATTTCAAAATTTTTCTTCATGAGTTTTGCAAAAGCGATTGAAAACTTTTATGTGTTGACCCAAAATGATGTCATCCACGAATTTGAACAATTAAGATGTGTGCCCGTGATATTGTATAAAAGAGTTGGGTCAACCGAGCCTTTGGTGAAATTATTGGCAATGAGGAAAGATGATAGCTTATCGTACCATGCCCGAGGGGCTTGTTTGAGACCATAAAGAGCTTTGTTCGGTTTGTAGACATGGTTCGGGAACTCGTGATCAACGAATCCATCCGTTGGTCGACATAGACCGTTTTTTAAGTTGTCCATTTAGAAACGCCGTTTTGACATCCATCCGATAGACCGTCATGTTCATATGAGCCGCGAACGCGAGAAATATCCGAACGACCTCAAGACGAGCAACCGGAGCAAAAGATTCTTCAAAGTCTATCCTTCTTCCCGACGATAACCCTTAGCAACTAGCCGTGACTTGTTTGGATGACATTCCTTCAAAGATCCAATTTGTTTTTCCAAATCCATTTTAGACCAATGACGAGACCCCGTTGGTCTTTCAACCGCTCCCATACTTCAAGACGCTTGAATTGGTTGAGTTCTTCCCGCATGGATTCAATCCAGCTTGTCTTTTGTCATTGCATCCTTAATGTTTTAGGTTCGATTGGCGTGCGGTGAGTGCATAAATGCAAAGTGTTCACCATCCGAGTGAAGACGTTGTCTCGTAACGATGGTTGATTCGGGTTGCCAATAATGTTAGCCGAGGATGGTCTTTTGTCCATCTATGTGTAGAAGGTTGATGTTGGTATACATTGTGCGATTCGAGGATTCAAATGGTTTGTTGAAGATTTCGCAACATCCGTGCAAAGCAGCCTCATTTGCAAACGGGTGAAGAACGATTTGGATCAAAATCTGCAGTGGGGTACTTCATTCGAATATCATCACCGGTTCATCATTGTTGGAAGCGGTGTGTTCAACTGCTGTGTTGAGTCAATTGGTGTAGGTGCATCTTCAACAAGAGTTGTTGTAGCAGTGTATCGTATAGGAATATTATCGTTGTGCAATGAAACAATGGATACACCAGAGCACGTTCATCAATGTCACGTAACGTAGGAGCAAATAACCTGCTCCATTTGTTGACGAGTTAGCTGAGGGCTTTCTTCACCGATGATGGGGTTGAGGAAGTTTAAACGGTTGTGACCGGGTTCTAAGTCATATACTCGAAGCCATTTCCGTGAGTTCATCGAAATGAGCATGAATCGCTTCCATTACCTCCTTAGTTCGACGATTCCAGATTCGGAAACCTTTAGAATTGTCACAAGATCCAATAAAGACTCCAATATCGCCTTTTGCTTTGAGCTTTCCAAAATCATCACGATCATTATTCGGATAGCAAAGGGATCCAAATACATGAAAGTGTTTGAGGTTCGGTTTGTAGTTGTGGACAAGCTCAAAAGGTGTTTTGTTGTATGCTTTGTGATCATAGAACGGTTTTGAGTATAGCATGCAGATATACACGCCCATAAGTAATCTGGAAGTTTAGCATTGATTAACATTGTTCTTGCGCCCACTAACGCTCGGTTTCATCTTTCAACAACTCCGCTTTGTTCGTGTGTCCGTGCAATAGATGTTTGATGTCAATTCCCACTTTCTCATAAAATTCACGAAGGGTTTTGTTAACAAATTCGGCCTTTGTCCGTCTCGAATAATCCCGACGGTGTTATGGAGTCGAACTCAGATTTTTGTGAGAAAGGTGATGATCATTTTGGAGCTTGGTCTTTGCTACGAAGAAAATAGACCCAAGTCCATCGTGAGTAGTCATCAACAATTACTAAGATGTAGCGTTTGCCATTGATCGCTTGCACGCCGCGATCGGGCCACACAAATCCATGTGAAGAAGATGAAGCACATGTCGAGAGTCGTGTTCCACCTTTGAAGGAAAATAAGCATGAGTGCTTTTCCCTTGTTCACATGTCGAGCAAAGGTGATCTTTGAATACCGGAATCGTGGGAGTCCTTCAACTAGTTTGTGTCGAGCAAGGTTGGTGATGGTTTGAAAGTTTAGATGTGAGAGACGACGGTGCCAAAGCCAAGATTTTGTTGATGTTGCCTTAGAAAGTAAGCGGATGGGAGAGGAAGCAACCATGTCTTTCATAGAGATAGTGTAGAGACTAGAATTACGCGAGCGGACATAAGGTCGCTTCCTTGTAGATCACGAATGAAACAAGTTTTCTCCCTGAAAGCAACCTCCAAATCTCCATCACAAAATTGACCCATCGAAAACAGTTGTGACCGAGGCCTTCCACATAGTAAACCCCGCCGATTTCGATGTTCCCATTAATATAATCTCCGTAGCCCATGATGGCTGAAGTGATCGTCCCGAATCTGCGGTGCCAATGAACTTTGCAATAAAGTTTGATAACAGTTTAAGGTTGCTCGTCATGTGTCGGGAACATCCGTTATCAACAATCAGAGAATGATCATATCACTGCATTACACGGGCGACACAGATGGAATAGAAGTAGATGTGGAACCGAAATGTGAGAGGGTTCAAGCGTATATGTTAGACATACACATTTATAATTTTAGGCATCCATTTAAATCCTAGTGTGTTATATATCCATTTCGCCATCTATAACTACTCTTTGCTTTAGTCTTAGTGAAAGCACTAGATGATACTACATTCTTAGGAGGTGTAGTGGGAGCTACTGTGATAGCAATGGTTGCCTTAGAATCTAAAGAAGGTGGTTTACCAAGCACAGACTTAGAATGATTAGTGGGCTTAGAGGTATTCCGATTCTTAGGATTCCGTAATCTAGAGATTATAGCTTTAGCAACACATTTGTCATGACAATCGAATTCATACTCTTTTGACAAATATCACAAGGTGCATCGGATGAATATCAAAGGTACTTAACGGTTTAGCATTCGTTACATCACTATTTCTATTACATTTGCCAGACGCAACATCTATAGTGGAAGTAACTTGAGTTTTATTGATTCTAGGGTGTTCTTCTACTTTAGCATTCCTTATTGATCTTTTCTTAGGTCGCAACTTCCTATTCTTCGATTGAGTGCTCCTAGGTCGTGAAGTGCGGACGTTTGGAAAAGATGCAACTATTCTGTTTCAAGAGAGGGAAACACATTAGCAACTTGTGATTTGGCGGTGGGAATTCTAGGTTCATGATTACTAAGTGTGTTGGTGCTAATCTCTTAATCACAAGATGGCGGTAGTTGTTCATACTTTCCTAACATTTCCGTAACTTAGAGATGGTGTGAATCGGATCTTGATTTTCGAACTAAGATTACGGCAAAATTCATGACTTCTCTAGTGTGAGCAAGGCGGTGATCAAGTTCGTTTGATGCTTCATCTCGAGTCTTTTTGAGTAAATCAAATATGACACCATATTCCTGTTTAACTTTTAAAAGTTCTTGTTCATATTTTGAGATTTGACTTTTCAAAGACACGTTTTGATCATCCAATTGCTCAATTTTAGGATCAGAAGAATGTGCACTCAATTGAGCGATTTTCTTTTGAAAACTAAGTTGATGGTTGTGAATATCTTTTTCACACCATTGAAGACGACGTTTTGCATTGTTAATTTCCGTGTGTAATCGTTTATTTTCAGCTTGAGTCCGTGTGTTAGATGAGGAACGAATACGATTGTTGGATTTGTTGGTGTAACGGCCAAAAGCATTAGCAATCATCACAAATCCTTGTTGCAATGCTTGAATGGATCGATTTCCAAGTAGTTTCTTGACATATGCTTGAGCATTGTTCTTGTATGGGACCAATTGATTTTGTTGAGGTTGAGGTTGTTCTTTGTGAAGGTGTGTTGGAAGCGGTTGGTTGAGTTCTTTGGTGGAGAGGATAATTCATTGAGCATACAAGGCAAGTTGTTGATTGTCGGTTGTATTTGTTTAGTAATTTGAGCACGGAGAATCCTTTCCCGATCAACTTCCTTTTCATGAGGCTTCAAGTAATCGTACAACAATCCATAAGTAGAATGATGCATATTCTTCGCAGACGGAGAAAATGACATACTTCTCCCATTACGGACCAAGACTACTCGGGAACTTAGTATTCACTGCAATTCTTGGCATGATGATGTTGTGTTTATCCAAATCATTGATGATGTCTCGAAAATCGGTGATGATATGACTCAAGTGTCTCTCGGGTTCAATCATGAAGTGTTCATAAGCCAAGTAAATTTTGGATTCCAAATCCTCGATTGAGTACTGAGATCCTTCCATAAGAAGACGAATATGATCCCACATTTTTGTGCGGTCTTTTGAGCATCAACACTACGAAGAATTGGGTTTGGTAATCCTAAAGGATGTATTCCATTGCAAGTTCATCGACTTCATAGTGTAGAAGTTCGAGGATTTAAATCGCAACTTGAGAGCAATGTTGGTTTGTTCATCTCTTGGTGGGCTGCGTTTGGATCTCCGGGTACAATGACAAGAGAGGCATCTCAAATGGACCTTCCAAGATAACCTTCTTTAAGAACTTTCCATGTGGTTTCTTCGGATCACGAACCTAAAGAACCTTATCACCCATTGATCGTAGTTTCTGGAGTGAGCATTGGAGGTCTATCAAGTGATCCACTTCATGAATTGATTGTTGGTCGCTTAAAGCTTCACACATCTTTGCAAACCAAGTGGGTTCCTTCATAGTGCTTCGTGATGGATGTTGATTGAAATCGTTTGTGTAGGGTAGAGTTTGAAGACTTGGTGGTGGTTGAACCATTTGTGGTTGTGGAATTGCACCAAGTTGTGGAGTATGTTCTTGATTAAATTGTTGTTGATAAATGGCTTGTTGTTGATTCCATTGTTGATGTTGTGGAGTTAATTGTTGTTGTTGTTGATGATTATAAGTGTGAGGAAGTAGTTAGAGTATGATGGTTGAGACATGATGATAAACTTGTGTAGTAATAATGGATCTTTGTAGTCGAATGAGCCTTTATTGATGAAGTATCCTTAGGCGAGAAATGACAAGAACCAAGTAGCACTTATGCGTAAAAACACCAAAAGTTACGCGTAACAAGAATAGTTCTGCGTAGAGGATTTAGCTTACGCGTGAAGGTGAAAAAGACTAATGTTATGCGTAAAGCGATGAAGTTAGGCGTAGAAAGTTAGGCGTATGATTACCTTATCGTGGGACTAAGTCTACGGCGTAAGATGAATCTTAAGCGTAATATTTTCTACGGCGTAAGCTTATGCTTAAGCGCAAGATTAGGGTTTTATCCCAAGTGATCTTTACACTTCACAAAGTGCAAAAGAAATCCAAAGTCGACGTATTTTCGGACTTATCCAAGTAAGAAAACACGGAATAAACCGTAAAATTGAAGATCAAACCAAGGAAAGTCTTACTGCGTAATTTTAGGGTTTTGTTACGGCGTGAAGATTACTCGTAACTTTGATTCTATCCAAATGTGTTTCTAAACCAGTTTTGTGTGTTGAAATAGCTTCAATAACACCAAAATAACACAAAAGTGTGAAACTTGATGATCCAAAGCACTTAAAAGCGATTCGCGTAGGATAACACTTCGTGTACAAAACAAGCTTAAAAACAAGGAAAAACACGTAAAGTTCCAAACTTTTGCCAAAACCAATAGTTTAACACCTAATAACATTGAAAGTACAAGAATCTTGGATTCAAAGTGTAAAAATCGGTTTTAAGCGAACCAAAGATTGTGTTATCTTTACGCGTAAGACCCAAACCAAAACTTCAAAACAAACGAGTACACCCAACTATTTGGCGATTGATACCATTGTTAGGTCACTAGTTTTACAACACAAGCTTATAGAAAGAGATAAGGCGATTGAACAAGCTAAACACACACACACACGTATAAGTAAAACCGGTTAGGCGTAGAGAGTGAGTGAAAGAATAATTGAACAACCAACCTCAAATGAGGGTTTACAAGAGTTTATATAGGCAAGGAGCTAGGCAACACTCCTCTCCTTCCCTATTCCTTATTGGGCTTGGGCCTCGACATGGGCCTTCTACATAAGTCGGACCTTAAACAAACATAAAGGCCATAATAAGGCTACCTATTACATATGAAATATAAATACTTGAAATCTTGTTTAGGAGTGATTCCAACAAACATTGCTCTTGCTTTTGGACCTCTTGGTGATCAACTTCTACACTTTGAAGCCGATGAACTTGCAATGCAATACATCCTTTTAGGACTACTAAACCCAATCCTTCGAAGTGTTGATGCTCAAAAGACTGCAAAAGCAATGTGGGAACATATTCATCTTCTTATGGAAGGCACAACACTCAATCAGGAAGACATGGAATCCAAAATCTACTTGGCTTATGAACACTTCATGATTGAACCGGAGAGACATTAGAGTCATATCACCATCGCTTTTAGACATCATTAATGATTTTGACAAACACAACATAATCATGCCTCGATTCTTGTCAACACAAAGTTCTAAGTAGTCTTGGTCACGAATGGGAAAAGTATGTCATTTTCCTCCGTCTGCGAAGAATATGCATCATGCTACCTACGGATTGTTGTACGATTATTTGAAACCTCATCAAAAAGAAGTTGATAAGGAAAGGATTATCCGTGGCCAAACTGCTTCACCGTCACTTCTGGACAATCAACAACTTGCTTTGTGGGCTCAAACAAGTGTTAATCCTCAACAAGCTCCTCAACCCGCTCCTCAACCAACTGCAACCATCACACCTTATGATCCGTCACAGCAACAACCTCTGGTAGGAATTAGAAATTCCAGGTATTAAAGAGTCGGTCACCTCAAGTATATGTAATCGTTAGAAAGCTCGTAGTCGTAGTTATTTTAAGTTAAGTAGTATTTAGTTAAGTAACACCGTGGAGGACGGACGGGTCTTTACCCACTGTATGCACGATCCACGACCCGTTGTGTGGCGTTTATGTAAGATTATAAATACTCTCTACCTCCCAAGGTAGAGAGTTGGAGCTCATAATAATATCTTTCACTTTCTCTCACTAAGTTCCCTAAACCTCTAACTTTCTCTCTAGAATTCCACTTATCGCCCACTTTGTGTTATGGTTTGATGTGTATGTGAAATCCAATATCTTACAATTGGTATCAAGAGCCATGGTTAGATCATATCTTGCACATCTTTGGATTTCTAGTGGTTTTAGGTGGTTTTGAGTTTGAAAAAGTTTAGTGGTTTGTGCATCATTTGGTTGATTTCTTGTGTTAAAGCTTGGTTTTGTTAGTACTTTTATGTTTAGAATCATCACAAGTGTTTAGGTTTTCATTTGGTAAGCTTGAATCATCTTGGTTGGGTTGTTTTGGATTGAAAAGTGATGTTTGTGATGTTTTCTTGCTAGCGACTTGACCTACGGTTTCTTTCTTGCTAGCGACTTGCTTTACATTTTGTAGCGAGTTGCGGTTTGTGGAGTTAGCGACTTAGGCCTAGCGACTAACGGTACAAGTAGTGGATGCTCCACTACGGGTAGCGACTTTAGTGTTAGCGACTTGGTAAGTAGCGAGTTGCTATTTAGCGACTTGATTCCTTAGCGACTTGTATCTTAGCAATTCTTGCCAAAATTTTGCTAGCGACTAAAGGCTTAGCGAGTTGCTATTTAGCGACTTGTCTTTTGTTTAGCGACTTGGGACTTTAGCGACTTGGTGGAATAGCGAATTAGAAGATAGCGACTTGGTGCATAATTTTCTAGCGACTTGGGTGATTTCTTTACGGTTTCTCTTGATTTAGTAAAATCCGTGAAAGAATCTATTTCCGGTTTAATCATAGAGTTATAAAATCCGTTTAATTTGTCATCATGTCTACCAATGTTTCTACAATCATCTCCCTTTGTTGCGAGGATGTTCAAGCGGTGGTTCGGATACTCGTCCACCCATGCTTGACATAAGCCGACTATGACTCTTGGGCTCAACGAATCGATTGTCTTGTCTTGGAAAGGAAAATGGTGTCAACATTCTCAAATCCATTGATGAAGGACCGTATCGGGTTGAGGCGACTAGAGATGTACTTGATCTTCTTGAAGATGGAACTCGATTTCTGGAATGGACGGACCAAAGATGTATGATGAGCTTGATGATAAGGAGAAAAGAGATTCGATCTTGATATCGGGGCTTTAACATTGTTCTTCAAGGTCTTCCTAAAGACATCTACAAGGCGATCAATCACAACACGAAGCAAAGGCGGTATGGGATAATGTCAAGATGCTTCTCTCGGGTTGAATTAACTATGGAAGGCAGAGAATCACAACTCTATGATGAATTTGAACACTTCAAGATGAAACCGGATGAGAGTGTCTATGAGTACTATGTGAGATTTCATAAGTCGGTGAATGATATGAGGAACATCGAATGACTATGCCTAACATTAATTTGAACTCAAAATTTGTGAACAACATGAATCCCGAATGGCACAAGTTTGTCACCTCTGTGAAGCTCACTAAAGGATTGAAGAATACAAACTATGAGCAACTCTATGCCTTCCTCCTTGAGAATGAGAGACATGCTATGTTTGAAAAATGATTCTTAATCGGTTCAAAACCAACCGAGGAGAGACAAGCTCATCTAATGACTCAAGCGCCTTCTACTCAAACATCGGAATCACAACCAAAGCCTCACAAGTCATACCCATGGGTAATGGTAATCACAAACTCATTCGATCCTATGTTCAAACAAGGCGATCTTGATGCACACGTGGGTAACATCATTAATCAACTAGCTCTTACGATTAGTCAAAACATGAATTCTCTCCCACAAACCAACAACAACCTCGAGCGACATCTAACCCACACAATCAAGCTCTTTGTTAAAGATGGGAGGATCGTGGTGCAACCGATTCGGGAAAGACAAGTATGATCGGGGAAGAGGTGGGTGGTAGAGGTTATGTTGGTAATCGAATCGAGGAAGGAATGGTAATCAAGGTCAAGCTAAGCCGATCAAATGTTATAAGCTGTGGTGGTGAGGTCACATTGCAAGGCGCACATCTCCAAAGCGTCCACGAATGCTCTGATTACTTGAGATAAGATCTTTGCTTGTACAAGCTCGGGATAATGGTCTTGCTTTGGATGAAGAGGAATTGTTGTTTCTTCTTGAGGCAATGCCAAGACCTATGATGCGAGATGTGGATGAGCGACCTATTCGGGAGATAGGTCACAATCATCGAATGCCTTTCAAGTCGGCGATTGTGATGCATACGACTCGATGTGGATGATGGACCCTCTGCACACACAATTTTATGGCTAGCATTTCTCCAATGGTTTCTCCCAAGGTCTCATCTTCACCACAAGTGGCCCATCCAAAGACAAACTCATCTCGGAGGTATTAAAACTATACAATGATGCGGATGTGCAAAGATGCATGACAAAGTACAATCAAGCTGAAACTATTGAATCAAATATTGAAAATATGGATAGTATCAATTTTGTCCCATATGATCAATATGTGAAACAAAGTGAAAGTGAAGTTGTACCAAGTGATGCATCTTCTGCGATCAATAATGAGTATGTTTTGATGAATTCTTGCATGTGCTCACGATGATTCTGTTGTTTACGAACTAAATGCCTATAAAGAGCGTGTTGCTATTTATGAACAACGTGCAAAATTTGAGTTGACCACTCGTGAGCGGGAAATGGATGACCAAGTGCGTACAATCATTAGAAAAAGTAATTTTAGAGAAGAAGTATTAAAACAAGAGTTAAATTCCTTGCAAGAAAAGCTTTCTAAAGCGCTAAACAAAACAAGAACTTCAAGAAAATGTGAAAATGCTTAAGCAAGAATTTAATGCAAAGGAATCAAAACTCTTGAAAGATTTTCTAATCGAAAACTTTGAAAAACAAACTTGAAAACAAGTTGTACATACAAGGAACACCATTGATTGCTCACATGATCACTAAGCATAGAGTCTTAGCGATAAGCACAACATTCCCTTATTGAGGAACCAAATCCAGAGGTCATTAAAAAGGCTAGAAATGCTCATAAGGTTCTTTATGATGGCAATGAAATTCTTAAACCTAGGCGAAACCTAGTTGCGTTGAGTGCCTTGAGGAAGATAAGAAATCGAGATGAAGTCACTAGGAAAAGATGAACAAGAAATTAGATGATCCTAAATGTAAAGAGAAGAAAATAAAGATCACACCCCATGATTACAAGAAGGAAGCTGGATTTCCTTGAACAAGTTTAAGCCTCGAGACATTGTTGACTCCCGAACAAGTTTTTGGAAAATGGATTTAGATAAGCGAAAAGCGAAAATATAGTTGAAACAAACCCTCCCTTAGGAAAATGCCTAAAGCAACTGTGTATCCTCCGAATACACCAATGCATCTAGTTCCTAGAACTATTGCTACTAAAAGCAAGATCTTAATCGGTCAATATGTTATATTTCAACTATTTGTTGATTTTGAGAAAACTTGTGAAAAGGATCACACCCAGCTGGGATCTTGAAGGGAAAGGGTTTTGAACAAACAAAAGAATGCTATTTAGCGAGGTCATGCCTTTCTTTAAACTTCTAAAAGATCACTTTGAGAGTCTTAAAAGGGATAGAATCTTGATATTAAGGGAATGGAAAAGGAATTTGATGCAATGATAGTTGAAGTTAGTGACTATGAGCGAGCACTAAAATATAATGAGATTGAGAGGAAGAACTTGCATACACTAAATGAGAACACGATTTTGAATGTATTGCTCAAGATGTGTTTTCTTTGCTACAAATTGTTCTATTAATGCTTCCCAATTTCATGAATTATCTGTTGCCACGAAAGTCTCCCATGATCGTGTCATTGAGCTTGAAAAACTAATTACGAACTAAGCGAGAAAATTGAGCTGGATGATCACGACAATTTGGTTAAACATTTTCTAAACTAGAAGTTGAGCATTTTAATTTACAACTAAAATATCAACATCTTAAAGAAAATGTCAAAACTTCAAATATCAAGACATCCTCGGATGCTCCGAGTTTGATGCAGTTTTCAAATTAACAAGCGTGATGAACGATTCAAGCTCATTGCAACACGATCGAAAGTTGAAAGCCCAAATCTCTCAATTAAAGGGTCAAGCGAACAATATGCGGGCTCCCAAATGCCTCCTCCTTTAGATTCTCGAATTCTCAAGCGTTTCATCTTCAAAACCTAGTAAATGCATTACAAAAGGAAAGCGAAAGTTTTCTAGAAGAAAATGAAAAGGTTAAACGTCATTTCAATGAGTTATTTGAATCAATAAAGGTCACTCGTAACAATAATAACGAACAAATAACTTCATTGCAAAAGGAAATTGAGAATCGAAGAGTCGGTAAAGGGAAAATGCCAATGACCAATGGGGAGAATGGTGTATCAAAGGTTCACTCTTGGAATAAATATGCTTTGTCATGAAATATGTCCTCCTCATCTCGGGAACAACAAACTTCTTTGTTCAAACATACTTCTCATCCCTTAAGGATTGCCTAGAATGTCTGCGTGAGATTGTTGAAGAGGATAAGTTAGAGAAACCTCATGATAATGCAATTGGACATGCATGCTTATATGCCAAACGATCTCAAGAAATCCTAGAATGCTTGATCACAATATGCCCAAAGTCCTTGGGTGAGAGAGTTAATCCTTTGATTCCATGTTCGATGCCTAATGCCAAGTATGATATTCATTCGATGCCCAATGTTTTGAATGTGAACCTTAGTGTGCCTTTAAGTAGTTGATTCGGATCATCAATGCTAAGCAAGTGAACTCAAGTGTGCCTTCTAGGAGTACAAATCCCAACACTTCTAGTTTTAAGAAAGTGAACCTTAGTGTGCTGCATGTAGTTCGGATCGGCACATCTAAGCGGTGATGCAAAAGTAGTAAAACCAACTAATGTTCCCATTCCTCTACAGAGTGTCGGTGACATTAAAGGGAGCGGTCAAAGTCTCAAGACAATACAAGGAATGATAGGACCTCGCAAGCTAAGAATGTACCTTTGGAAAGAGTAGAAGAACAATCTAGGAACTTTAAGTTTGAACCGAATAAAGCGAATCGTGTTGATTCTAGTATTAGCCATAGGCGTCTTGTAATTAATTCAAATTCGATACTATTTGCAAACCTTGTATTGATGTCGCTTGAATTCATTTCTAATCATGAATGTGGTGTTAATGTTTTGCCTAATGATGTTAATTGTCCGATTAATATTGTTAATGCTAAAATTCATGCTAAGAAAGCTAAAAGGCAAAAGCGAAAGAAAGTTAGAAAATAGTGGAAACCCACGGGAAGAACATTTAGTAAGATAGGCTATTATTGGATACATTGGTCATAAGACTAATCGAGACAATGCCCACTAGAAAATGGATGCCTCTTGGTAGAACTATTCCCTTAAAAGTGAGCACTGCGTGAGCAGGGCTATCTGAGACACTAATCTTGCATCTATTCACAATGATTCCATTGCCTTAATGTACGATATGAATGCTTCTATTTACGATGTGGGTGTTCCAACCATTGTTACTAACCAAATGGAACCCATTCTTGCATGGGGATCCCAATTATCGATTATCCATTCTTGTGCGTGTTCAGCTGCGGATCGTTCAAATCGTTACTATGGTACACGGACTCGTTTGTTCCAAGCATATATTTGGCGACGGTCACGGCTCATGAACTTCGTGAGCAAATTCATCGAGACGATTAGATTCGGGAATGATCATTTCGGTGCTATTATGGGTTATGGAGACTATGTTGTTGGCAAAAGTGTTATCTCGGGGTTTACTATGTAGAAGGTCTTGGTCACAACTTGTTCTCTGTTGGTCAATCTGCGATTACGATCTAGAAGTAGCCTTGAAAACATACACCTTCGTTAGAGAACTTGATGGTAAGGAACTTTTAAGAGGTTCACGTGGTTCAAATCTATACACCATCTCTATCGAAGATATGATGAAGTCTTCTCAATTTGCTTCTTTGTCAAAGGCTTCTAAAACAAAGTCATGGTTATGGCATCGTCGTCTCAATCACACGAACTTGGCACCATCAATGATCTCGAGAAAGGACTTAGTTGTAGGTTTACCTAGACTCAAGTATGAAAAGATCATCTTTGTTCGACATGTCAAGCTGGGAAAAAGCAAAGTATGCCCATAAACCCAAACCCACCAACTCGTCACGAAGTTCTTCATACAATTCATATGGATTTATGTGGACCAATGAGAGTGCAGAATATATTTGGGAAGAAATATGTGTTAGTTGTGGTTGATGATTACTCTAGATTCACAGGTCAAGTTCCTAAGGACAAAGGATGAAACTCGATATCATCATCAAACTCATCAAGCATTGCGAGTTCGACTTAACAAAGCAGTCAGAATAATCCGAGCAGACAATGGGCGGGTTTGTCAACAAACAACTCGGTGAATTTTATGAAAGCGTTGGAATCGACCATCAAAGAAGTGTTCCTCGAACTCCTCAGCGAGCGGTGTAGTTGAAAGGCGAAATCGAACTCTTGTAGAAGCCGCTAGAACAATCTTGATTTACTCAAAGGTTCCAATGTTTCTCGAAATTTGAAGCTATTGCCCTTGCATGCTACACACAAAATCGTTCCACGATTCACCTTTGTTCATGGAAAAACTCCATATGAACTTGTCCACAATGAAAACCTAATCTCTCTTTCCTTCGTGTGTTTGGTGCATTGTGTTATCCAACTAATGAGGACAAGACTTAGGCAAACTTAGAGCTAAAGCGAGACATTGGAGTATTTGTAGGGTATGCACCAAACAAAAGGGATACCGAATCTACAACAAAAGAACCCGAAATATCATGGAAACAATTCACGTTCGTTTGATGGTGACCGGTCAAATGGCTCTGGACAATTCGATTCGGGACCGCACTTCAAAAGCAGTCCCATTGGTTCATCCCTTGTTCCAAACTCTTCTCAAGAAACTCCATATGTACCTCCATCGAAGATGATTTAAAGAAGTTGTTTGATCCTATGTTTGATGAACTTTATGATCCAAGTACTAATGAGGTGTCGATTCCTACAACAGAGGTGCTCATATTCATGTGAATGAAGTCAATCCTCGGTCTCAATATCTTTAAGTCAAGAAGCACTGCTGCTTGATCCTTGATCTCATCAACAAATCATCATTCTTCAAATGTACATCATGGAGCATTTACGGCATCAATGATGAAGTTAATCCCTTTGCTACTCACGAAGATGCTCCATTTGAAAACATATTTGCTCTGAATCATCATCGAACCATCTTCTTGAGGAGACATCGACTCTGCTACCTCGGTCCCTCAACAAGCGCCACATGAACACCTTAGAAAATGGACTCACGATCATCCACTAGACAACATCATTGGAAATCCTCTCGTCTGTATCAACACGGAAACAACTTGCAACCGATGCCTTATGGTGCTTCTTCAACTCCGTACTATCTAAGATCGAACAAAAGATGTTAAAACCGCCATGAATGAAGATAGTGGTTCAATGCCATGCAAGATGAAATTCATGAGTTTGATCGACTTGATGTATGGGAGTTAGTACACGCTCAGGCGTGCAATGATTATTGCTCTTAAATGGATCTTCAAAGTGAAACTTGATGAGCATGGTGATGTGTTGAAGAACAAGGCTCGATTAGTTGCTAAAGGATACCGTCAAGAGGAGGTATTGACTTTGAAGAATCTTTTGCTCTAGTTGCTCGAATCGAGGCAATCGAATCTTTTGGCTAATCTTGCTAGTAAGAACATGGTAGTCTATCGGATGGATGTGAAGGCGGCATTTACGAGCGGAGACCTTAAAAAGTCGTCTCGTCGACCAACTGAAGGATTTGTAAATCAAGAGCATCCTACTCACGTTTATCGTTTGAAGAAGGCTCTTTACGGTTTAAAGCAAGCTCCAAGGGCATGGTATGATACACTATCAAAGTTTCTTCTATCTACGGATTTAGCAAAGGAGCGATTGATCCAACATTGTTCACCGAAGTCGGGCAAACATTTAATTCATGTTCAAATTTATGTTGATGATATTATTTTGCCTCGGCGGACCCAATGGAATGTGATCGTTTTCAAATGAAATGAGTTCAAAATTTCAAATGTCAATGATGGGACAAATGTCATTTTCTTGGGATTACAAATTTCACAAAGTCCGGAGGCATTTTCATAAATCAATCTAAATATGCAATGAGAGATCTTAAAGAAATTTGGATTTGATTCAAGTGACCTGTTGACACCCCATGATTGATCGAACCAAACTAGATGAGGACCACTCGGGGATCATGATTGACCAAACGAAATATCATAGTATGATTGGATCACGATGTACCTCTTGCTAGTAGACGAGACATCTTGTTCATTTGTTTGCATGTGTGCTAGATACCGAGCTAAGCCTACTAAAAAGCACCTTGAAGCGGTTAAGCGGGTCTTCGGTACCTCAAGGAACCATCAATATGGGTCTTTGGTACCGAAGGACACCGGTATGTCACTAACGACCTATCACGAGATCTTGATCATGCGGTGTCAAGATACTCGTCGAAGTACATACGGAGGTGCTCGGTTTTGGGTGATAAGCTTGTTGGTGGTCCTCAAAGAAGCAAATGAGTACTTCTATTTCCTCTGAGGTGAATACATAGCCATGTCATCTTGTTGTGCTCAAATCTTATGGATGAGATCTCAATTATCGACTATGGCTTTGAATTCAACAAAATCCCTCATCTTGTGATAATAAAGTGCTATTGCTCTCTCATGCAACAACGTTCAACACTCAAGAGCAAAGCATATCGACATTCGACATCATTTCATCGGGGAACAAGTGGAAAAAGGTGTGGTGGAACTCTATTTTGTGAGGTGCGAATACCGGTTAGCGAACATCTTCACCAAAGCTCTTCCAAGAGAGCGTTTTGAGTTTATTCTTCCACGACTTGGCTTGAAAAGCCTTCAACGAAACACTCAAAGCGTCTTCGGGAGGAAGGCGAGGAGTAAAGGTTTCCTTCATCTATATCTTGTAAATATCTATTCGAAAAGCAAAATACAAAAAAAAAAAAAATCAAATAGAAAAATATAAAATCCATAAAAATTTGAAAAATTGAAAAATCTTCAAAAATATTGTCATTTTGGTCATGTCTTTCTCGATTCGAAAATATCTACGGTCTTTGTCTTTGTCATTCAAAGAATGACACGGGACTTTAGATATTGTTGAATTTAAAAATATATATATATATAATATATATATATAATAATATATATAAATATATATTTTTGGGAGAAAGAGAAAATAAATGGTTTATTGTCATCTCGAGCGATAACCGCTTTTTAAAGAAAGAACGAGCCATACTTTATCATGTTTTCAAAATTCCATGCTCGATTCTATAAACATTTATCTGCTTTGAAAACTAAATGCTTTGAAAAATAACTTGGACTCTATTTTTGATAATCATCGGACTTATTTGTCAAAATATCAATCTCTCAATCAACAACCTATGTCATTGATTGAGGGGAGAATGATTTCAATTAAATTAAAAAGTTATTTGGCATTAAATTGTTTTCAAAAGATATACATGCATGTTTTATCAATGGAGTTTAAAGTCTTAAAATCCGATCCTTATCGGTTAAAAGCGCTTTCATAATCAAGTCACAATTCCCTTAAAAGCTTTCAAAATCAATTTAAATCAATAAGAGATCACAAATCTCAAATGATTTGATAATTGTGATCGGGGAGAATGTGTGATTTAAATTGGATTTAAAGCGATAATTCGGTAAATGGTTTTATAAGGATGTACATGCTATCCTTCCCACATGTGACAAAGCGATTTCAAATTTTCCATGCACATGTTGAGGGGAGCATCTATCTTAAACCTATGATTTGAAGCGTGATCACTTATCTCAATGTGCGGGTTCCTCTAGTATGTGCAAAACTCTTTTCAAATCTCGAGGCACATATTGAGGGAGCAAACTTATGAAAACCTCATCCTTCCCAAAAATGCTTTATCTACTTGTCTTGAGGGAAGTGATGTTGATATCTTTAGAAAATGGTAATCAAAAAGTTAATTCTTTCTCTTGCCTCCGTGTGCAAAGCGATTTCAAACATTTGATGCACATGTTGAGGGAGCACTTGTTCTAAAATATCAAAAACAATTCGGTACAAAATGCTTTGATAATATATCACAAGCACGGATTGATTTTCAAATGGTTTTCAATTGGTTTCTATGGCGGATGAACAATACCAAATAGACCGACCAACTTTACTTATGTATGGTGATATAAGGATGATAAGGTTAGGTATGTGTTCCCATGATCCGCCGAGCCGGAGGGATCTACCGAGGACTATCCACTAGTTAGTGTAGAGTTCTTAGGTATGATGATAAAGGAGAAAAATGAGATATGGGAAGAGTGCGGATGAGACCGAGCTAGTATTGGAACAAACCCAACAAGGTTCTAGCTATGAAGTCTCGGTAAGCTTGAAGGGTTGAAGAATTAAAAGAATTGAATGAGAAAGGGTGAAAACAAATAGCCCTCCATTTATTCAACCTTAGGGAAGAAACCGGGTTCAATTCATATACTCTTGATGGTAACATCGGTATTGAAGACAAGGCGTCATGGACCCGGTGATGCCTTGCACTTCAACTTTCAAACCACTCAAGTTCCTCTTAAAGGACTTGTTTCATTCTCACGGGAACCGACATTATCTATCGACTTTCTCTTAGAGATTGTTGATATTGAAGAAGGAGACCCTCTCCCTAGTCTCGACACGGGATCCAAATATGCACAAATTGAGTCTAGAGCCACGAGATCATCAATAAATCTCATTAGGACACTTTCAATGAAGACTCTGTTTCACACAATGTGGAAAGAGATTATATCTTGAGTCCTACGCATTATCCTTGTGGTATTGCGGAACATCGAGTGATGTGTTTACATATTCACAATGAAGATGGAAAGCCTTACGGAGCCAACATCAAACAAGCTCTGGTAGGTGGCATGTGAGATCTATTATATAGATCAACCATGTGACAATGAGCAGAAACAATGGGCGATTCAATCTCTTGAATCAATCTGGTTCGAGTTATGGATTGACGGATACCTTTGAAAAACCGGTCTTTGTGCTTAATAACTCTTTTCTTTAGCACATCGACCGTGTACTAATTTTCAAACCAAAAGGTGTTTTATGATTGATAATTGATTTTCAATAAAACCTTCGTTGTATTGCAAAACAATTTCTATTGAGCAATACGATTGTTTTCAAATCTCTTTTCATCAATCGGTGGACTTAAATTATTTGGTTCACTCACTCCGTGTTGTCTTCTTTGAGGCGTTCGGTTTGAGAAAACAGCTAGAGCATTGCGAAACCCTGTCAAGGAAATTCTTAGGAATTATACGATCACGGCGGTACATGTCTTGATCAGCGGGAACCGTGGGCGTGTACCTCAATTCAACTAAAGTGGTCAAAGACACTTTTATGCGCTTTATTGCTAAGCTGTTGTATGCGATGCGCCCGGCGTTTGCGGTGATCGAATGAAGCGGTCAATCCATAGCCGCATGCTCACACGATACATTCATCTCTCAAGAAATCATGATAAGTGCATCAATGACTCGATATTTTCACTCCATGCTTACGCTCACGATGCGCCAATATCATGAATCAGCGAAAGCTTCCGCTACTCGATGAGAAGATATCATGATCGAATGTGAGCATGTCGGTCCGAATGTCACAACATCATATAATACCAACACCACAATGGATGTCTCGGAGATTTTTGTTGGTGATGATCTCAAAAGCGGCTCAAAATTATTATCACGTGGATCGGTAAAGACCTCCACTTGGAGTAACCAAACATGCAATGAGAAGAATCAATGACTACGAGCTTAGGAGCAAAGTACTACATCAAGAATGCAAGAACAATTGTTAATGTAATATCTATTTGTATTCAATGTAATTTTAGTACATGATTGAGGTGACCTCCTTAGGGAGATTGTTAGGAATTAGAAATTCCGGTATTAAAAGTCGGTCACCTCAAGTATATGTAATCGTTAAGCTCGTAGTCGTAGTTATTTTAAGTTAAGTAGTATTTAGTTAAGTAACACCGTGGAGGACAGACGGTCTTTACCACTGTATGCACGATCCTGACCCGTTGTGTGGCGTTTTATGTAAGACTATAAATACTCTCTACCTCCCAAGGTCGCCCACTTTGAGAGTTGGATGCTCATAATAATATCTTTCACTTTCTCTCACTAAGTTCAAGCCTAAACCTCTAACTTGCCTCTCTCTAGAATTCCACTTATCGTTCCTCCCAATACTTTGTGTTATGGTTTGATGTGTAGGTGGTCAAGGTTCAAATGGGAAGGAATAACTTGCTCCATGCGACAAAGGGCTCAATAGGGAATGCTCGAATGGGGTTAATGGTCTTATGTTAGTAATGAGAAGGGTCATCGGCTAATGCATGTCCTAAGCCGAGGACAAGAGGCGGTGCTTATTTCAAAGAGGCTATGCTCTTGGCTCTTAGGATGAAGCATGTGGAACTCTCTCCAACAAGGAGCGAGCTTTATGGCGGATGCGAGACTCGATGATGATATGGAGGACTTACAGGCTAATGCGTGATGATGTTGATGGCACAAATGCAAGCTCTACACATGAGTGACACAGGCCAGGTGTATGACATCGACGGCTTGTCTCGTGTACTGAACAAACAATTATCATTAATGATCCGATATCTCCGCCAATTTTTCCATCCGACCGGGATCAAAGTGTTCAACATGAGCAATCCACATCTCATTCGATGATTATCAAATAGATCCGTAGTTATATTTGACGATCAAGATGACCTTATGGGTAATATTGATAATCAAGTTGACTCGTGATTATATTTGAGGATCTAAATAATGATCATGTTGAGACTCACGTTGAACAAAAGGAGCTTCGGTCTAATATAGAAATTGAGCTCGACCTTAATTAAAGACCAACACTCGATTGGAAATTTGCACGAAATTAAAAGAAAAATGCTTTGTTAATCGGGGATAATGAATGCTTAATTCGACAAATAATTTTTTCAAACTCAAGAAAAAGCGTGAAAAGGTTTTGAAGTCGCTTTGCTAAATCTTATCAAAACGAAAAATCTTTAGAACGACAGATACGTGATCTAGCCGCATCGAAGAATGCTTTGTTGTCTCAAATAGAACAAATGACACATGAACATAAACAACAACTTAACGCTCTTACTTTGGAAAATCAAAAAGCCAAGGCTGAGTTGTTAACTTGTCAACAACAGTTCTCTGTGTACAAAAAGCATTCCACGAAACGAATAGATAACTATCTTGAAGAAATTGTCGACTTACAACACAAAATCAAAGAGTTTCGAAATGTCGTTTATAAACATGGTGAGTCAATCACAACTATTCAAAAGTTTACTTTTAAACCAAATCCAAATGTGTATGGTCCGATTCTTGCTGATTACAAACCTAAGTTTTCTAACAGAGCATTCAAACCAAATCCTGAAGTTTATAACAAACCATTTAACTATTTAAAAGCCGTAACTTTTGTCACACAACAAGATACTTCAAACACACCTTTGGTTG
Source organism: Chrysanthemum lavandulifolium (assembly GCA_022545495.1). Classification (NCBI taxonomy): domain Eukaryota; kingdom Viridiplantae; phylum Streptophyta; class Magnoliopsida; order Asterales; family Asteraceae; genus Chrysanthemum; species Chrysanthemum lavandulifolium. The sequence goes on along the minus strand of CM040238.1, from coordinate 35,726,604 downwards.
TCACAACAGTTTCTGAAGTTAGTCCCCAACACAATGGTGCACAAATTAATGGTCCTTTACCTTCACTTAGTGAAGTAAAACTAAAGCCGAAAGTTGTCGTGTTATCAAATATTTTGACACTTTCTTATCGACATCAAACTTTTGGAACTTGAGATTGAATTTCATTACGAAATAAAAGTTGAACATTTTCAATCGCCATTGGCATGAGAACAAAGAGACATTTTGAGAAAAGAATTTTACCCCATGTCAAAATTTGAAAACTCATGCACTATATTGGGAAAGGATTTTCACAAGGAACTTGGTCTCATGAAAGCAGTTTCGAGAAAGCGAAACATCGATTTCAAATACTAAGCGTAAAAAGAAATTATTGAGAAAGATGTTGATCGACTCTTGGAAAATGTTATCTCGGTCGATATCAATAATCTTGTGTTATTACAATCTTGCATATGCATCGATCATATCTCTCGCCGATTACATTGATTCTGTTGATATTGTTGTGAATACCGATAATGTGCTTCGGATCGAGTCTTTAAAAGTTGAAAATGAGCGATTGTCAAACGAACTTTCCAATGCAAAACGTCGTCTTAATTGGTGTCAAAAGATATTCACGATCAACAACTTGTTTTCAAAACAAAATCGCCGATTCGTGAAAAATCTTCCGATCCTAAAATTGAGCAATGGACGATCAAAACGTGTCTTTTAAGTGTCAAATATCAAAATATGAACAAGAACTTGCAAAAGTTAAAAAGGAATATGGTGTCATATTTAATTTACTCAAACAGACTCGTGATTGTTAGGAATTAGAAAATTCCATAGTGAAGAGTCGGTCACCCCAAATATTATCTAGCATAAGTTAGCTCGTAGACTTGTCGTTATTTACGTTATTATGTAGTTAATTAGTTAGTCGATGGCGTAAAATAGTTTAGTGCAACACCGTGGAGGAAGGACGGGTCTTTACCCACCGTATCCACGATCCACAGGCCGATAGGAGGTCGTGTATTTTGTAGTATAAATACCCCTTCCATCCATGGAAGGGTAGTTTCAATCTAATATTCTACAATTTGTGAAGTAACTCTCTACCAAGAAAACACCCAACTCTCTAACTTTCTCTCTAATGGCTAACATGTATTTTGATCATCCAAGACCACCGAATCATCAACACAATAAATATAACGATCCTACAATTGGTATCGAGCCAGTTATTGTGTTGTGTGGATTTGTGTGTTTTTCTTGTACCTTGTTGTTAACTGGTTTGGTACTGTTCTTGGTCGAACTGTTTTGGTATTGTTCTTGGTCGGATTAATATTAATCTATCTTTGTGATAAACTGTTTTGGATCATTCATTCATGTCCTTTTGTACCATTATCTGTGAAAATATGTTGTGGTCAAACAGTCATATTCGTGGTCAAATCATCAAAAGATGGAGTTTTACTAGGTTTCGAGTTTTCGGGTTTCTTTGAAGATGGTGAATTTAGTCGAATACTCATCGGAAAAAGTATAAAGTCTTGTTATCGACTTGTGCTTGTACACAGGCGAGTTGTGCTAGCGATTTGTGATGATATTAAGGTAGCGACTTGCACGAGTCTTTACTCATGGCGACTTGGTACAAACTTTGACCTAGCGACTTGGTCGTGTTTTGCCTAGCGACTTGTTTTACAAGTCGTAGCAACTGTTATTGAACAAGTTAGCGAGTTATGAACGAAAAAAAAACTATATAGCGACTTGCTTAACAGCTTATGCTAGCGACTTGGTGTTTAAAAGGATATAGCGACTTGTGTATGTAAAGGTGCTAGCGACTTAACTCTTGCAAAGATAAAGTGTAGCGATTTATTGACCGAGATTAGCAAAACAAGAGTTGGCTAGCGACTTGCAACTGAAAGAGATGAAGATGAATGAATGACTCTCAACCACAAGACAAACACCAAAGCAACCTTAGTTGACATCCAACATCATTGGTCCATGTTAGATCTATCACAAAAAAAAAAGAAAAAAGGAATAACATCATACACATCAACCACTGTCTTAATCAAATCTCAGCAACCTCCAAACCTTAAATCTCATCTAAATCTACATTAGCTCGTCTAATTCACAAGTTTATTACACTAACTATGCGAGTCTAACATCATCGATGCAAAGTTTTTGATAATATCCGAAAAACATTAAGGATAGTAGTATAACAAATCTGTTATATACTATACTTGGTTCGTGTATGACTCGACAACAAATGGGATCTCAGACTTGGTTCGAGGGGACTTACCACTACATCATGGATGCAAGACCCACGAACATACATCTTCACTGATCGATTTAAACTCAGACTTAAAATTAATGTGTTAAAGCCATACGTGTTCTTGATCTTAGTTTTATGACTCATGATTCTCAAATGCAACAACATGACTATCAAGAGACTATTACTCGAATCATTCCTATCATCATTGATCAATGGGTTTTCTTTTTAACTATTGAAGGTAATGAAATGATTTCAACAAACTTGTTGGATCAAATCGTTATTTCGGTAATAAGTTGAATGATAATCTAAACGAAAAACATGTAAAATCACAAATTTTACACTCTCCACCATTAAAACCTACCTTGAAGCCGATTTCACACTCTCCACCATCCACAGTGGCTTCAATAGTGATGCTCAAGCCATCCCATGGCGAGCTCATGAAGACATGTGTGTTATGTTGATAGTTGCGATGGATGAGATGAGACCCGGAGAGCGGTTATGTATGAGAAGCTGCGATTTTTAGGGTTGATGTGTTTGGGGCGGATGAGATTAGGATAGGGTTTGTTGGAGTGATTTTAGGGTTGATGTGTGTTTGTGATGGAGTGTTAAATACCCCGAAGATTAGGATATGGGTAGGAGTAATAATGGATCTGCATCCGGTTTTTCTACAATGGGCCGACCAGGATGTTAATTTTCGTGGGCCTATACATTTGTCTACTAAATTTGCATTGGATGGTTTGAGTGGGATGATACATTGGATCGTATTTGATTTTATCCTCGTGGGTTTCAAATAATGCTGGATCTAAGTGCTTTCCTAAGTGAGCTCGGATATGCGCTTCTCGTGTTTGAACATTGAGTCATTTTAGAGACTAACATATGACAATCCTTGAATAGGATATGAAACAATCCCAGAATACAATCTCTACATAAAAGGTGCTATTGGTCTGATTAAATTGTCATGATGTATTCGCAATCACGACTTGGTATTTTAAATCTTGTGTGGTACAACCGTGCTCATTCAAAGCCATAGTATGTTGAGGACACATGTTTATTGCCGGACATCGTATGATTATTGTTGATGACTCGGTTTTATCATGGGCCTGAATGGAGTTGGTGGTATTTTGAAAAATGTGCTATTCAAATGGGCCAACGATAATGATGGACTGATGGGCGTCTCATGAATTGGATTGTTAAATGATTTGATGATATGAGATTGGATGATGAGATTCGATGGGTTATGAGGTTTGATTCTTTGGGCTACACATTCTCACGTAGTATATTGTGTCATGGCTTGAATTGATGATTATACAACATTGACTACGGGGATGTTTGTACGGCATTTCTTACTTGGGTTTGAAGTGAAGTTTTTCTAGCGCGTTTACTTATTTCGTCTTCTTTCTTTCTACCATTCCGCAAAGATGACTTGTTTGGGCCTTTATAGAGTGTGATAAAGACTTGGCTATTTAGGTACGGTTGTGACTCTTTCTCAGTTTACACACAACGTAACTATCACTTCGGTGTCTCACACAGTTGAGGATATGTCAAGAGGTTTTGTACATTGGGTACACCGTTTCTTCTTCACAAGGATTAGTGCAAGCTTAAGTAACAAATGGGAATTCTACTTCATGATCAAGTTTGGTATATCGGGTTTACTTCTCCATGTGGTCACTACAATAGCCAAGCGAATCGTGAATGATGTGTTTATCAAAGTATTGTTTGGATGATTGATGATTTGATGATGTTGGATAATGAACGTTGCATATTCCCTAAAACATATATTCACGAAACCAAAGTGGTCATACCACATTCAAGTCGACATTGTTTACGGTTTTGTCTTGATTTTGTAAAATCCATGAAGAACCTATTTCTCGGTTTAAATCATAGACTTGTAAAATCCGTGACAATGGAAACATCCTTGTAAAGTGCATTTCGGATCTATCTTACGGTTTATTCTTGGTTTTGTAAAATCCGTGAAAGAAACTATTTCTCGGTTTAAACCATAGAGTTGTAAAATCCCGTAATGATGGAACCATCCTGGAGAAAGGAAAGTGTATTTTGGGATCTTATTTGATGCTGGTGCTACGTTTTCTGCTTCGAAGAAGGGATAAAAAGGGTGTATTTCATGAAATGGATGTGTGTTTGGATATTCGTTATGCCAAGTTTGGTTATTACAAGGTTTTATGGGGTTATGTACATTTAACCATGGTCGGGATGAAACCATTATCAAAGTTCATTTAAATGTCAAAGAAGGCTAGATTTGAGCTTTTAATCAGAAGATGTGACAACGGGGTTAATTCACTATTATTTATTTGAGGTTGAAGTGAAATATCACGAGCAAGTGTACTTAGTATCTGAAGGTATCGGGGATGGATGGATGAAGATTCTTCATGATCCTTGTTCGAGCTTATTATCAAAAACGAAGACTTGGAAATCTAGTTATTCTTGGGAGTCTTTTTTCTTTTACCACGAGGGAAATTGGACTCTTTTGCCACAAAATAACTATCACTTTAAGGAGTTACATTGTAGTGCTCGATGTCACATTTAATTGTGGATTTTCAAGAGGTGATGTACGTCTTATACTTGATGGTTGGTTGGTTGAAGAGTATAGAGTACTTAGAGATTCAAATGGGCATGAAGTATCGACACCGCTCTTTGTTACATATGTGCAAGTTTAAGTCACGAGTTTGGGTTAGTTTACTTCAGGGTCAAATTCATCATACTGAATGATAATGGGGTTGATTACATGTTTTGCCAAGAGATTGAAAAGAGAGAGATTATGACGTATGAACACAACAGTTCTTGCCTCGTACTCTAAAGAAAAGAAATGTATGCGTTTAAGAGATTATCTTGAAGAAGAGAAATCTTCTAATGACGTATGAACACAACAGTTCATGCCTCGTACTCTAAAGAAAAGAAATGTGTACGTTTGGTGCGCATTATCTTTGAAGAAGAGAAATCTTCTTATGACGTTTGAACACAACAGTTCAAGCCTCGTTCCTCAAAGAAAAGTACGTGTCAGTGCGCTTTATCTTCTAAAGAAGAGAATTCTTCTCTATTATGACCATTCTCATCAACATGCTTCATGCTTTTTCCATGTGCTTTCGATTATCAAGTGAACCGGGCTACCGTTGATTGTTTTCTTATTCCACTTGCTCAACTATAATGAAGATGGAGACATCATGTGCTAATTTTGCAGGGGAGAAGTGTGAATAGACTACATTTGGTTTAGATATTCACTTATTTAATCAAGAATGGCATCTCCGTATGCAATTCTTGAGGGGGAGAAGAAGTGTGAATTTTTTGCATTGTTGATTGATATTAGAGAATATAAATGGTCATACGGCTCTAAACTCATGTAAGAACCGAGCTTCCTCTTATCGGGTCATCTTCACATGGAGTTTTTCTCTTCTAAGAGCCGTTGGTTTACATCTTCACTCGGATTTATGAGTTTATCGACAAAGTGCTTCCGGTTAATGCTTCACGTATACATCAACATGATGATTCCGAACAATCTCTCTGTTCTTGTTTGATGTGATTGGTAGTTTGGTGTTACCATCTTGTGTGTTCGTTCTTGACTGATTGTTGATTTCCTTGATGAACATCTTTTCTTCTTGTTTGATTGGGAGGATTTTAGTTAAGGGGATTTGCAAGATGTAAGTTGATTGGGATGCTTTTGGTGATGTTCTTGTTTTGGTGAGTTGAATATGTTAACTTTCTATTCCCCAAGTGGACAATCTTGAAGAAGGTCGAGTCTTGATCGTTTCTACATTTTCTGCGCATGTTAGAAGACTAAAGGCGAGTTGAATTTAATGATCTAAAGACTTCTTCTTAATCGGCATTTATCAAATAGATTGTCGGTTTAGGGAGAGCACTAATTGGGGAAGAGTGATATGTCTAATTTAATCCCAATTAGACTTGCTCACATTATTTGACATGTTGATTCTCACAAAGACTTCAAGCGATCTTCTCAACAAATTTCTAGTATACGGGCTTACAATGAGTTGCTAATTCTGAAGTGTCTAAACCAGCAAGGGGAAAGGAGACTCACATCTAAACACAAAGCGAGTAAACTTGATGAACTTAATTCTTCTAAGAGATTGAAGATATCCCGGGAAGACAAATATTATTACCGCAGAGAAACTCAAGGTTTGACTCATGACGAGTAAACTTGATGAACTTAACTCTTCTAATTGATTGAAGATATCCCGGGAAAACAAATGTCATGACCGCAGAGAAACTCAAGGTTTACTCATCAAGGCTTTGTGTGTTATTATTCCAACGACGTGGGGGAAGTGATGTAATAGAAAGTTTCTGAAGATAAAAGAGGTACACAAGTGTGTGATTCATTAGGGAGAGAGATTGTGTACATTGGGGATGCTCAGCTGTTTCACTTGAGTGCTTAATCGATGATTCGATATATAATCACTTATCCGGAGTTGACATCCATGAGATTGTCATCCTTGAGAATAATCGATGACTTGGCCCGCTTCTTCAATGTTATCGATTACTAATTCCTTGTGTATTGGTATACTTGGATAATTGAGCTTCATGCACGATCATCGTGGAAGAAAAATGTGAACATGGGGAGATGTTTTCATTCCCTCATGATGTGTATTCGGAGAGCTCTTGGGTATTGGTGTACTTGGGTTCTTGAGCTTCATACATGTTCATCGGGGAAGAAAAATGTGAACATGGGAAGGTGTTTTCATTCCCTCATGATGTGTGTTTGGGAGAGTTCTTGAGCATTATACAAAGAAGCTGACCGCTTCAATTCAACTACTTGGGGAATTGTTCTCTTGACACCTTTTGGAATGGATTGCTTGGACCTCGGTGGAAAAGAAATTTGAGAAGATTATTTATGTGTGGGATGAAACGTTGTTGATGTTCTATTGGATGATATAACCCGAATGGAGAATCTCGATTATCGGTCTTAAAAGGAGCGCTGGATTTATGATAATGGTGTGCTTCTCTCATGCACTGGCTAAGGAAAGCTTGAAATAGAGCTTGAATCTGCTCATCCAAAGGATTTTCGGTTTGGGGAAGCGCGAGTCTCACTTTCAGATGGTTCTATTTCTTTCAATTCAAGAGCCCTTGGAAGCTTTGGTGGTGGATGTTTAAGAGATGACGAATTCTATCTTCTACGACGTCTTTTCGATATCCTTATCTCGGTACTCGTATCATCATCTTCTTATATTATATCATCTACTCTATCTTTGTATATATTTATCAAAAACCAAAATACAAAAATATAAAACCAGCAAAACAAAATAGAAAAATATAAAACCAAGAAAAAAGAAAATAGAAAAATATAAAACCTAGAAAAACCCATAAAAATAAAAAAATTTGAAAAATACCAAGAATATTGTTTTCTCATGACATGTCTTCTGGTATCGATAACATCTACTGTCTTAGAAATGTCATTCAATAATGGCACGGGACTTTAGATGAAGTTCGAGCAGGAGGTGTAAATATTTTTCTAAACATGTCACAAACGATGGCTTACGATTATTTGATGTAACCGGGCTTCAAAATATGGCTTGCAGATTACTTGATTGTGATCCGTGCTTAAACTATGGCTTGCTATTATTTCAGATAGCAACCCGTTCTTTAAAGGAAGGAAAGTGTTGCGCTAAATCTATTTTCAAAATATTTCGTGCACTTATCCTAAAACAAAACAAGGAAAGCATGTCGTCAAAAAGACTGTTGTTCCTACACAAATGTTTTTCCGTCTAAAATTCTTCAGAAAAATATTTGTTGTGTTTTCAAAAATGGTGGAAAATGAGTTGCTTAAAATCAATCAGATTTAGAGTTTTTATAAAATTTGGAAACTCAATCAATGACTTGACACTTTTAAAATCTTTTATAAAATGAGTTATTGGTTGAGGGGAAAATGTTTTCAAATCTATATCTTCTAACGAGCTTTCTTAATTATCCTAATATGCTTAATTAAAATGATGTTAACCTATGTTGAAGGACTAGGTGCCAAGGATATGATTGCTAGGATTAGATAATTAGAGTTTGATGAACACATTTTCCCATACATTTAAATGATTTGATTGATATGTTGCATAGACTTTTATTAGTCGATTCTTGTTTGGGTGATGTCGACCACCATATATCTGTATGTGTGTTCACTAACGTGTCACGGTATTTTGGTATAAGAATGTTCCCAATCCGGATCCCACATAATATGATGATTGGATCTTTGAAAGGAAAGGGTAACTATATCTTGGGTTGACAAATGAAGAAAGCGGAGCTTAATTGGACTTCCAAGGAGAGTTGGCATAAATGCAACGTAAGAGGTCTCTTGCATCGCAGATGGTTTTCTTCTAAGTGATTGAAGAAGCGGAACTTAATTGGACCTCGGTTGGCATTAAAATGCAACGAAGAAGTCTCATTTGCATCGTGACGGTTTTCTTCCAAACCCTACAAAGCAACAACAACGAAGCTTCTCAACCACCTAACGTATCTTTATGCGGATACCATTCTCAAACAATTTTGAATAAAAGCGATTAAATTGTTTTGAAAATGGAAAATATTGTTTTGAAAATATATTGGACTAAATTTTGAAAATCACGGACTTCATTTTATCAAAACTTAAGTCACTCAATTATCGATTTCGGTCATCGATTGAGGGGAGAGTGATTTAATTTAAAATATTTTCAAACGATATTTCTTCACAAAGTTCCGATTTATACGAAACAAAAAGTGGTGATCTAAAATTTAATGTTATGTCATGGTATGATTTTCTTTAAAACTCAAAGATCTGTCAAAATGAAATTTTTTACATTCTTGTTTGATTGTGAAATTGTTTTATTTTACTTAAAGATCTTTTAAAACAATCATACGACACTAACAATCTTTAATGTCTTAAATGGTCCTTATCATCATCTTTCAAAATTGAATCTTGCCACGTCTTTCCCCAAAATCTTTTAAATGATTTAAATCAATTGGGATCACAAATCTCAAAAGGTTTGAAATTTTGATCGGGGTAGAGATCGTGAGTTAAATCTCTTATATGTTTAAATGGAATTGGTTTTAGTCCTTTAAAGGCACTCCTGCCTCCATGTGCCAAACGATTTCATACACAATGCACATGTTGAGGAGGAGGATTTATCCAAAAACATGATGAGTATTTAAACCATGCCACATATTCTCCCATGTTTTCTAAACCTTATTAAATTACATGGGATCCAAAATCTCAAAGGGTTTGATATTTTTGATCGGGGAGAATTTGTGATTTAATAATGAAATTTGATAAAGGTGATTGTTTTGATTCAATTGTGCAGTTGCTCTCGTATGTGCTAAACACTTTCGAATCTCGAAGCATATATTGAGGGGAGCATTTTATAAGAAAATAAACTATCGAGGTACAAAAGCTTTTATGTTTTAAGATAATGTACCTTGATTGAGTTTTCAAATGGTTTCTTAAATGGCTTTTGTAATCGTGGATGTGCTTCAAAAGAACTCTTGCCTCTATGTGATAAAATATTTTCAAATATCCTACGCACATACTGAGGGGGAGAATTTTACCAAGAAAATCAAATGGCTTTTTCGTATGAAAATTGTGATCAAAGAAAATATTTCAAAGTCCTCTTGCCTCCTTGTGCTAAACAATTTCTAAATCATATGCACATGTTGAGGGGGAGGTTTTCTAAATGATCAAAACTTTTAAGGTACAAAATGCTTTGATCTCGTATCACAAGTACCTTGATTGTTTTTCCAAATGATTTTCAATTGGTTTCAAGGAAGAAAGAACAATACCAAAAGACCGACCAATTTACTTTATGCATGGTGTTATAAGGATGGTTAGGTTAGGTATTCGTTCCCATGATCCGCCGAACCGGAGGGATCTACCGAGGACAATCCACTAGATAGTGTAGAGTCCTTAGGTATGATGAAAAAGGAGAAAATGAGAAATGGGAAGAGTGCGGATGAGGCGAGCTAGTCTTGGAATAAACCTAACAAGGTTCTAGTTATGAAGTCTCGGTAAGCAGAAGGGTTGAAGAATGAAAAAGAAATGAATGAGAAAGGGTGAAAAGAAATAGCCCTCCATCAATTCAACCTTAGGCGTAAACCGGGTTCAATACATATACTCTTGGTGGTTACTAAGGTAACGACGGTATTGAAGACAAGACGTCATGAACCCGTGGACGACCGCACCTAAACTTCCCAAGCTACTCAAGTTCCTCTTAAAAGGGCTTGTTTCATTCTCACGGGAACCTACATAATCTATCGACTTTCTCTTAGAGATTGTTGATATTGAAGAAGGAGACCCTCTCCCTAGTCTCCGCACGGGAACCAAATGAGCACTATTGAGTCTAGAGCCAAGAGATCATCCACAATATCTCATTAGGACACAAAATTAATGAAAACTCACTGTTTCACACAATGTGGAAAGTGAGAATATATCTTAAGAGTCCTACGCATTATCCTTGTGGTATTGCGGAACATCCGAGTGATATGTAAAAATATTCACGATGAAGATGGAAATCCTTCTAGAGCCAACATCAAACAAGCTCTTGGTGGGTGACATGTGAAATCTCGCAAAAGATCAAGCTTGTGATAACTGGATAGAAACGATGGGGAGATTCAATATTGAATCAACCTTGGTCCAGGATTGGATTTGACGAATACTTTTGGAAAAACCGTTCGATGTGCAAACCTTCTTTTCTCTAGCACGTCGAATGTGTATTCATGGTTTCTAACACAAAAAGTATCTCTGATTGAAAAAAATACTTTTAGAAAAACCGTTCGATGTGTGAATCTTTTCTTTCGCTAGCACGTCGATTGTGTACTATTTTCAAATACAAAAAGTGTTTTGATTGAAAATTGATCTTTCTCATAAAACCTTCGTTGTATTGCAAAACTCTTTCTTCAAGCAATACGCGATTGTTTTCAAATCATTTTCATTAATCGGTGAATCTCAATTTCTTTGGTTCAATCACTCCGTGTTGTCTTCTTTGAGACGTTCGGTTTGAGAACAACTAGAAGCATTGCGAAACCACCGTCAAGGAGATTCTTAGGAATCCTACATTCACGAGCGGTATTTATACTAATCAGCGGGAACCGTGGGCGTGTACCTCAATTCAACGAAAGTGGTCAAAGATACTTTTCGTGTGTTTTATTGCTAACTGTTGTTTGCGGTACATTTGACGGTTCGGTGATCTTTAATTGAGGAGTCAATCAAAGCCGCATGCTCACGACATCCACACTTAATCTGAAGAAATCATGGTGGTGCATATCTACATAACACGGTTCGATATTTTTATACTATGTTTCGCTACTTTCTTTGCAAATATCATGAACCGATGAAGGCTTCCGCTACTCGATGGAAAGATGTCATGATTCAAAAGTGTGAGCATGTCGGTCCGAAAGTCACAACTTCACATGATGGCAACACAATAAAGGGTGATCCGAGATTTCTGTGGTGATGATCTCATTGAAAGCTCGAAGATCATCAATGATGTGGATCGGTTCAAAGACCTCCACCGAAAGTACAATGTAATCGGACTTTGAAGAATCTTGCTAAAGCACAAAGATGCGGATGTTGAAGAATTAAAGTCTACGAGCTCAAGAACGAAGTCAAGAAAAGAATGCTAGGATTCAAAATGTAAAACATGGGGTGACCTCCTTAGGGAGATTGTTAGGAATTAGAAAATTCCATAGTGAAGAGTCGGTCACCCCAAATATTATCTAGCATAAGTTAGCTCGTAGACTTGTCGTTATTTACGTTATTATGTAGTTAATTAGTTAGTCGATAGCGTAAAATAGTTTAGTGCAACACCGTGGAGGAAGGACGGGTCTTTACCCATTGTATCCACGATCCACGAGGCCAATAGGAGGTCGTGTATTTTGTAAGTATAAATACCCTTCCATCCATGGAAGGGGTGGTTTTTTTCAATCTAATATTCTACAATTTGTGAAGTAACTCTCTACCAAGAAAACACCCAACTCTCTAACTTTCTCTCTCTAATGGCTAACATGTATTTTGATCATCCAAGACCACCCGAATCATCAACACAATAAATATAACGATCCTACAGTGATGAAGCATTAAACGAACTTGATCATTATCTTGCATACACTAAAGAAGTCATGAACTTTTCGAAATCTTAGATTACGAAAATCAAGAGTGGTGCACACTATCTTTAAATTAAGGAAATGTTAGATAAATATGATAACACCCCAATTCGGATATCGTGAATTCAAGCTGGGTATTACTTGATGGCACATGATCATAATAATAGAAAGCGATCTCTAAAAGTCGTTTTAAAAACTTTATCATTCAAATATATCGAGTTTACAAAATAGGTCCCAGTTGGTTCCATTGATTACAAAAGACATCAATATAAAGTTTTTGATGCTTTGTGAATGATAAATTATTTATGTATAGCCTTCTTGATCTTGCCCTTCCGTGCGACTCCCGACATTATGGACACGAAATACATGCTTAAAGCGTCAACACAAAGGTTGAGTGAAATTCATAGAGTTTGTTTAATGGTTGAACACATTATGTTGGTAGTGTGAGTTAATTAGACTCACACCAATGGTTTGAAAACAAAGCAGTTATTATTAGACTAAGCATCATGCAATCAAGGCGTTAACGTGTTCCAAATTTTATTGGAGAAATTGTTGATACGTGCCCTTGTAGGTAAAATTGCCATTTTACCTAATGTTACTCAAATATAGTGCGTTTGTTTGCCTCTAACGGGCCAACACAAGCGGGATTAAATCAATCCCAATAGATCTATTCACAATATTCGCGCCCACTCTCACATAGTGATTAATGATTCATGATTTAGGGACTTATGTTTGGCAAATCGGTAACTTAGTACTAATAAAACAATCGAGATAAGCATACAATTTGAAAGCAATGTGTTCGGTTTAAAATAAAGCATGTATCTCCCCAAGGGTTTGTAAAACAATTAAGTAATAGAAAGTGGGGCTATGAACTCACCAAGAGTTGATGACGTTAAGTACTAACGGATGTGATGGATAAGTCGGAAGACTTCTCGTACAACCTAAAAATGAAATGTTGCGACTTAAGTTTGGAATAATGTTTTAGGAAAACATAAACCATCCTATATATATCCCTATGTTGATCATGATGTAGTCAATTTTCATTTGATGTTTTAGAAAGATCTTTAATATGTGAAAGCGTATTTAGTTTATAGATATCGTACTACCGTTCGGGCCATCATAATTCGAGAGGTCATGCGATGGCGTTAGGAGCTAGGACACTTTAATTCGTAAATCCGACAACTCGTCGATCGTTTTACTCAAATGAAACCCTCACATGAAGCTCCCTACTATTGTAGCACTTAGTAAATACAACATATGTTTTGAGTGAAGATTGTTATAACATAAAGTTTATCATGTTTTAATAACTATCTAGTTTTACAAGTTCTCGTCGTTTCAAACAAGCCTCGAGGCTTTAGCCATAGTCTTGCCGTGACTTTGGTCTTGACTACCATGGTCTTGAGACTTAGCTTTGGCCTTAGCCGTAGCCGTGGTCTTGGCTAATGGCCATTAGGCGTCTTGGTTTGCTTTTAGTTGTGACAAAAGTATAGTTGTGAGACTATATTCTGGCGGTTTCTGTTTTGAAAGATTTTGGCCTATTTAAGCGTTTTCAAGGTCCGAGCTTCTTTGTTATTGAAGGAAAGCGTCGTTCGGACAACTTTCGTGTTTTAACTTTTTATGATTCGGACCATAAGTACGACTTTCAAAATGGCAGAACCAAGCAGTCCCATATGGCGTTTTGGCGTTTAGGTTTCGCTTCTTCTTTTGCCTATAACTTTTGACTCGTTTGTCCGTTTGGGTGATTCAAGTTGCTATGTTTACCTTTTATCTTGTCTACCATATTATGTAAGTTACATAGTCCATATATTACTGATTTTAATGGTCTCACATGTATAGGATATGACTAGTTTTCTAGTTTGTTACTTATATGACAATATGTGAATTAAAACAAGTGATTGAGTATATGTACATCATGAATCAACATAGTAACTATATATATAGCATGAAATAGTTAAGATTATGAATAATAAAGATGAGATGATGGTGGTGATAAGTTGCTTACAACTTTTGGCTTTCAAAATAGAAAGGAGTAACTTAGTAAGGATAGGACTTTGATTGATCACTTTAGACTTTGGATTGAGCTAGCTTTCCACACCTTGGCACCCTTGCAAACTTGAAGAGTTGGTGATGAAGTACTAAGTGACTTGAGTGGATCTAAACTCAAGAAGATCACTTACTTGCTAGAGATTGGATGAAGTAGCTTGATCTTTGGAACTTTCTTGCTAAAACTTGGGTTTAAAGCTCAAATGATGGAAGATGTGAGTGGTTTAGGGTATGAACGACCAAAATCAGTTTGTGAATGAGTTTATGATGTATTTCACTTCCTATTTATAGGAGGGTAAGTTTGGTTAACCATATATTGGGTTAATTATTAACCATGGTTAAGTTAGGACACTTGTAATGATCAAAATGATCCATGGTTAGGATTAAGCCACCAATATGATGACTCCCCCTCCTTAAGTCGGTCTCATAGTGTCTAGGTGTCTTAGATGATAAGTTTTGATAATATCAAGAGTTTAGAGTAAGTTTTGGTTCCGTTAAATGCCAACCGTAAGTCTTTAGGCCATAAAGCGTAAAACCGGGTATCGTAAAAATCTGAAACTTACGGGAATGGTGAGACTCATCATTATACTCCATCTAAAAATATAAAATGAGTGATAAGTCTCATTGGGTGCAAAATTTGCTAAAAGTGGAAACACGGGTCAAAAAGCGTAATTCGCGGTTTATCGGAAAAAAGCGAAATTTCGGAAGCGACCGTGAATTTATTTAGAGTAGACTAAAATTAGTCTAAAAGTGATATGAGATGTCAAAATGTGGTTTTCTTCATACAGCGGGATAACTTATGATTATTTGTGAAGTTTAAAAGTTCTGTGATTTATGCAAAATGTAGAGCGTATAAGGTTAATTCCTTTATGGTCAAAGGAGGAGGAAATATGTTTGACTTTTCCAAAAATGTAAAAGCGTCAAAAACATATTAGAAACAACATGCGAGAATCGTTAAGTGCGGATGTAAGTAGGTTTGTTTAAAGCGTAAGTTTAGTTTTTATTGTGAGGCTTATTTGGTAACATAAAATGAATTTTAAAATTCTCAAATTAATCATGAGTGATCTAAGAATTTATCGATGTTAGGAAAATTATCGAGTTGATTTTCGTTATCGGCGTGATGTTTAAGCGATGGACCGTCAAAATGAAACTTTATAACGATGTTTTCTTAATAACTTTTGCGAAAATGATCTAACGATTGTCAAACTCTCGGTTCATTACTAAAATAATTTATCTTACGAGAATGTGAAATAAAAATTTTACGGATGAATAGTGAAAATGAATAGTAAATGTAAATAGTAAAAGTGAATAGTAAATTCTCGAAAATGAAAAGTAACACGAAAATGCGGGTGGTTCGGTCTCCCCGTTGGAGAAATCACGTCCTCGTGATTT
Source organism: Chrysanthemum lavandulifolium (assembly GCA_022545495.1). Taxonomy (NCBI): domain Eukaryota; kingdom Viridiplantae; phylum Streptophyta; class Magnoliopsida; order Asterales; family Asteraceae; genus Chrysanthemum; species Chrysanthemum lavandulifolium. The sequence goes on along the minus strand of CM040238.1, from coordinate 35,710,856 downwards.
AATTGTTTCTTGATGTTGATGCTCCTTCAAAAGGTGAGGGTACTTTCGGCGCATTTGGTCTTCTCGTTCCCATGTAAATTCGGGCCGCGTTGGGAGTTCCGGTGAACTTTGACAATTGGTATTCGACTCTGTTTTAGTTGTTTGACCTCTCGGTCCATGATCTCCACAGGTTGTTCAATGAAGTGTAGATCGTTCTTGAGTTTGAGTTCATCGAGTGGAATAACAAGCGATTCATCGGATAGACATTTCTTTAGGTTAGATACATGAAAAGTGGGATGTACATTCTTGAGTTCGATGGGAGCTCAAGTTTGTATGCCTGCTGGACCAACCTAGCGAGGATTTTGAATGGACCTATGTATCGTGGGTTTAGTTTTCGGGTTTACGAATCGTATGACACCTTTCAAGGTGAGACCTTTAGCATAACCTTGTCTCAACTTGGAATTCCAAGGGTTTCGTCGTACATCGGCATAACTCTTTTGTCTATCTCTTGCTTTTATGGCGATTTTTGACTTGTATGATTTTCTCGGTTGTTTCACGAATGAGTTACGGACCCGTGAGTTGAACATCTCCCACTTGCCCAACAGACGGCGATCGGCACTTTCGACCGTAAAGTGCTTGAAAGTCTTTGCCTTGATACTCGCGTGATAAGCTGTTATTGTAGGAGAATTCGACCAATGGTAAATGGTTATCCCATCCTTTTCCAAAGTCGATTATACAAGCTCGGAGCATGTCTTCCAGCGTTTGAATGGTTCGTTCACTCGACCATCGGTTTGAGGGTGATCTGTTGTACTCATGTCTAGGTTTGTTCCAAAGGCGTCTTGGGTATTTGCCGAAGTTTGAGGTAAATCTACCATCTCGGTCGGATATGATAGAGATCGGTGCACCATGTTTGAGACTATTTCCTTGGCGTATAGTCGAGTTAAGCGATCCATCTTGTAAGTCTCTTTGATTGGTATAAAGTGTGCGGACTTTGTGAGGCGATCCACTATGACCCGGATGGAGTCATAACCGTTGGATGTCTTTGGGAGTTTAGTGATAAAATCCATTGTGATTCGTTCCCATTTCCATATCGGAATCTCGGGTTGTTGTAAGAGGCCGGAGGGTTTTGGTGTTCGACCTTCACTTTGGAACAAGTAAGGCATTCTTGGCGTAGGTGGCAATGTCGGCTTTCATGTTTGGCCACCAATAGAGTAGTTTTAGATCATGATACATCTTATCGGATCACGGATGTACGGAATATTTGGATTTGTGGGATTCAAGCATGATTAAATCTAGTAGACCACCATAAAGTGGTAACCAACCGTCCTTGGAAGCATAAAGTTCCGTCGAGCGGGTTTCAAATTTCTTACGTATCATGCCATCTAATTTCTCCTTCTCAATGTCTTGTTGTTTTACCGCTTGGCTTGAGCATTGAGTATTTGAGCGAGGAAATTTGAGTTAATGGTTAGGACTAAAGCTCGAACTCGTAGAGGTTTAACCCTTTCCTTCCGGCTCGGGGCATCTGCTACTACGTTGGCTTTTCCGGATGATAGCGAATGTCGCAATCATAGTCACTCGACAATTCTAGCCATCGTCGTTGCCTCATGTTTAATTCCTTTTGATCGAGAATGTGTTGGAGACTTTTGTGGTCGGTAAACACGGTACATCTAATACCGTATAGATAGTGTCTCCGGATCTTAAGTGCAAAGACTCGCTCCTAACTCCAAGTCATGAGTATTGTAGTTTTCTTCATGTTTCTTGAGTTGTCGTGAAGCATAAGCCATGACTTTTCTCGTTGCATGAGTCGGCTCCTAATCCTTGGTGCGAAGCATCACAATGAACTACAAAATCTTGATCCCATCGGCAAAGCTAGAATAGGGGCACTACAAAGTTTTGTTTTAGGATTTGGAAAGCTTCTTCTTCATCTTCGTTCGGATGTACTTCTTGTTTTTACGAGTTAGCGTAGTCAAGGTTTAGCTATTGAGGAAAACCCTCAATAAACCCGATAATAACCGGCCAAACCTAGAAATTGGCGAATTTACGTAGGTGTCGTAGGTGTTGGCCAATCCTTGATAGCCTTAATTTTAGCGGGATCAACATGTAGACCCGTGTTATCGATAACATGCCCAAGGAATTGTCTTGTTGAATCCGAATTCACATTTAGAGAATTTTGCGTACAACTTCTCTTTTTGAGCAAATCTAAAATCGTTCTCGGATGATCTTTATGTTCTTCTTCGCTTTTGGAGTATATGAGAATGTCATCGATGAATACTATCACAAACTTGTCCAAGTATAAACACACACCCGATTCATGAGATCCATGAATACGGTGGTGCATTCGTTAAGCCAAGCGGCATTACTTGGAACTCGTGATGACCATAGCGAGTTCTAAAGGCTATTTTGGAATGTCTTCTTCTCGAACCTTAACTTGATGGTAACCCGATCGAAGGTCTATTTTTGAATAATAGGTCGAACCTTGTAGTTGATCGAATAGATCATCGATTCTCGGCAAAGGGTATCGGTTCTTTATGGTTAATTTGTTTAGCTCACGATAGTCGATACACATTCGTAACGATCCATCTTTCTTTTCACGAACAAGGCGGGAGCTCCCAAGGTGAGGAACTAGGTCGGATAAACCCCTTGTCCGAAAGTTCTTGTAGTTGATTTGCCGGTTCTTGCATCTCGGATGGTGCTAGTGCAGCAGGGGCGCGGGCCCTTTGGCGCGCTCACGGCACTAAATCAATGTGAAACTCTACTTGGCGTGATGGTGGAAGTCGGGTAAGTCTTGAGGAAAACTTGAAATTCACGGCGATAGGGCGTCTTCAAGTCGTTTTCTTTGGATTCCTTCTCGGTAACATGAGCTAGAAATCGTAACATCCTTTTCAATGTACTTCATGGTTTCATACATGAGATGATGTTTAAGCGAGTTCCACTTTGATCACCACGGATGACCAAAGTTTCATTGTTACAAGGAATGTGAACAACTTTTTCGCCACAAATGATGTTGGCTCGATGTTTTGACAACCAATCCATGCCAATAACCACATCGAAACTTCCAAGTTCGATTGGCATGAGATTGATGTTGAATGGATGATTTAAAGGTTGAGGTGCAGTTTTGGAGCACGATATTGGTGTTTACTAAGTTTCCATTGGCTAATTCAATACTATAATGAGTATCCATAGTGGTTGGTGCAATATTAAGTAAAGGTGCAATTTTGGAAGATATAAAGCTCATGTCAGCACCGGAATCGAATAAGACCTTAACAAGATGATTGTTGAGTGAAAACGTACCAGTGACTACGTTCGGGTCTTGTTGAGGTTCACCGTTGCCCATAACATAGGCTCTACCACGAGCATCTCCGCCTTGTTGGCCACGGATTTGAGGACAATTGGGTTTGACATGTCCTTTCTCCCCACACCCGAAACATGTAACTATTGGTTGAAGGTTAGCTCCAGTAGCCACAACTTTGCTTCTACAGTCTTTAGCAAGGTGTCCTGGTTTTTGACACTTGTGACACTTGGCTGGGCAAGGACCCATATGGTGATAGTTGCATTTATTGCACTTTGGGTAGGTTCCACCATAATTTCCTCCGGTGGTCTTTGCAACATAAGCCGTTGAGGCTTCTTGTCTTTGTTTTGTTCTTGATGGTGTTGGGTGTTCGATTTTGATTGTTGAAAGTGTTTCTTTGGTTGTTATCCCATTGTCGTTTGTTGTTGTTGTTTGGTTGTTGTTGTTGTTGGTATGGTTGTTGTTATTACGGTAGTTGGTGTTGTTGGTGGTAGTGTTGAGATTACGTCTTTGGGTAGCTCTGTTGAACCACTTGATCCATGAGACTTGAGACATTCGCATAGCATCATCAAGTGACTTTGGATCAAGCGATGTCACGTTTCCACTGGATGATAGGCGTAAGTCCCGGATATATCTCTCTATGACTTTTCGGTTGTTGGAACCATAGATGGACATAGTATCGCCAATTCTTGAAATCGGCGGTTGTAAGTAGCAATGTCAACACCTTTAAGAACATGGTTCGAATTCCACTTCAATTTACGTATCTCACTCGAGGCAATACTCCTTGATCATTAAACCCTTTAGAGCAACCCAAGAGATTTGATAAGCACTCATGATGCCTATTGGTTGAGCAAGCTGAATTCCACCATGATAATGCACGATCGATGGTGTACAAGTGGCATATTGAACTTTGTCATTTTCGGTAGCATTTCTTGATTGAGAACAGAGACTCCATTCTTTCAAACCAACGAGTTAAACCCGGCTCCTTACGAACCCTTGAAATTTGTGGGTTTGCAACTCATAAATTCTTTGTATGAGCAACCTCTAGTTGCATTAGGCTGCAACAAGCCTAGCGACTTATGGCCAGCGATTCAATGGCGGTGGCGGTGATTGCGGCGGCTTCGGCATGCGGTGACCTCGGCTGCTGTGGCGGCCTCGGCTGGCGGCCTCGGTGGCGGCGGTGCGCCGGCGGTGCGGCAAGCGGCGGCGGCTGCGGCGGCGGCTGCGGCAATGCGGTTGTTCGGCAATGCGGTGGCGGCGGCGGCTGCGGCGGCGGCGGCGGCGGCGACTATGGTATGCTGCTCGTTCGCGTTAATTCTTGCATTCACTCGGTAGTAATCATTCGCTCAATGGCGGTGGAGTCATTGGTTGAGGTGCTTTAGCTTTCTTTGGCGGCATGATTCTATTAAAGAGATATCAAGAGTTATAAAAAGATCATGATTTTTGATGGAAGGTTAGAAATAATAAAGTTTGGAGTTTTAAACCATAACACATGATAGCATAAAACCAGAGTTTTTATTCACATAACGTTGATTGATTTACAAAATCGAAACCTATTACAAGCTTCTTCAAAATTTACTAACTGAAACTTTCAGTTTAGTAATTTCAACGTTTTACTACTGCTAGCTATTACATGAGTTACATAGAACTAACTGAGTCTAATCAGTTTAGAAGTACAAAAAAAAAATAACTAGTATATCACATAGTCTAAGATTGGTTGAACAAATCGATGTTTCCATATACGGCTAGAACATCGATGCTATCACTTATCTGATTTTCTTGACCTCTTTTGATGTATTTTACATTGCATGGCATTCATAGAAGATTGCATATCATACAATTCCTTTCGAAGACAATATCGGTCGAAGTTAGCAGCGTCTAGTCGGATCTCTGTCGAGCTTAAGTGATTTCGTAGTTCTTGAATCATGCAGCGTCTTGATCTTGGATTCTTTCCACTCTTGATAACCTATCTTTGATGTCTTCCCATCCGGTTAGTGGATGGAAGATGGTATCTGCAACATAATCCAAGTCCTCTTTACATAACTCATATCTAGTATGAATAAGTCCAAGCGTTGGCGTGCATGGATGGCCTCAGTTTTGGCCGCAATGACAAATGATTCTTGTTGATTCATCTGCCATGCCATACTTTGGACTTTATGTTGAGTTAGGTCCAGGTGTTGTTTTAAACGGTAAAGTTCGTATTGGGCAGAGTTTATGAAAGCAGGTATCATTGTGGATGACCCGCCAACTTCATGAGTTGATGTTGGTCCTTGAGTAGGGTTAGTAGGATTAGGTTCAGAAGAGGTTTCCGAAGCAGGAGGTGGTGATAATGGTGCTACACCATATACATAGTTTTCCTCTTGATCATCCTCGGATTCCACCCAATCTTGAACATTATACTCAGGAGAATCTGGTTCAACGGATCCTCTTCTTCTTCGTCATCCATATCCTCGTATGGTTCATCTTCGTAGTCAACGGCATCGAGGTAATCATCATTTATATCGGAAAGTCAAGTTACGGAATGATTGGAATGTTTGGAATTTGTTCGGGTGATCGGAATGTAATCGGAGATGCGAGCACGAGACATAGTGACTACAAAAGGATATGATGTTAAAATAGTTATAATATTTAGGGGAAAGCTTTAAATATTTCAAGTGTATATATCAATATACTAATATGTTCATGTTATTATAACATGTCTTGAAAGCCCATAATCGTCTGGAGGATGGAAGGCACGGAGAACGGAAGGCTATAAAATGTTTTTGTTTGCAAAAGCAGTTATAGTTTAAGTCATAATTTAGACTCGTTTCTCTATAACTATGGCTCGGTACCAATCTGTAACACCCCGATTCGGATATCGGTGAATTCAAGCTGGGTATTACTTGATGGCTGTGATCATAATAATAGAAAGCGATCTCTAAAAGTCGTTTAAAAGGCTTTATCATTCAAATATATCGAGTTTACAAAATAGGTCCCAGTTGGTTCCATTGATTACAAAAGACATCAATATAAAGTTTTGATGCTTTGTGAATGATAAATTATTTATGTATAGCCTTCTTGATCTTGCCCTTCCGTGCTGACTCCCGACATTATGGACACGAAATACATGCTTAAAGCTGTCAACACAAAGGTTGAGTGAAATTCATAGAGTTTGTTTAATGGTTGAACACATTATGTTGGTAGTGTGAGTTAATTAGACTCACACCAATGGTTTGAAAACAAAGCAGTTATTATTAGACTAAGCATCATGCAATCAAGGCGTTAACGTGTTCCAAATTTTATTGGAGAAATTGTTGATACGTGCCCTTGTAGGTAAAATTGCCATTTTACCTAATGTTACTCAAATATAGTGCGTTTGTTTGCCTCTAACGGGCCAACACAAGCGGGATTAAATCAATCCCAATAGATCTATTCACAATATTCGCCCACTCTCACATAGTGATTAATGATTCATGATTTAGGGACTTATGTTTGGCAAATCGGTAACTTAGTACTAATAAAACAATCGAGATAAGCATACAATTTGAAAGCAATGTGTTCGGTTTAAAATAAAGCATGTATCTCCCCAAGGGTTTGTAAAACAATTAAGTAATAGAAAGTGGGGCTATGAACTCACCAAGAGTTGATGATGTTAAGTACTAACGGATGTGATGGATAAGTCGGAAGACTTCTCGTACAACCTAAAAATGAAATGTTGCGACTTAAGTTTGGAATAATGTTTTAGGAAAACATAAACCATCCTATATATATCCCTATGTTGATCATGATGTAGTCAATTTTCATTTGATGTTTTAGAAAGATCTTTAATATGTGAAAGCGTATTTAGTTTATAGATATCGTACTACCGTTCGGGCCATCATAATTCGAGAGGTCATGCGATGGCGTTAGGAGCTAGGACACTTTAATTCGTAAATCCGACAACTCGTCGATCGTTTTACTCAAATGAAACCCTCACATGAAGCTCCCTACTATTGTAGCACTTAGTAAATACAACATATGTTTTGAGTGAAGATTGTTATAACATAAAGTTTATCATGTTTTAATAACTATCTAGTTTTACAAGTTCTCGTCGTTTCAAACAAGCCTCGAGGCTTTAGCCATAGTCTTGCCGTGACTTTGGTCTTGACTACCATGGTCTTGAGACTTAGCTTTGGCCTTAGCCGTGGCCGTGGTCTTGGCTAATGGCCATTAGGCGTCTTGGTTTGCTTTTAGTTGTGACAAAAGTATAGTTGTGAGACTATATTTCTGGCAGTTTCTGTTTTGAAAGATTTTGGCCTATTTAAGCGTTTTCAAGGTCCGAGCTTCTTTGTTATTGAAGGAAAGCGTCGTTCGGACAACTTTCGTGTTTTAACTTTTTATGATTCGGACCATAAGTACGACTTTCAAAATGGCAGAACCAAGCAGTCCCCATATGGCGGTTTTGGCGTTTAGGTTTCGCTAACTTCTTTTGCCTATAACTTTTGACTCGTTTGTCCGTTTGGGTGATTCAAGTTGCTATGTTTACCTTTTATCTTGTCTACCATATTATGTAAGTTACATAGTCCATATATTACTGATTTTAATGGTCTCACATGTATAGGATATGACTAGTTTTCTAGTTTGTTACTTATATGACAATATGTGAATTAAAACAAGTGATTGAGTATATGTACATCATGAATCAACATAGTAACTATATATATAGCATGAAATAGTTAAGATTATGAATAATAAAGATGAGATGATGGTGGTGATAAGTTGCTTACAACTTTTGGCTTTCAAAATAGAAAGGAGTAACTTAGTAAGGATAGGACTTTGATTGATCACTTTAGACTTTGGATTGAGCTAGCTTTCCACACCTTGGCACCCTTGCAAACTTGAAGAGTTGGTGATGAAGTACTAAGTGACTTGAGTGGATCTAAACTCAAGAAGATCACTTACTTGCTAGAGATTGGATGAAGTAGCTTGATCTTTGGAACTTTCTTGCTAAAACTTGGGTTTAAAGCTCAAATGATGGAAGATGTGAGTGGTTTAGGGTATGAACGACCAAAATCAGTTTGTGAATGAGTTTATGATGTATTTCACTTCCTATTTATAGGAGGGTAAGTTTGGTTAACCATATATTGGGTTAATTATTAACCATGGTTAAGTTAGGACACTTGTAATGATCAAAATGATCCATGGTTAGGATTAAGCCACCAATATGATGACTCCCCTCCTTAAGTCGGTCTCATAGTGTCTAGGTGTCTTAGATGATAAGTTTTGATAATATCAAGAGTTTAGAGTAAGTTTTGGTTAGTTAAATGCCAACAAGTAAGTCTTTAGGCCATAAAGCGTAAAACCGGGTATCGTAAAAATCTGAAACTTACAGGAATGGTGAGACTCATCATTATACTCCATCTAAAAATATAAAATGAGTGATAAGTCTCATTGGGTGCAAAAATTTGCTTAAAGGCGGAAACACGGGTCAAAAGCGTAATTCGCGGTTTATCGGAAAAAAGCGAAATTTCGGGAAGCGACCGTGAATTTATTTAGAGTAGACTAAAATTAGTCTAAAAGTGATATGAGATGTCAAAATGTGGTTTTCTTCATCGCGGGATAACTTGATTATTTGTGAAGTTTAAAAGTTCTGCGATTTATGCAAAAATGTAGAGCGTATAAGGTTAATTCCTTTATGGTCAAAGGAGGAGGAAATATGTTTGACTTTTCCAAAAATGTAAAAGCGTCAAAACATATTAGAAACAACTGTCGAGGAATCGTTAAGTGCGGATGTAAGTAGGTTTGTTTAAAGCGTAAGTTTAGTTTTTATTGTGAGGCTTATTTGGTAACATAAAATGAATTTTAAAATTCTCAAATTAATCATGAGTGATCTAAGAATTTATCGATGTTAGGAAAATTATCGAGTTGATTTTCGTTATCGCGTGATGTTTAAGCGATGGACCGTCAAAATGAAACTTTATAACGATGTTTTCTTAATAACTTTTGCGAAAATGATCTAACGATTGTCAAACTCTCGGTTCATTACTAAAATAATTTATCTTACGAGAATGTGAAATAAAAATTTTACGGATGAATAGTGAAAATGAATAGTAAATGTAAATAGTAAAAGTGAATAGTAAATTCTCGAAAATGAAAAGTAACACGAAAATGCGGTGGTTACAAAGTGGGAATTGAGCATCAAACATCTATTGTCCGCACACCGAACAAAGCGGAGTTGTTGAAAGACGAAACCGTATATTAGTGGAAGCTGCCGAACGATGTTAATAAATGCTAAACTTCAGATTACTTGTGGTCAAGTTGTCTCAACCGCATGCTACACTCAAAATCGCTCAATGATTACAAAGCATACAACAAAACACCATTTGAGCTTCTCCACAACCGTAAACCGAATCTCAAACATCTTCATGTATTTGGATCCCTTTGCTATCCGAATAATGATCGTGATGACTTTGAAAGCTCAAAGCCAAAGCGACATTGGAGTCTTTATTGGATATTGTGAGAATTCTAAAGGTTACGGATCGGAATCGTCGTACAAAGCAAGTTATGGAAGCGATTCATGCTCATTTTGATGAACTTACTGAGAGATGGCTTCGAGTATAACAGACTTGGAACCCGGTCACAACCGCTTAAACTTCCCTCAAACCCCATCATCGGTTGAATCAAGCCCCGACTTACATCGTCAACAAATGGAAAGACTATTTGCTCCTACGTTCGGTGGCGATATTGATGAGCGTGCTTGGTGTATCCAATGTTTCATTGCTCAACCGATACTACTCTTATACGATACACCGCTACAACAACTATGGTTGAAGAAGTACCACCATTGACTCCACAACAACAGTTGAACAACCGATTCCAACGACGTGAACCATCGATGATGTTACGAACAATCATGTACCCACCTCTGATTTTGATCGAAATGTGTTCTTTAACCCGTTTGCTAATGAAAGCTGCTTTGCACGATGTTGCGGAATCATCTACAAGCCATTTGAATCCTCGAATCGCACAATGTATACCAACATCAACCTCTACACATCGATGGACAAAAGACCATCCTCTTGAGAATATTATTGGCAACCCAAATCAACCAGTTGTCACAAGACAACATCTTCAAATAGATGGTGAACATTGCATGTATGCTCTACTTGTCGCCAATCGAACCTAAGAACATTAAGGACGCAATGAAAAAGACAATGGATTGAATCCATGCAAGAAGAACTCAACCAATTCAAGCGTCTTGAAGTATGGGAGGCGGTTGAAAGACCAATAGGGGTCTCGTCATTGGTCTCAAATGGATTTGGAAGAACAAATTAGATCTTTGAAGGAAACGTAATCGAAACAAGTCACGTCGGTGGCTAAGGGTTATAGACGGGAAGAGGGTATTGACTTTGAAGAATCATTTGCTCGGTTGCTCGTCTTGAGGTCATTCGATTTTCTCGCGTTCGCGGCTCATATGAATATAACGGTCTTTCGGATGGACGTCAAAGCGCTTTTCGAATGGTCAACCGAAAGAAGCGGTTTATGTCGACCACCTGAAGGATTCGTTGATCCGAGTTCCCGAACCATGTCTACAAACTAAACAAAGCTCTATATGGTCTCAAACAAGCTCCTCGGGTGGTACGATAAGTTATCATCCTTTCTCATTGCCAATAATTTTACCAAAGGTTCGGTCGACCCAACTCTTTTCATACAATATCACGGGCACATATTTTAATTGTTCAAATTTACGTGGATGACATCATTTTGGGTCAACACATAAAAAGTACTCAATCGCTTTTGCAAAACTAATGAAGAAACATTTTGAAATGTCCATGATGGGTTAACTTACGTTCTTTTTAGGATCGCAAGTTCATCAATCACCCCGTGGTATTTTATTGAGTCGGTCAAATATGCCCTTGAAATTCTTAACAAATTTGGAATGCAAACACAGGACACCTATGCCACACCAATGGCTCATACCAAGAATCTAGATGTCGATATACATGGGAAATTGGTGGACCCTACAAAATACCGTAGTATCATTGGGTCTCTCATGTATCTCATGACTAGAGACTGATATTGTTTTTGCCAGTATATCTATGCTCCGTTATCGGTCTCGACCAAGCTGAAACCCACTCTCTGAGGCTAAGAGAATCCTCCGATACATCAAGGGAACAATTAATTTGGAGATCCGGTATCCAAAGGATTACGGTTTTGAACTAATAGCTTTTTGAGGCCGACCATGCAGGATGCTTAGACTCACGGAAAAGTACTTGAGAGTGTTACAATTTCTTGGTGACAAAGCGGTGTCATGGCAATCAAAGAAGCGAGGATTGTACATCCCTATCCTCAACGAAGCGTAATATGTAGCCATGTCGGCGTGTTGTGCTCAAGTCATTTGGATGAGAACACAACTCAAAGACTATGGTTACGTGTTTGATGTAATCCCGATGTATCTGCGACAATCGGAGTGCAATTGTGATATCGTGCAACTCGGTTCAACACTTGAAATCTAAACACATCGATCTTGATATCATTTCATCAAGGACCACGTGGAGCGGTACAATTGAATTATACTTTGTGGTATGAATACCAATTAGCGGATCTACTCACCAAAGCCTTAGCTCTGCTAGGTTTAATGAGTTGGTCCACCGGATTGGTATGCGGTGTTTGACTCAAGAGGAACTGGATGAACTCTTAAAACAGTCTTAAAACCATCAAACACCAAAACCTCTTTTGTAAATATTTTTCAAAACAAAATATAAAAATATAAAATCGGATAAAACAACAAAATATTCTTCCATCTATATTTCTTCAAACATTGCAAGTACAATTCTTCGTCAACACTCAAATCTTTCAAAATTCCGTATTTTTCGATCAAGTGTTGAGGGAGAAAATAAATATAGCATTTCAAAATAACAGTGTACTTGCATGTTACCTATTTAGGTTGTTTCTTTAAATAATGGTGGTCACATTTCTAGTTTTCTGACACTCCTCGGACTAAAATTTATAAACTTTCATTATTTCTTAAGTCAAGGGGGAGTGTCGTCAAAGTTATTTCCAAATATTCTTCGTTTGGTAACCAAAATGGAAGTTAAAAGACATTGGATGAAAAGGACAAAGGTGGAGGGGCTAAAACTGTCAAAAGCTTAAAGTTATTTTAAATAAAACACTCCACCTAACATATTAACTCTTCACATTAAATATTTCACCAAACATCATCCACGATCCACAATCGTTTCACAAATCCGTTCTTTTGATCCTCAATTTGTAAGTGTTTAAACATTCTTTGCAACAATCTAAACATGGGTCTTGAATCGTTTTTCAAACTAACGGTTAGATTTTTTCCTAGAAGGGATTTTGTGTTCTACGCATATGCGTATGAACACATAATCAAAGTTGAGTGTTTTTGGTCTTAATGGTTGTGTCAAAACATTTTTATCATCACAAGAACACCATTTTTATCATTTATACTCGCCTAGAAACTCAAATTGATAGATTTCAAAAGTTAGGGTTTACGCGTAAATTTAGGTTTTCTCATATGTGAGTGTTTTTGGTGAAAAAGATAGTTAGTTAATGTTGTATTCATGATTAATTGATCATATCTAAGCTCAGAAACTGCCCAGAAACATCAATTGCACTAAAACTGAAAAACTAGGGTTTATGTTCATAAGAATTGGGTATTCTTGATTGGCTTTGACTTTGATGTTAAAAATTGGATAGGACATCTTTTTATACTTCTTAGACCTCAAAGAAAAACTTTGGTGCAAATCCTATGGTTAGATTTCATACGTAAATCTTGAACTTTAGGGTTTTAGACTACGCGTAACATATGTTCTACGCCAAGCTGTTTGATAAATATTCATGCCATGATCGATATAGAATGAATGTATGTGTTAATATTGATGCTATGATGATTTTATTTTAGGTTTGCAACACGTAAAATCGTAATCAAGGTTGTTAGATATCTACGCATAAGGATCACCTTACGGCGTAGCATGTTATCGTAGAGAAATCTTCACGCGTGGCGTTCACGCGTAAGGTTCTACATAAGGGACTACGTAGATCCCGTGAAGGATATGCATAAGCAAAGATGACCTCTACGCATAAGGTCTACTCTTACGAGTAAGCCTTACGCGTAAAGTTTTAATACGCCACGTAAGCTCTACGCATAAGTCCCTTTTCCCACGCTGTAATATTTCTTACGCGTAAGTCGGGATCCCACGCATAAGCTTGCGTTTCTGCGTATACCTCTCATTTACGCATAAGTCGCCATTTCTACGCCTAAGCCTTGTTTAACCTTCATAATGAATTGTTACGGCGTGCAAACTTGTAAATAAATAAATCATAACGTCACGAAACCAATAATGTCACTAATAAGCTTAAACGTTTGATATGTTGTGTAAAATAAGTGATAACATAAACTTTAAAACTAAAGTTAACTAACTCACGAAACTTATCACGACGTCATTGGACTATTGGACAAACAAGTGACTCTGGACTCATAACAATCATCAACATAGCACATTCATTAATTAGACAATAAAACCATCTGTTGACTAACATAATGTCTTTCGATATGTTGGTTCTTTTGGCTAAATTTATTTCAGATCACGACATGGACGCTCAAATGAATGTGGATGCACCAAATGTTCTCACCTTTGCTGATATCTTCCCTCATGGATACCCGATGAAGATAGGAAAGAACAACCTTCGTGTTGACTTTGAAACTCTCACCTGCTCAGAATCTTCATGCTTGATTGCTGTGGATATTCAGAAGAATCATCCTTATCAGAACATGCTCTCAAATTACGCTACAAAGGTGCACGAGATCTACATTCATCGATTCGGAACACAATGCAAAAGATCAAAGGACAAAATGTTGTGATGTGACTCGAACCACAAACAAGTCACCATCTCACATGCGGACTTAATGGTCGTTCTCCTTATTCGACATCGAGCCTACCGATTTTGTGCAACACCAATTGAAGAGACTGTTCTACAATTCATGATCGACATTGGTTATGACGAAGCTACAGGAGTAATCTCTAAGCATTCATACGTGGATCTTAAGAATATTCCTCAACCACGGAGAACTCTACATCATCATCACCAAATCTGCTTCCGGTCGTGGCGGTGGCTATGAGCATCCCAAGCTCATGGAACTGCAGATTTTGGGCTTTGATCAACATGAAGCACATCGAAATTGAAGCTACGATATGGGACGATATGATGTCATTCCTCAAAAGCTTGGCTCAAAGATTCCTTATATTAGATATACAAAAGCGTTGATCCAAAGAGCACTTGGACTTAATCTCGATATCCCCAAGAGACTCAATGACCCCAACAATCACGACGTGTTGTATGAACCTACTCTAACGATCGGTTTAGGAATCAACAACAAAGAAACAAGGTGATGTGTTCTGGGATCACCTCTCTCTTATGAAATCAAACAACTTTACTCATACAAAAGGTATCCGTAGCGTTGATGAAGGCAAAGTTGGTCTTCTCGATGACAAGTCTTCCGTACACCTTCTAGGAAAACGAGAAGAGGAAGTGCGAGAAGTGTCATAACCACTAAAGTCCAAGAAAGTTTCCTAAAAGGAAACCCGGACGAAGAGGCAGTTCCTTCAAAGAAAGCTATCCTATTCCCAATCAACCGCAACGAAAGCTAAAGGATGAAAGCTCGAGGAAACCGAATCATAAGAAGAAGTAACACTCAAGCAGGTCAAAGATGACACTCAGACAAATTACAAAGCCTTCAAGTCCCAAAGGTGATAAAGGAAAGACTCCATTGATTGAGCACAAGAAGAAAGCTCGATGAAGAGCCACCGGATCACGACACGATTACGGGAGGAAGTTCAAATTCGTTAGACTCCAACACGTTGCGAAAGAGTTTGCAAAGGATCAAATGGGTGGCCCCGGAGGATCAAGTGGTGATGTTCAATCTACACCAATTCCTGATGCGGTTAATCAACCCGATAAGGGAACTGGTGCCACCACTCTTGAGCAACAACAAAAGCAACAGTAGGATTCTATTGTGTATGACATTGAGGAACCAGAAACTGAAAATTCAGAGAAGGATAAAGCTGATAAAGAAGCTGCAGCTCAAGCTAAAGTTGAGGAAGAGGCCGCAGCTCAAGCTAAAGCAGATGAAGATGCTAGGAGTCAGGATGAAGAACAGACTAAAACTGATAAAGATGATGAAGTAAACTACGATGATTATCTTCTCAACAGTCCAACTCATTCCAAGGAGAAAACTTCTGAACCTCCTAAGGACCCTGAACCTCCTCATGACTCTTCATCATCAGATTCATCCTCTCACTCTTCACCACCACCATCCAAAAGATCAACCAGATCCACATCCAAATCAAGAAGAAGCAACCGCATCCTGGATCTCTCAAGCTAAGACACGAATCGTTAAAGTGTCAAGCGGTCGAGAAAGAAAGGCGTCTGCATACAAGAAGTGAATTTTCTTCTTGACACAAGATATCTTCATGATGAGAATGACAAGATGCAAGTTGAAAGGGAATATGTCCAGAAGCTCATGAAAGATGATCTTCAAGGGAAAATGAACGATATGATCAAAGGTTTCACTCACAAGTACCTTCTTGACATCGTTCCTGGAGTTACAAAGGAGATGTTTACCAAACAACTCTATCCGAATCTCTTACATCTGGCCAAGCAAACTATGAAGTCAACACCAATGCATGTAAACATCAATACAGTTGATCCCATAATCTTCTCAGATGCTGAATTGGTTAACCGGCTAGTAGCTCAAATGTCTAAACGCTCCGCAACATTTGCCTCTTACGAAGGTAAATTGTTTGAAGCATTGCTGGAATACCAACTCAAATCAGCATGCAGAGAAGAAGCTGAAAGGCCTAAACGTCCATGAGACGATGAAGACAAGGATAAGGATAAGAACAATGAGCCTAAACGCCCAAAGAAATCTGGTGAATCATCATCCATGCAACCTCCACCCCAACGGACTCCAGCTCAACCACGATCTCCTCCACGTTCATCTACTGAAAAAACTCAGGACTCTGAGTTACCACCTCAGACAGAGAAAACCGATGATCACTTTGAGTACACTGGTGGTGACGATGATGAAGTCCTTGAGCCCCAACAACAACCCACCTCTCCCGCTTCAACAACAAAGAAACCATCATCCTTTTCTAAGCTTAAGAAAAAGAAGAAGACTCCCAAGGCTGATGTCGTCTCTTAACTTGACAATGATGACACCGAGTATGATTGGTTCTCTAAACTGGTTGCTGCTAAACCCGCCTTAACTGATGACCAAGATATGGTAGAAGGGAATACATTGGAGCATGCTAAGTATATTCAAAAAAAGTTCCGTGTGAAGAAAATGACGAAATCAGAGTTGAAACGAATCAAGAATGAAGCTTTTCAACTGCTCAAAGACAGCTCAGAAAGTGCTATCGAAGTTGAATATCATCTTGATAATATAGCATGAGCCATGTCCAACAACATTGATTGGCTCAACCCTGAAGCAAACAGTGACTTCACCCGAAAAGACAATTCTCCATATTACACTGATTGGACAAAACCTCTACCTACCATTGGTCGACCAGATCAACCTCAAATTCCATTTCGATACTTCTTCAACAACGACCTGGAATTTCTTCTACATGGTAGCGATGTGTCAAAGAAATATGCTACCTCACTTACACTTCCGTTCTCGGCAGCCATATACTCAAACTGCATAGCCATCGAAGAAAAGGCTACCCACATGTTCAACAACAGAGTGGAAGAGTATGACATCGATGCAATTGTATGGGATTAACCATTGGCGGAACGCCGAGCGAATCTACTACGAGTCGCCGAGGTTCGTAAATCTCAACATGAAGTGCGGTGATAAAGGAATCGTTGCTCTTAAGCATGTTGCTCTTTCGTCTAAATGGGACTACACCTTTCTATCGAACATCGTGGTCAAAAGACAAGACGAAAAGGACTATGCTTTACGTGAAGCGGATTTTCGAATTTGTCTCTCAACGACATTGAAGATCTGTTTCTTGCAAAGTGCGAGGACGATGAGACAATTCTCCACGAAATTCAACGTGAATACATCAAGTCCTTGCTTATCTTCATCGAAGCATCGTAATCCGAGGCGTGTAGAAGATCTACAACTTGTTTGTTGAGTCGTGTCGGACACGTGTCAACTTCACCAAACCTCGGCTAGAACTTCGACAAAAGCTGCTGAAACAGACAAAGACCTTGATATATCTTGAGCTCGTGGATCGTTATGTATGCCTATGTAATCACAAGCACCATAAAAGACAATCTCTACTACTAATGTTTATCGGAATATAAACACAAGTAAATAACTAAGAACTTCTTGATCCTCTATGGATCTTTATATTAACTAAAGCGAGTTTTTCCAATCGGTACATAAACCTTTCTAATGTGTTCCTTTTATAGATAAGGAACCCTAAACAATATCGCTAAACCGCTTTCCAAGAAACGATAATCATAAAACTAAATAAGATATACACAATCACTTCCTAATAAAGCTCATGTATATCCACACTAAATAATCTAAATACGGAATAGACACTTCGCATGAAACAAAGTAATCACTATTATTCTTGATGAGAATAAGTCTTGGCGTAATCTACTTCACTTCAAGAGAAACACTTGACATTAAGTTCAAGATAATCAAGACTTTCACATAATTCCCAACAATCCTCCCTAAACCGGAATTTGACTTGTTAAGTTCGGTTTCTTGATAGATCTTACTGACTGAGTATTGGACACTAAAACAAAGAACAAAGAAAGAATCTAAAGAACATCTCTATGATGAAGAAACTCGAAACTCCATATCTTTGCAAAGAACAAATGACAAGAGGTACATCAAACAGATTAGTTTCATACTATTCTCATCACATCCGGTGTGTTAACTCCCATGAGAGGTGAATCATTGAAAATAAATGGATTTGATGTCTCTTTACCAATAGCCATCACTCTTTGGAGTAGCCATATGTTTCGGTTAAGTAAACTATGGTACACCGATAACCATCGATTTATGGGCAAACCAAAGAACCATATAAACGGATTTGAAATGTCTTTACACGTAGCCGTTTGCTCGGGACTAGGCAATTCTTAGAATTGGTGAATTGAGAACCAAATATGGAATGCCACGACCTTTACCACAAGCCATATACAAGTGGGCTAGCCAATTCTTGGATTCCAAACAAGAATAAACCATGGTGAATTGAAAACCATACAACACTCAAGAATAAAGCATAGGTGGTTGCATACCCTATGATTTTAGCAAATCATTATGCCTATCAACAGATTTGATGTGTCTTTACCAAAGCTGTACCCTTTGGACTAGCTAACTCTTTGACATACCCAAAGTATATCGTGAGTCAATAACCAAAAAATATACAACAAACTCGCAAGAAAAGTTAGATAAAACCAAAAGCACATTTTTTTTTTTTTTTTTTTTTTTTTTTAACTAATAAACAAAGAAAACAAAGATTACAAAAGATTACAATCAAGATGAACCTTTATGTGATAGAAGTTGATTCTTAATCAAACCAACACATTGAGTAGCATGAAGGTCATCATTGCCAACCGGATTAGAGGCACTTCCAACTTGTGTCTCAAAGAATCTTTCCATAAAAGTATCGATAAAGGATAAAGCCGATCCGATAGCATACACAAAATCATCCCACATGTAGTCTAAACTACCCGAACACAAGCGAGAGGATAAAATCGCCAACTCTCAATCTCCCATTTATGAGAATTCTTCCAAATAGAATACCCTTTACCATGTGGAGAATCGAATCAAACATAACCTCAAGATCACCCAACAAATATAAACCGTAACCGATTCTTTGAATGAAACTTATAATATTGAATGACATGTTCATACAAAGATCTTCAAATCATGTCTATTCACCAAATGAAGAATATCCTTCAAGAAGTTGAACTCAAGAACAGTTTTATCCAAATTTATACACGGTGTTAAGCTTACCGGTGTCCAATTAACCAAAACCACATGATTACCTTCAGAAAAACTTCAACGTATCCAACCTCAATAAATGTTGATTCATCACCAAGATCTAAATTAGTATTCCTTGAAGCATGTTTCTTAGCCAATCTATCCGAACTTCTTATAACCAAACTCGCCGTCCCATATCAAGAATGTTATCATGATCAAGTTGTAGATCGTTTCACGAATCGAGAATCACTTAACTCCACACTTGACAACATTTCGTAAGAAACCAAAGAAGATTCAGTGAAACACCCATATCGAGAAGAAGGAGTATCCTCGAAGTTGTATCGGAAGGAACAACCGGGTTACCACCAAGGCAAAACATCATCAAAATTATCCACAATTTCAACTGTTCTCTCTCTCTTGGGTCAGAGGAACATCGTACATTGAAGCACTATTTGCCAATTTGAAGAAGAAGTAGAAACAAGAAGAGAATTTCATAACCATATGATACTTGTCTAATCAAAGCATCATCGATAAAGTCATGATTTGCTTCATAGTCATACCGTAATTATACATAAAGATTCTTCACAACTCTCCTCATATAATTCCTCTTCGAGCAAGGTCATAGGTTTATCTCTTTTTGCTTTATTTCTCGATCAATAAGAGCTCTTCTCGTGCGGCAGATTCCTTCTTCCTTTGATTACCAAGTGCCACCATTTTATCCACAAAATCATCATCATTAAAAGATTCTCCTAAGATAAGTTTTGCTAGATCGTGATCAAGCACCTTGAGAAATATAACCATCCCATTGATCATCAAGAATCGTAGGAAAGAATGCATCAAGCTCTAACTTTCTTTCAGAGACAAATCAAGCATACCGATCTTGAAGAAATTTAGCCACAACACGACTCTTCCGGATATTCTCATAATCGGCAAACAATCCACTCGAGCTTGATATTGTTCTTTAGTCACTTTACCCGACTTCAAGAAATCATCAATCACAGGATCCCGTCATCTCGTAAGATGTCTCACAGAACCAATTTCACAGAACCAATGTGAGCTTCGAAGCAATCAAACCCACACTGGAGGAAATAGGTTGAGACAATTCCTCAACTGGTGTAGAGAATACTTCAGAGAAGCATTCAATTTATACATTCTACCAAAGAAGAAAAACCTCTTCATCATCTGTGAAGGTGAAACATTTGAATGTTCGTATAGATGAAGTTTGACCATCAAGAGTAACCTCTTTCACTAAACCATCAAGAGAAGCATCCTTCATATTTAGCTCCTTTGATGTGTCACAGATACCTTATCCAAAGATGTCTTCGTCTTTTGCTAGTATATAGAATAGGCTCCTTGTTAGACTCCTTTCTTCGTGAAGATTTAGCAATAGAAGAAGAAACATTAGATGTTAATGCCACATCACCAATATATCAAGAGATTCATTAAGATTCTCTTCACCTCCTCCTCGTAAGAAACCAAACATCTCTTTACCCTTCTCGACTTAGCAAATTCTCCAAGTGTTCAACTTTAGTCTCCAATTCCACAATCTTCCGACCAAGAATGAGACTTGGTTTCGTAAGTTCTTTCTTAAGACCACCACCTCACCGTAAGCTTGTTCACCGATCATATAATGAGGTAAGTGAAACAGATCCTCGTAATGTGATTGCTCACCACAATTGAACTTCATTAGACCTGCTCAGAGCAACATCAACCCGATCAACATTAGAACATCCTTCACCAAATGGAGTCCTAACAGACTTGGTGTAGTAACTGTCAAGATCAACCGAACTTCATCAATTTGATCCCCGAATTTCTTCAATAGGAACTTGGATAAATGTCGGACTAGAACATGGTCTTGGTGAAGGTATAGATGCTTCAAGAACAATGTATGACCCTCATCACCATCTACTCGAAAGATTTCCATCGTAGGATTGGAAGAAGGTACAACAACATTAAGCTCATTATCAATCTCATTCTCCTGAGGTAGCATTGCAGCTAACAAAGGAAAATGTGTCCCTTCAAATTTGGTCCTCATTGTAGCAAATAACTTAGGGGTCAAAACACTTGTGGGATGAAAAGCCTGGGTTTGTGTAGAAACATTCAATATCATCTGTAAGAACCTAGGGTACATTAAAAACTTACCCTTTTTCCTAGTTATGTTTTCTACCATATTATCAAAGATATACTTAGAGAAATTATAAGTCAAACCCTTAGATAAGCAAACAATACCACATCCCATTTGTGTCGAAAACTGATCCCATCCTCCAGACTTATTGCTCAAACACTGTAGCAACGTATGAACTAAAAACCTCCACATAGGACAAAGCTTGTTTTTCAACCACATATCTGTCCTCGAACTTTGATATCCAATTGCTCTAAGTCCTTCAAGTACCATCGTAGAATCAGAATGATAAACACCATTCTCATCATCCAAGCGGTTGTCTTTCGATCGCCTCCTCTGTCACCACATATACTTGTCCATCAACACTTGCAACTATCTCAGTATCACCTCTCTTTTCTGCCGACGCCCAAAATTGAGTAATCAAAGTTTCATATATAGCATCTGGAGAATGCGTCAATGCATATACAATCTTTGATCTTAGTAAGAAAGAAATCATCGGCCTATAAAGTTCATCTCCTCGAGCGCATCCAAGAAAAGCAACCTTATTATGATCATGTTTGAATTGAAGCCATGAGAGTTTTGAAGATTAGGTTAGGATTTTGCACAAAAGGAAGTGTTTTAATGAGAGTAATAATCGAATTACTTATTATGGAGCTAAACTATGTCGAGAGAATAAATAGAAAATATCCCAAATTTGGTCAAAGGTTGACCAAGGATGACGGACTTCTACTTTTACTAGGATTTACTTATAACTTCGGTAGAGAATGAGAACCATTCATCAAGTAGAACAATCGCAGTAAATGTAAGACTTACTCTCAAGCTTCAAGAATATCTTTTAACCTGCTTCACCCACACGCATTAATTCTCTTACCACTTGAACCCGGCTATAAACAATCCCAATGCACATAGACTTTTTCATCAAAATCCCCAAATAATATTTCAAACCCTAATTCCTTCAATCCTTCAAAATTAACGAATAACCATGAGTACCAAACCCGAGATCATAGATCTCACAACAACATCCTCATCATCATCCTCATCATCTAGTGAAGATACCAATTCATGGTTTCACTATTTTCCAAAGCCATATCCACTACCAAAGAAGTCACCTTTTCTCCTCATCGAAGATGAAAGTGTGGAGAAACCAAGTGTATCTCGTCAAGATTCTGATGAATCCTATAATGAGGGAACATCTTACTCCCAACCTCAAAGACCTAGGCCTCAACGAAGGCCACGAGCTAAAATCCCCACTTCCTATGGGAAGAAAGGTGGTGCTTGGTCTCTTTGCATCATGTTTTGGTGCATCATCACATATCGTATCGAGGAACGGAAAAGGAAAATGATGTAAGTTGATGTATGATTGAAAGAGTAGATGATGCAAAATAAAAATCTTTCGCCTCATCTCTCCGCCACAATCGCCTTGCTCTTCTTCGCTTTCATCAATCCATCCTCCATTTTGATCCTTAGCATCCGTTAGGGTTGGTTATGCTTATCACACCAAAGATATCCATCATATAGTGCCAAAAGATGTGAGCGATCGCGCATATCCAATGTTATTAGTGTGAAAGATGTGAGCAAACCATACTCATCGTGCTCATCTTTAGATGTTGGAATAGATGATATGTAATAGATTAGGACTATTAGATCATGTAGATGCTTTTGATGTTGCTAGTACTGTAATCAGAAGTCAGAACTGCTTCTTGAATGAATGAATGATCTATTTGCTTCATATTTCTTTTGATTGAATCATATAACTACATTACTTCAACTTCGTGAGGAAACAAATAACACACTTCAAAGACAATGAATTCAAGTGGAAACAATTTTAAGCTTTCTTGACCATATCTCAACCGATCGTGGACAACCATTCGCAAAACAAACACGTAAACATACACAAACCAACAAAGGAACACACTAAAATTACATTAGCAAAGTTAGAGTTAGTTAAAATCTATCAAATATACAAAATTACATATCAAAATGCAAAGTTATACACATATCCTCCCCGAGGCATATGCCTCCCTAAGGTTTATGCCTCCCTTAAACTTTGCGCTATGGTTACATGCAAATATGGACCACAAGGTGTTGAAACCTTGGTCCTTCAAACGCTTTAGTTAACAGATCCGCCACATTATCATCAAGATGAATTTTGACCACATTTATCAAATTTTATCATATGCATCTCTTATAAAGTGGTGCCCGATTTCAATATGTTTTGTTCGACCGTGAAAACCTGATTTTAACAATGCATATGGTACTTTGATTATCAATAAAAATTGTTGTGTTCATGAAATTATACCCATAATCCAACAACCGATTTTGAATCCAAAGAACCCGTCTACAAAGAATTAGCAAGAACCACATACTGCTTCAAGAGATGAGGTAGCCACAATAGTTTGTTTCTTGCATTGCCAAGAAATCAATCTCTTCCAAGGAATTGGCAACCTCCAGTGGTGGACCTCCTATCCGATTAGCACCAAAGATAGTCACTATCACTATAAGCTTCCAACTTAAAAGGAGACTCTTTAGGTACCAAAGACCTAGAAAAGGTTGGCCTTTAAGGTACTTAAAGATCTTCTTAACAAGATTGAGATGGGAAGTCATGGAGTAACTTGATGTCGCGAACAAACACTCACAAGAAAAGTAATATCAGCCCGGAAGTCTTAAATACATCAAAGACCCAATCATAGACCTGCATAAATGAACATTCTGCTGTGGATCACTTCATTATTGGTCTTGACTTTGAGCTTCATAAGGTGTAGTAGCCGCCCCACACCCTCCATACCAAACTTCTTCAAGATGTCCTCATATTTGTCCCGACCGATAAAGATACCATCAGTTCTCACGAACTTGAAGACCCAAAAGAAAGTCATCTCCCATTGCACTCATCTCGAAACTCTCCTTCATAAGCTCCTCAAACTCCCCGCACCAAGCTTCCTTTGTGGATCCAAAGATAATGTCATCCATAGACTTGCACAAGAATAATGTCATGGAATTCTTCTTTAGAAAAGAGTCTTATCAATTGCACCTCTTCAGAACCATGTTTCAACAGAAATGTAGAGAGCCTAGCATACCGTGCTGGTGCCCTGATGTAGTCCATAGAGAGCTTTGACCACCTTATATACATGATTAGGATGATCTGGATCTTCAAATCCTTTAGGTTGAGTGACATACACCTCTTCAATTTCACCATACAAGAAGGCTCCTTTAACATCCATTTGATAGACCATAAAGCCCATATAGGATGCATAAGCTAAGAAAATCCAGATAGCCTCAACTCGTGCCATCGGTGCAAATACTTCATCATAATCGATCCTCCTCTTGTCTATAACCCTCGCAACTAATCTCGCTTTTGTTTTTAATGACAACACCTCTAGCATCTCTTATTCTTCGTAATCCATTTTGTCCCAATAGCATACTTACCATTAGGTAGTGGTACCAATATCCAAACTCGCCGATTTTGAAATTGTTGCATCTCATCCTCGCATTGCTTCAAGCTAACTTGAGTCTTCAAGAGCTCGAGTAACACCGGTTGGTTCCACTCATGAGAGAAAACAAGCAAATGATAATGTTGATAGTCTCGTGTGATTGTCTCTCTCACGATTTGAGACATAAGAGACAAAAGCCACCGTCCATATTTAGAACGTGCACAAGCACTCTTGTTCTAACAGTGCTTTAGGATCACCAATAATATTAGACGTGGATGAACATTGTTGATCCTTGTAGTAGTGGTGGTGTTGACATCAATGGAAGAATCAAGATTAGTCACGTGAGGTTCAAAGTCAAGATCATAGGAAGGTGTGTTGAAGATGCCGCTTTAGGTAGATGATGACCAAGATCCAAGGTTTGGGAAACCTTGTATAGGGTTCACCAAGATCCATTGACACTTTAGTGGACATAGGAGTAGAGTCAACATGTCTTTCACCGAATTGGAGAGGTGAGGAGAAATGTAACTACCTTCAAGAGATTGAAGTTTCACGACATTTCATTTGATCCTTCTTCAACATTCCTCTCGCATCTAAATTGGTCAGATACTCTTGTTTCTTCGGCCCGCAAGGTCCTCAAAGATAATAGAATTCATCTTCACCCACATCAAGATAATCTTTAGAAGTGTTACCTACAAAATTGTTAGAGAGAAGGAAGGCACTACAATGGTTGTTCATCATCGGACCCACCGCCGAATGAGCATCCAAAGTGTCTCAGATTAGAGTTGGAGATGCTTGAATCGCATTTTGATCACCTTATGTCTAGCATAACCCAAGTAATCATCAAGTAGTCAAGATCAAATGACCAAACATGACCCCGGCCTTGAACATTAGGCTTGTCTTCAAGATACCTCGATTCAATGTCTCCTCAATCTTCTTTGCGATACATTATAAACTCAGATGCCTTACTATGAGCAGTATCACCCACAATGTAGCCATCATCGCCTTTCTCATCAAATTTGCCCAAAGGATCACCGGTATTCAAGATTGTCACCGACACCAAACGGTTTAAGGTAATGAATAATGTGAACTTTTCCAAAGAGAAGTTCATATGGTGTTTTCGAGATGTGGTCTAGTAATGGACACTCTATTGAGTACATAACAAGTCGCACTAATGACCTCACCCAAAACATGGTAGGAAGTTTGAGTCCGCTAGCATTGATCTTGCAGCCTCTATTAAGGTTCTATTTTTCTTTCTCGCCACCCCATTTTGTTGAGGGTTCTTGGAGTACTATAGTCCCTTTTATTCCCTTTAACCCGCAGAGTTCTATTAGAATGGCATTTTTGAACTCGCACCATTATCACACCTAATTCCTTTCACCTTTTGTTCAACTCGATTCTCAATAAGGGTAATGAAGTCTTCAATATTTCGTAAGTTTCATCTTTGGTCCTTAGAAAGAATACCCAACAAAATTTGCTAAAACCATCAATGATCACCGACAAAAATATTTATGATCAATGCTTCTCACTTTAGTGGACCAAACAGATCCATATGAAGCAACCAAGAGGTTCGTAAATAATGGTTACCGTCAGAACAGAACACCTTTGTAAGAGGCTCTGTCGCTTTCCTTTGTTGCATGCAACACGCTTATGATCATTGGTGAATACTTTGGCAGAAGACCTTGAACAAGGCCCGCCTAGAGAGTGGTTGATGGTCTTGAAATTGACATGGGCCATCCGTCTGCCATTTGGTGGACTCATCCACGATGCTTTAGCCACCAAACATGTTAAGTCACCGCTGGTTGAACATTAGTTAAGTTGAATGTATAAAGATTATGACTTTAGGAACCTTCAAGAGAATTGAAGTATCTTCGGGAGTTTGAAGTCTTTAGACAAGACAAGACATTCATCCTCTGTGAAGAGTACTTTGTTCTTAGTGTCACGATTTGTGAGATCGAAAACAAATTGAAGTGTTGAAGTTCCTTGACATAATAAACATTCTCAAAGTCCAACGAGGTGTTTTGATGGTCCTTTTCCTGTAATTCGTCCATCACTTCTCCAAAGGTTACATTGCCTCCACCTTCAATAGGTATAAAGTTATGCATCATGTCCCCTGCTTCCCGACATACTCTAGAACAACCACCGCCAACAATTCCAACATCTTTATGCTTAAGGGATGATCCTACAACAACAAAATATACAAAGAATTAGTACACTATGGAGGCTCAAGTCATTTCGACTTGAACCCCGCCTTGTGGATCATATGAGTTGTGCCATGTAGAAGTATAAGATCCACTATTGTTCTTGGGTTTCCAATGAAACTTAGGTCTCGCTTATTCCAAGAACAACCTCACGAGGTCTTGACAAGAAGATCCCAAGACCTCTCCCATCACCATAGGGTTAACATATCTAGGCCAAAACCATTTTAAAATATTCACCGTTGGTTGAACATATGGTTTTCCAAAAGATCTTCTCCAAGGAAAAGAAGTATTATAATTAACAGCTTGTGGAACATAAGGTGGTATATCATTAACATTGGTCCACATAGGTCTAGATTTCCTAGAATCACCACACCTACTCATTCTTTGCTCATGATAATCACAATCCTTAATTAAATGAGATTTACTTCCACACACAAAACATTTCTTCTGAAGAGAAGATTTATTCAAACCAAAAGAAGTATTCTTACAAGGTAGTATTCAAACCAAAACCATGAAAAGAATTGTTTTAACAAGATATTATGCAAAGAATTAAAAGCAAGTCTTCGAGGCAACTGCCTTGAAGGGCATTCTTGGCAAGAACTCATGCTTATTGGTAGTCTTGGGTGCAGGGGTGAAGACTGGGAAGGTCGACTTGGGAAGGTCGACTTGTCATTTGAATCACACTCTGAGACCCTTGTTGAGGACTTGTCATCATAACACAAGAGACAAAGTCATTAGTAGACGTATTAGGTCCGCAAGTCTTTTGACTTTTGCCATACGAGATGGTGTGATCCATCAAAGTCATTAATAGTGGAAAGGTCAATGGGCATGTGCTCACCTCTAATTGGTCCACTAACGACATGTAGGTCACCTTCTTTCACAAAATTAGCTAGGCCACCGGTGTAGTTCTACGGTGTCATCCCTAGCTTCTAGGCTCACATATTTCTTAAAACCTAAAGCCATCAGAGAATTGGGAGCTTGACCGCTATAAATGAGACTAGCCAACTTATTACCATTCATCATCCACTCATTATTCCTAGCAATTTCTCCTTAAGTTTCTCCTTAAGCTCTAGATTTTCCGACTCACATCCGCTCTTAACTTCTCGCACCATTTTAATTCATTTGTAGCACATTCGAGATCTCTTTCTAAAACACCTATTTTCTCACCATAAGCTATTTCATTCTTTTGTAACCAAACCTTTTGTCTTTCTAGTGTTTTTAAAGCCTGTTTATAAGCTTCTACTTCCACATAGCATTCATTATATTTTGTTCCATAATATCATAAGCTTGTTTGAGTTCATTATAACGCCACTACAACCAAACAAATGCTTTGTACCGAGAGATGCCCATCAAGGCAACCGATCATGCCTATCCTCCTCAAGTACACCGCAATCAACCCAACATTATCGTGACCATCATTATCGACTCCTCATGTAGCTTCCGGTCCACATTGCTATCAAGAGTGACCAATGCGTTGATCCCTTTGAAGTTCTCGCATCCTTCGACATGCCGATAAGTAGAGTATCGTACTTCATCACCGATTTTCCGTCTTTGCATTCTCTAGAAAAGTGACCTATCATTGGCATGTGAAGCATTTAACCTTCCTTTATCAAACCTTGCTGGATCGCGTCCTTGAATCCAAACCGCCCGCGCCTTTACGCTCAAAGGTCTTGATATCCATGGAAAGCATGGCCACTTGCCATCTCGCTCATCTCTTCAAACTCAAGTGGGTCCACTTGATCAAAATCCTCATAAGCCGTTCGCCGAGGATCATAATCAAGAAAGAAAGATCCAAGAACATCTTCCATAATTCCACCGGATCTAGGAAGAGAGCTTGATGAAGGAGCAAGATTAGATGATGATGGATATGAGCTTGAAAATAGCTTGACTTTGGAGTAGAGGCTCCAACAAATGCAAGATGACTAGCGAAGAAGATGATCGAAAAGGGCTTCTAACATCATGTTCAAGAGCTTTAAGTTTGTTATATAGCTCATCAAAGGTCATCATGTCCAAACCACCTTTAGCTTTTAAAGCTATGCTCACATGTAGCCGTGATGGAGGTAAGGACCTCGTAAACTTAGAGTTACAGGCCATCATTATCCGGCTTTACTCAGTAGTGGTTCAACCGACTTAAGATCTTGTGAAACTTATCATAGCCCTTAGAATTCCTTCTCTTCGAGATCCGAAAGTCCCAAACTGTTGTCTTAGCATGGACTTCTTCGTCTTGGACTCTCATTCCCACCGAACTTCGCCTTAATTGCTAACCGATATCTTTGGCATCTTGCATGAAGTGAAAATCACTCAAGTGATCCTCAGAATAGCTTGCGTAAGAATAGTTCGACCTTTGTTTCTCTCTCGAATCGCCAAAGAACTCTTCAAAGAAGCTTTGGGAGGAACATTCATCATATTACCAAAGAAGATCCGTGGTAGTCCTCTTCAAACTGCTCCCTTCAAAATTACCCGCCATAGATTCCAATCAATGTTGAGATCCGCTTTGCATCTTCATAGCCCAAAGATCATATTCCTCCCTTTAAGGTAAGGAAACTTAGCATTGCTATTAGATAGACTTAGTTGTCGCAGATGGGTGGAGTTTTGGTTGTTGGTGAGTTCAAGACGATCTCGAACCGTGCATGATGTTTTTGTTATGGTTGTATGGGTGATTAGAAAAGCTTGTCCTTAGTATCGTAGAGACTCTCACGAGGCTCGATACCACTTGTTGAAATGATAAAGACCTTGATAGATCTTGAGCTCGTGGATCGTTATGTATGCCTATGTAATCACAAGCACCATAAAAGACAATCTCTACTACTAATGTTTATCGAATATAAACACAAGTAAATAACTAAGAACTTCTTGATCCTCTATGGATCTTTATATTAACTAAAAGCGAGTTTTTCCAATCGGTACATAAACCTTTCTAATGTGTTCCTTTATAGATAAGGAACCCTAAACAATATCGCTAAACCGCTTTTCCAAGAAACGATAATCATAAAACTAAATAAGATATACACAATCACTTCCTAATAAAGCTCATGTATATCCACACTAAATAATCTAAATACGGAATAGACACTTCCGCAGAAACAAAGTAATCACTATTATTCTTCAACAGAATAAGTCTTCTGCAGAATCTACTTCACTTCAAGAGAAACACTTCGCATTAAGTTCAAAGATAATCAAGACTTTCACATAATTCCCAACAAAACCATCTTCCTCAATACACTCATCATCAAACCATTTGGAGTAGTTCACCGCGAGTGTACTACACCGCAACCGCTGATGGCGTGTACGTAGTTTCATAAGTTTAGTGATTCAACATTGAAGCATGTCGTGATGGACTAGTTTATCGGTTAAAGGCGATTCAACAAGGCATTGGGTCACAAAGAGATGGGACTCTAAGGAAAGATGGATGTAATGAGAATCATCAAGATGATTGATGAAAGGTTGTTTTGACGGGACCGATTCGTAACATTGGAAAGATTCAGAGGTGGTTGTCAACGATTAATCTCACGTGCTATCAACGCCGATTCGCATTCCCGGAGTTCCGCACGACCTACCCGAAATTCTTGGTACCCTTAAAATACTTCTATTTCATATTATTTTGATGTGTGATTATTTATGACCATGGCTTGTGCACACATAACACGTTGTACAACCCGTTTGTAATTAAAGGACCCGTGGTACGTCGGTGCCACAATCCATATAAAAGGAGCGAAAGCTTCTTACTTTTGAGTAAAACTTATCAAACATTTCATTTTTCAAAGGTTTTGCTCAAAAGAACAAGTACTTCCCCTTATGATTTTTCAAAACCTCAACCGTTAATAACACTTGTTCACAAATTGTTCATAGTGGTCATCTTCCCATAAAACTCAAAATGGTCATATTTATTCTCAACATTTCTTCAAAATAACATTTATATGCCATTTTGAGGGGAAAAATCATGTGATAAGAAATATGTTGTGAAACCGCAAATGAAACTTTGTGCTACGACTTAACCAACGAATTGATGAGATCTTAAACGTTAGTAACTCGAAAAGACTTGTCCGGACGGTAATAATTTCGTGCTAGTTCACTAGTAATGTAAACGTGTCTCGCAAAGGACTTGTCCGAGTAGAATGTACCATTCGAGAAACTCTTGGTAGACATGAACTTTGACGGGTTTGACAAGCTTTTGAGGATTGTTCACACCTTCAAGGTAGTTATTAGAACTAGTTGTCACCGAAGTCGACAATGCAACTCTTTAACTATTCAACGTAACCGTGTCTCACGGAGATTGTCTATCTTGAGTCGATCAATTCAAAAGTGAAAACTCTTTCCTCACTGTGCGATTTCGTAAAAACTCTTAAGCACATGTGAGGGGAGTATTTATGAAAATCTAAAACTCTTGAAGTGTTCAAACATGTTTTCATTCACAAATACTTGAGAGATTTTCATGAAAAATGGTTTTATGGCAATGGAGTTATAAGGTGATTAAGGTTAGGAATAACTGTCCTATGATCCGCAGAGTCGGAGGGATCTACCCAAGGACACTACCAATAGTTAGAATTAGAAGTCCTTAGGTATGATTATAAAAAGGAGAAATGAGAATCGGAGAAAGAAGAAGTTGAAGAATTAAAAGAAATGCAAAGAAAAGGGTGACAAGAAATAGCCCTCCAAATTATTCAACTTAGGGCGCAGAATCGGGTTCAATTCATATGCTCTTGGTTGTCACTAGATGACACCGGTATTAAAGATTAAAAGTCGTCATGGACCCGATGGCGCATGCACTAAACCTTCTTAGCCACTCAAGTTTCTCCCAAAAGAAGCTTGTTTCATTCTCACAGGAACCCTACGTAAACTATCGGCTTTCTCTTGAGATTCTTCGGTATTGAAGAAGGAGACCCTCTCCAAGTCTCCGCCAGAAAACCAAACGCACTAGTGAGTCTAGAGCCACGAGATTCATCAAAGATCTCTTAGGTACACTTGACATTTCATCACTTGTTGTTCAACAATAAGAACAACAAGGGTGCGTTATCGAGTCCCTACGGATCTTAGCAACTGTCGAGAAAATTTATGAGAGGTTCACATCCGTGATCCTCGGTGATTGAATGGAAACCCTGCCGGTCAACATCAAACAACCCCGATAGCGTGTCGCCGGTAACTCCCGTGGATTACGCTTAGTGGTCTCAAATGGTTTACGGTTGTGAGGTGATGCTTGATTGTACCTCATCGAATCATCCGAACCGTAGGTATACTTCTCGCACATCGCGTTATCTCACTTGTGGGACTCCGGTTCAGAATGGCCTTTGTGCGGAACCGCTTATTACTAACCTTTCCTATGTTTACTTCTTATGGAAGCTCGGAGTGGACTAATCGTGCAGATTCTCCATATGCTCATGCCAACACATCACTTATGAAAGTTCACTCATAAACAAAGGCAACACAAAGTCAGAATGATTCTTCGTCAACAAAGAATCTATAAAGTTTAAAGACTTAAAGAACTTCATCAACCGTAATCCAACGTTAAAGAGCGTGTGAGCATGTTGGAGAAAGACGTGGAGACACTGGAGCAACGAAACTGACCTGATGCAGGCAACAACAACATACTATCACTTTCAACACAAAGAACAAAGATCAAAGAACAAAGATAAAGATGACGTCAAAGCAGAATAGTTCAAAGGAAACAATTTCTCTACACTAGGGAGATTGTTCGAATCAAGGCACTTCTTCTCACAAGAAAGAAGAATGTCAGAAGACGTCAAAGCTACTATTAAATCAGCACCTACAACGTTTATCACTCTTTCATTCATCACTAGAATTTGAGGGGGAGATTGTTGGAATTACTCCTAAACCTTAATTCAAGTGTTAGTAATTCATATGTAATAGTTAGCTTAATATGGCCTTTATGTTAATAATTAAGCTTAGGCTTATGTAGAAGGCCCATAAGCCTAGGCCCAAGTCCACTAAGGAAAGGAAAGGACTAGGAGTGTTGCCCTAGCTCCTCTTCCTATAAATACCTTGTAATAACCCTTACATGAGGGTTGGTTGTTCAATTTATCTTTCATATATACTCTACACGTAACCTTACTCTCATATTCGTGTGTGTGTGTTTGGTTGGTTGTTCATCCACCTTCTCTTCTCTCTTATCTCTACATATTGATGCTTGTGTTCCATATATGGTGACCTAACAATCATCGAATGGCTCATCATCAACCACTAACTCACCACAAGATGCTTCCATTATAGCACCTCCCTCATCACCAACAAGTACACCAACTTCATCATACATCAACTCACCACCTAAAGTCACTCTTTTGGAACTCCTTACGAGTCCAACAAGATCTCATCAACCCAAACAAAAAGAACTAGCCTTTTTTACTCCTCCCACTTCACCAAATACAACCTTTCAAGACTTTGAAACCTCACCATCATTAGCTCCCATTAAACTACAAGAACACCTAGGTTCTTTTCCACCACCACTTCCAAATATTCCGGACGTTGATCCATATTTTCCTATTTTTCCACCACATCTTCCGCAACTCACAAATCAAAACAACCCGGAAAACTTTCGAACTCATTACCCACATCACTTACATTGTGAACATTGTCAATCCACTAGGGATATTGCAATAAAAGTTAGGGAGAAAATGCGATTCATACTCAACCTCATTCTTGATCGCCTCAATACCATCACTCATCAAAACATCCATCCATAACCTTATGCAAGCATGGAAGGAATCCTCATTACTATTTTCTATTATTAGTATTTTTATTTTGAGTTATTTTCAAGAACAAGTCTTGTTTTTATTTTTACATGCTTGTATGTGGCATAAATACCACTACACTTTGTTGTTTTATTACAAGGCCTTGTTTACATACCTTGGCTTCCAATCTTGATTCTCGTTAATCACAAGATTACCTAAGCATGTTACTAACATTTCTTTTTGTAGGATTTTTTTTTCTTCACTTGACGCCCCAAACTAGGGGGAGCTACCGTCAAGGGGGAGTAAGCGATACGTGGACCAGTTTTCCACAATTTATTTCTTCGATGGGTTAACTTTTTGTTTCGACAAAAGGGGGAGAAGAAGTAAAACTTAGGGCTTTCAAAACATACATCTAATCTTACGTTTTACTCATCATAACCTTATGTTTTGTCATCAACAAAAAGGGGGAGATTGTTAATACAAATAAACTGTAAAAACGTTTATTAATATTTTGCGATCTCTTTGTGTTTTGTTGATAACAAAGATAATGTTATCATAAGTAAAATTATAAGGATACATGTTATTTTTGTAAATCATTTTCATATAGCCATTTAAATACAAAAATGTTGTAATTAATCACTTGTTATAATAGTTTATTAGGATGGGTGAAAACCACAACCCATGGATCATAACCCATGGTATTGACCCATACCCATTTGACTAGATACAATGTATTCTTTAGATACATTGAATCTAAGGGAATACCCATGGACCAACCCATAACCAAAAACCCATGGGCAAAGAGGCGCCCCACGGATCCCTAGGATTACACTAGACGGATCCTTGTGGGAGGGATCCGTGGGATCCGGGAACAAGTGGCAAATTTTGCCTATAAATAGAGAGCCATTTCTTCATTCTAACTCACCCTCTTCTTCCTAAATCTCTCATACACTCACTCTCTTCTAACATATAGATCGCTTGATCTAGAGAGTTGTTCTTCTTTCTTTCTATTGTGATTCTCATATAGGTCCTTCTCTAAGGCGAGATCACGAGCTCACTACAAGTCATCCAAGCAAGGGGTTGATTGATTTGTTCCTCCACAAGATTTCTGTAGCAAAGATCTTATACTTGATATTTCACATATTTGTTATGTAATAGTCGTGTTGGTTTGGTCCACCGTGTTACGGACTCGGTAGTTAGCTTTGTACTGGAAAAAGGTGTAAGCAACGTTGTGAAGGCTTCTCAGCCAAGTTGAAGGAGTTTGTTGACATAGTGTTTGAACTCTCGAGTAGGTGACTCGGGGAGTGGAGTAGGGCAAGGAAGGTATCCTTTGTAGCCGAACCACTATAAATCGGTTGTGTCATTTCTATCCCTTGCTTTACTTTATTTTCTTGCTTTATCATTAGATCTATACTTTCTCTACATCCATACGATCTCACATATTATTGAATCTAAAGTTTTTGAAACTAACTTAAAATCAGAAAAACTATTCAACCCCCTTCTAGTTTTCCACAGTAAAGAAACCCTAAATGAAAGTATTGCAAGCGTTTTGTAATTGCTCTGCTTTGACGAAAAGCTCCCCCTTGTTGAGGGTGTCAAAGTCTTCATGTGTATTTTGGAAATCTACAAAACAAAGGTTAGAAAACAAGTATATGGTGCATAATTTCCTGCAAATGAGATTCATATTAGTAAAGAAATATGTTTCTGTTGCACAAATCCCACGGATCCTTCCTGTGAGGGATCTGTCTAGGCAAAAATGAGGGAACTGTGTACATGCACTCTTTTGACAGCAATGTAGATGTAAAGCGTGATGTTAATGTCAAAAAGAGTTATGTATTATAGCACTAAACACATTCTCATAACAATATAGCATACACATGTACTTTCATTCAATAAAACACGAAAAATGATATATATATCTCTAAAACTAAGAGAATGATATATGCATGTAGTACATTTTCTAATAATTCTAAGTTGTGCCAAAAACTATCAAAGAGCACCATTGTGCTTGTATTCTTATGTTCTAAGTACGATTAGATTTGTTGATTTGGTCAAATCATTCAAGGAGATGATTAAACATGAAATGTAACTCATTTCGTACTTCTTGAACTAACCCTTGGGTATGTTGACAATTAGAGCAATTTTGTAATGAGTAGAAGAAGGAGGTATTGGAGATGGAATGTTTTGAGGTGAAATGTCGGGTGAGCGGGAAGGAGGTTCCACAAAGGATGGAGGGTTTTGTGGAGGTGAGTTGAGTGACGTAGGATGGGGTTCAACTAAGAATGAAGGTGGTGATGTATGTGTTGGTGGTGGAGATATGGAGGTATCTATATGGTTATGTCTTTAGGATTGGTGATTCTTTGTTCCTAAAGATGGAATATTTGATGGTGAAGGTGAGTAGAATGTGTGTTGGTGATGTTTCAACATCAATGTTTTGGTATGAAGGTGGTTCCTTATTTAATGAGAAGGATGGCGAATAAGAAATCCTAGGTGGTGAGTCTTCTAAGGAGTAAAGGTTTGGATGTGAAAGAGGTGTGGTAAAGGAGTGTAGTCTAGGTTCTAAAAATGATGGCTTAGGTGTTTTAGTCGAGTTAGGTGTGTTTGGTTTAGAGGGTATGGTAGTGTTTGGTGAAGGTCTTTCTAACCCAAGAGGTCGAATACTAATTCGAGCGGTTCTTCTAGCTTTCGTTGGTTGAGTTTGTTGAGGAGGAATTCTAGTATTTGAGGCTTTGACGGGTGATGACTTCGTTGAAGAAATCTCATGTACAACATGAGAATTTTTCTTGGAAGAACCTTTGGTTGATGAGGTTGTACTAGAAGCTTTAGTCATGGTGAAAAGTGGGAGGAGAAGAGTGTTTTAGCTACTGAGTTTGAATGATGGTTTGAATGGTGGTTTGAGAACATAAACACACTTGGTTTATAAAGGATGAGATTAGGTTAGTGAATTAAATTTTAGACCACTAAGGTTCTTGGCATATACTAAGGTCAACTACAATGTTGTTTTATCCTAGGGAGTCATTTAAGGCAAGGTAAAGTGTTTAGATTACCAAAGAGAGTTTGAAATTGATGAGTAGAGTGAATTTTAGTTGTTCTGTAGACCCGGTTCCCACGGATCCCTAACTTTGGGGATCCGTCTAGTTAAAATCTAGGGATCCGTCTTCAAACAGTAATGAAATGGAGTAATGATATTATATCAAGGTCTAGTACCTATATATCTTGAGTGTTTAAGTTCCCTAAGGTGTCTTAAATGGTATAGAACTTAAATGTTCAACCATAATGAGTGACGATATCTAATGATGGTTTTTGATAAGAGGGTGGATTTTTCATGTATGCACATAAGTGGTTAAGCATGATACTAAGTTTTTGAGAGTGTCAAATGATCCTAGAGATCAGATGGTGACTCAAAGGAAATTTGAAAAATTCCTTAAAAATCAAAAGAAATGAAAACTAGTTTTTATCCTATTTTGAGATAAAGATAACTAAAATCAATTTGCTAAAATTGAGAGAAATATCAAACTAGGTGTTTTGAGATGAGAAATATCAAACTAGTTGTTTTGAGATGAGAAATATCAAACTAGGTGTTTTGAGATGAGCTAAACACTTGCCTTCTTCTTTCTGATTCTAGGATCTCTGTTTCACGCACAACTCACAAACAATACGGGAATTTTCAAAACCCAAGATAAGTTTTTCACTTATAACTCATAGTTTTTCTTATTTTCTTTCAAAATAAGTACATGTTGCAAACACATAATTACATACACATTTTTTTCTCAAAGGATAAAACGATTTTTATTCACACAAAGAAACATCTTTTCAAAATGTTTTCTAAAAGGATGACACCTCTTCCCGTATCAATTTCACAAAAGCAATTTCTCACGTCTAGGACAAATCGCTTTTTCATTGTTAATACAAAGTAAAAACTCATTTTCATTGCATCTCATGTCTTTTGAATGCTAAAGAGGACACATAACTAATATGTGTTTTCGGGTACATTCATTTAAGCAACAATGAATTAGGAGCACTCGGGTAATCTCACATAATAGTATGCTTTTTCAATTCTAGTTTATTTTCTCTTTTTTCTTAGGAGTCGAGATAACCGCAACTCCAAATAGTTTGCATATAGGCACACACTAGGAAAAATGTTTCCAAAAGGAAAATTTTTAGCTGCCTGTATCACCAGCACCACGGATCCCAGCCTTAATGCTGGACGGATCCCTCAAGGGAAGGATCCGTGGGATCCGTGAGAAAGAAGCTTGTTTAACTTCTATTTTTCTCATTTTTTTGGAGTATGGGATTTAATGATTGTTTTCTCATGATCACATGGCTTAAATTCATATCTAATCATTAGATTTTAATCCATATTTTGGGTCAAGCATTCATTGCAATGCAACATTTTTTTTTCTATAAGAAGGATTCCCAACATTGTTTGATATTCATCTCATCCTCACAAACACAAACCACCATGTCTTCCAAAAGATCAATCAACATAGATGAATCATCTAGTGCAACCAATCCATTTCAAGAAATCCAAGATTTTGTCTTACCACCTTCCAAAATACCACAATCAAAATCTAAGTTGTCCGCACGGATTAACATCCGATCTTGTCGCCTTGCAAAACCATCATCGAATGGCTCATCATCAACCACTAACTCACCACAAGATGCTTCCATTATAGCACCTCCCTCATCACCAACAAGTACACCAACTTCATCATACATCAACTCACCACCTAAAGTAACTCTTTTGGAACTCCTTACGACTCCAACAAGATCTCATCAACCCAAACAAAAAGAACTAGCCTTTTTGACTTCTCCCACTTCACCAAATACAACCTTTCAAGACTTTGAAACCTCACCATCATTAGCTCCCATTAAACTACAAGAACACCTAGGTTCTTTTCCACCACCACTTCCAAATATTCCAGACGTTGATCCATATTTTCCTATTTTTCCACCACATCTTCCGCAACTCACAAATCAAAACAACCCGGAAAACTTTCGAACTCATTACCCACATCACTTACATTGTGAACATTATCAACCCACTAGGGATATTGCAATAAAAGTTAGGGAGGAAATGCGATTCATAATCAACCTCATTCTTGATCGCCTCAATACCATCACTCATCAAAACATCCATCCATAACCTTATGCAAGCATGGAAGGAATCCTCATTACTATTTTCTATTATTAGTATTTTTATTTTG
This sequence comes from Chrysanthemum lavandulifolium, assembly GCA_022545495.1. Classification (NCBI taxonomy): domain Eukaryota; kingdom Viridiplantae; phylum Streptophyta; class Magnoliopsida; order Asterales; family Asteraceae; genus Chrysanthemum; species Chrysanthemum lavandulifolium. Next base: position 35,672,022 of record CM040238.1, on the reverse strand, counting down.
AGTTATTTTCAAGAACAAGTCTTGTTTTTATTTTTACATGCTTGTATGTGGCATAAATACCACTACACTTTGTTGTTTTATTACAAGGCCTTGTTTACATACCTTGGCTCCCAATCTTGATTCTCGTTAATCACAAGATTGCCTAAGCATGTTACTAACATTTCTCTTTGTAGGATTTTTTTTAAAATTTTTTCTTCACTTGACGCCCCAAACTAGGGGGAGCTACCGTCAAGGGGGAGTAAGCGATACGTGGACCAGTTTTCCACAATTTATTTCTTCGAGGGGTTAAATTTTTGTTTCGACAAAAGGGGGAGAAGAAGTAAAACTTAGGGCTTTCAAAACATACATCTAATCTTACATTTTACTCATCATAACATTATGTTTTGTCATCAACAAAAGGGGGAGATTGTTAATACAAATAAACCGTAAAAACGTTTATTAATATTTTGCGATCTCTTTGTGTTTTGTTGATAACAAAGATAATGTTATCATAAGTAAAATTATAAGGATACATGTTATTTTTGTAAAGCATTTTCATATAGCCATTTAAATACAAAAATGTTGTAATTAATCACTTGTTGTAATAGTTTATTAGGATGGGTAAAAACCACAACCCATGGATCATAACCCATGGTATTGACCCATACCCATTTGACTAGATACAATGTATTCTTTAGATACATTGAATCTAAAGGAATACCCATGGACCAACCCATAACCAAAAAACCCATGGGCAAAGAGGAGCGTCCCACGGATCCCTACGATTACACTAGACGGATCCCTTGTAGGAGGGATCCGTGGGATCCGGGGAACAGTGGCATTGCCTATAAATAGAGAGACATTTCTTCATTATAACTCACCCTTCTTCTTCCTAAATCTCTCATACACTCTCACTCTCTTCTAACATATAGATCACTTGATCCAGAGAGTTGTTCTTCTTTCTTTCTATTTATGATTCTCATATAGGTCCTTCTCTAAGGCGAGATCACGAGCTCACTACAAGTCATCCAAGCAAGGGGTCCTTGACTGATTTGTTCCTCCACAAGATTTCTATAGCAAAGATCTTGTACTTGATATTTCATATACTTGTTGTGTAATAGTCGTGTTGGTTTGGTCCACCGTGTTACGGACTCGGTAGTTAGCTTTGTACCGAAAAAAGGTGTAAGCAACGTTGTGAAGGCTTCTCATGAAGTTGAAGGAGTTTGTTGACATAGTGCTTGAACTCTCGAGTAGGTGACTCTGAGTGGAGTAGGAGCAAGGAAGGTTTCCTTGTAGCGAACCACTATAAATCGGTTGTGTCATTTCTATCCCTTGCTTTACTTTATTTACTTGCTTTATCATTAGATATATACTTTCTCTACATCCATACGATCTCACATATTATCGAATCTAAAGTTTTTGAAACTAACTTAAAATCGACAAAACTATTCAACCCCCCTTCTAGTTTTCCACAGTAAAGAAACCCTAAATGAAAGTATTGCAAGCATTTTTGTAATTTCTCTGCTTTGACGAGAAGCTCCCCTTTGTGGAAAACTAGAAGGGAGGGGGGGTTTGAATTGTTTTACCGATTAAAACTTCGTTTGAAATTATTTAGATCGACTTATGTCAAGCTATTTAATGTGTATGTTGGATAATGATAGATAAACATATAAGTAAGTAATGCAAAGATAAAGAGTGAAGAAACACAAAACCACGACACGAGTATTTATAGTGGTTCAGCTACAAGGACACCTTCCTTGCCCTACTCCACTTCCCGAATACCCCACTCGAGAGTTTGTAAGCACTACACAACACAAGCTCCTAAATGTGGCAGAGAAGCCTTCACAACATCGCCTACTCTTTATCCGGTACAAGGCTAGACACCGAGTTCTTTCACGAGGTAGAACCAAACCTATCACAACGTCGCCTACACTTTATCCGGTACAAGGCTAGATACCGAGTTCCATTACAAAGGAGGAACTACTACCCAACACTACACCACAACACAACTACCCCAAAGGAGACACACTCCTTGTTACAACACTAGAGGAATATCAATATCGACGCTCCAGAACATTCAAGCTTTGTCACACAAGCTCGCCACTTGTGAATGGCGCATCGTAACAAGCTTAAACCGTCAGAACGAACTCAATGAAGATCCGAGGAGTATAGGGTCTCCCGGTCGTTATGTCCCAAATGAGCTATGCAATGGATCAATCAACGTCTAGTGATCGAGAAATTTGAACGATAAAGGGATTTGAGATTATTATGACTACGTAAATACCAAACAAATACAAAGGCTAAAATGCAAATGAGAGGAAATTAAAAGATAAAACCTATTAAATAAACGCTATCACTAAAATTAAAATGATGTTTTGTTTTTATGTATTTACTAAACCGAAATTAAAATCTCGCGACGTCAACTAAAAACGTGAAACTAATTCAATATTAACCCTAAAATATGAAAATGATGTTTTACAAACCTAATGATAAAAGAAACTTTTAGAAAAGAAAATTATTTTTTAAGATTAATTATCTAATTAAAACTATTTTTAACTATTAATTAATTACCTAAAATACAAGAAAATAGGAAATTAGGCTAGAAAATGAGATTAAAACTTGGAAAAGTCTAAAATATCAAAATAGACTTTTCAAAACTATTTTTGTATTTTTATGACTATTTATCTATTTTCTAGGAATTTTAAACTATTAAAAACTAATTAAATCACTAAAAATTACCAAATGAACTATGAAAAATATGGAAAATTACTTTTTTCACTTTTTATAATTATCTAAACTTAAGAAAAATGAAAACCTATTTTTTTGAACTTTTTCTGAATTTTTTGTATTAAATGCTATTTAAAATGCTAAAAAACTAATTTAAAATAAGAAAAATAGCAAAACAGCTTATAAAAATCTGAAAATTTCAGGGAAACTCTAAAATAATATTAAGAAGCTATGAAAATTGGAAAAACAGTATGTTATGCGGAGAAAATTGAAACTGATGAATCAAGTGCTTATTGAAATAAGCACTTGATAAGCAAATGAGCAAAACAAGCAATCCACTGAAAACAGGAACTATGATTAACTAAAAGTGACCAAATGAAAACTCAAATCAACAAGCTACAATTACTGAATAACAGAATACAACAGATTTGATGTTTTTGATATTAAGCTAAAAACAGAAATGGTGTCAACTTGCAGTCAACAAATAAGCACCCAAATAAGCTACAAACTAAAAACCAATTGTTGATACCTAAACTAGACCTAAGTAGCTATCTATGACCAAAATACCAGCCTTTGACAAGCTTTAATAAGCACTGTGCAAGCTTGTCCAAAAACTGAGAAATCCACTCAGTATTAACTGAGTTGGTGCAGGGCACCAGAGGACTGTTTTGAGCTTATGCTCAAGCTTATCCAAAAGGCAAAAGCTAAAACCAGATGTGAGGTCCTATAGACCTCCTAGTAGACTACTTATAACCAAAAATTCAGACCTTGGAAAGCTTTAATAAGATCTGTGCACAATCTGCAAGATCTGCAAAAACCAACTTTGAAACAGTTTGACTTTTTGAAAACCAGTTACCAGTTGACTTTGGTGAAGTTTAGATCCAATTTAATGACTGATATTGATCTCTTTTGATGAAATGAGAATGAAGCAAGCTTTGTTTAGGACTTTTAAGCACAAAATAAGGTTTTGTAATTCAAAATCCACAACAGATCACTTAATAAGACAGATTTCAAGAGATATTGACTTTTAATGTTTTACATGCAAAAACTTGGACAGATATGAACTAATTTGAGTCACACAAACATAGACCAACAATTATCATACAATGAACAGACTTTTTAAACAGGTTACACTACAAACCAAACACCCCTTTAACTTCTAATTTGTAATCAAAACTAATCTAATATCTAATCTAGCTAGTTTTATTGATCAAACTAGGTTATGCTAACTTAATGAACACAGAATGAACAAGTTTTAAGAGGTTATAGCCACAAGCACAGTGAATGCAAGAATCTTGAGAATCACTTACAATAGGTCCAATAGCCACTATGGCTAGCCAATACTGAAACCAAGAACACTATCCTATACAAATCAACCCACTGCTTCCATTTCAACCCATTTCCAGCTTTGAACCAAACAATTCCATCTCTGTACCTATTTTGCTTCTTGCTTTTACTTTTGTTGACCAGTTGTCAAAGTTGTATGAATTGTGCAAATAAGCTTATACAAAGCTTTAACAAGCTTATTAGAGCTTGTTTAAGCTTGAAAGTAGACTGCTAACAGATTTGACAATGAATTTGATATTGAGAAAATGCAACAGTAAGCAAAAAAAAATGGAAACTGAACTTGACTGAGATTGATACTTAATTATAATTGAAATACACTGGAATGCCTTTTCTGAGTACAAATAAACTTTAAAACATAACTGGAAACTACTTAAGATGCTACAAGCTTAAAAACGACATATATATTTAAAAAAACTAAAAACTAACTACCCTACTTGCTTCCCCTTGGCTCTTTTTATGCTCCAAAGCTCTTCTCTCTCTCTTCTGGGTGGATCCCAGCATCAATCTGAGCCGTTGATTGTCTTAAGCTCATCTTAGCCACAGATTTGGTTTTGGCGCCAAATTCGGTTTGGATATTGGGACGTGGAAAGGATGCATTAAATGCATTTGTGTGGGTAGTGAGGTGGGGGAACAATGGGTGAAGTAGAGTGGTTTTGGTGGCTAGAGGTGGGAGCAGACAGAGTGTGTCGGGGGACAGGGAAGGCGGGTATATTATTTAAATTGTTGGGTTTTGGGTTGGTCGGGTTGTGGGTAAAGGACCGGTAAAGAGAATTGGGCCAGGGGTTTGGTTTTGGGCTTGGGTTAACAATTAGGGTCCGGTTAGGTTTTAGGATTAATAATAAATCCATGTTAAACACTAGGGACCATTTGTGTAATTCTGAAATTCAAGGGACCCAACCTGTAACTTATGAATAGTAGTCAAAGGACTAGACTTGCCAAGTTTACTAATCCAAGGTTTGATTTTGACATTTTTGAAAATTTCCAAGGACTAGTTTTGAACATTTTGGATTTTCAGGGACTAAACTGTAATTTTCTCAAAACTTTTAGATTTTTCACCAAAGGACTAAATATGATAATTTATGATTTTAAAAGGACCTTTGGTGACTTTTCTTTGAAATTTTGGCTCGTGGACTATTTTGACAATTTTATAAACTTGGGGACTAAAGCGCAATTTTGCAAATTTGATATATTTTCATCCGATTTTGATATTTTTGCATTTAAAACACATAAAACACTGATTTGTGATATTTTGATCATTTTGATGTGTTTCGAGTGTTTTCGATGATTTTGCAGTTTATTTTGTACAAAAATGATGAGTATTTACACACTCATCAATATCCTTTAACCCAAACTATCTATCATGTACATCGATGCACTATACCGAATGTACACCCTTGGCATCTTTCAATAATTCCTTTGACACAACCCTTCAGCACCTTTCGCTAATGCCTTCAACAAAAAAAATCTATGAAGGGAGGAAAGAACTATCAACAAGATACACTTCAGTGGTCTTGATGATGACGAAGCTTAGCAACTCATGAGGTTATGAAAAGTGTGTGGGGATGGTGAGATGTATGGAATGTTGTGTGGTTTATCAAGGTAAGGGTATAATGCATGTCTTCTATATGATTAGGAATATTCATATAAATAAACTTGGTTCTTATCTTCTTGTATTGCAAATCTGTAGTTGATTAGGAAAAAAAATATTGTGTGTCGTGTATATTGTGAAGGAATAGCCAAAGAAAACGTATGGAGGGATTTAGGAAAAAGAAAACAAGTCAATTAAATGCTTATGACACAAATTAGGCAAGTTAAAATTTAATTATTAGATAATCTTAGGTTAAATGTGTAACACCCCGCCTTATAGACCACAATATTATCCGCTTTGCTGTAGGCTCACGGCTTTGCTTTTTTGGCCCTCGTGTGAAGACTTCCCGGTAGGTCACCCAAGGCTAGTACTACTCTCACACGAGCACACTTAACCGTATGGGCGATTAACCGTTAGACCACAAAACACGTTGTTGTCGTATAAGGCGAATGTTACCTTATATCCCAGCATCACTCCAAGTCCCGACCAATGTGGGATTTGCCTAGGGTGTTACATTCACCCTCTTAGGGGAATGCCATCCTGAGATTCAAGTTGGGTAACAACCTGGTGTAAGGGACTCATCGTCCTCGAACGACGATAATGTTTGCCCCATATCCTGAACGGCTTGAACCTGGCTCTGATACCACCTGTAACACCCCGCCTTATGGACCACAATATTGTCTGCTTTGCCTTAGGCTCACGACTTTGATTTTGTGGCCCTTGTGTGAAGACTTCTTGGCAGGTCACCCAAGCCAGTACTACTCTCACACGAGCACACGTAACCTTATGTGCGATTAACCATTAGACCACAAAATGCGTTGTTGTCGTATAAGGAGAATGTTACCTTATGTCCCAGCATCACTCCAAGTCCCGGCCAATGTGGGAGTTGCCTAGCGTGTTACAAAGCCGTGAGCCTACGGCAAAGCGGACAATATTGTTGTCTATAAGGCGGGGTGTTACATTATGTCCCAGCATCACTCCAAGTCCCGGCCAATGTGGGATTTACCTAGGGTGTTACAAACTGACATATTAGTTTAATTATTACATAACATAAGGTTTGAATACTTATTCATATTCATAATCACATGGAGGAGACAATGCTTTATCAGGGTACTTCTTCTGGTAAGATGATCCAGAATCATGATTAGACTGTCGACTACGATCTCACCACGAATCTCTAACAATAATCACTCTGCCTATCCGAACCACGCCGATCATAACTCCTCTGCTCTTACGGACCTCATCTATCTGAACCACGTTGTAAAACCCTAAAAATCGTGAACGTGTTAAATGACCATTTTACCCTCAAGTAATAACTGTGAAATTCGTGAAACGCGTCAAGCTCGTTATATTCATTAAACTCTTAACTCGTAAATAACTTATGCAAGTAAATTTTTAGTCTACTTTCATTTCTTGTCTATGAATAAAAAATCTCACACATTATGATATTACTTGACTATTTTATGTACAAAATTACTAACAAAATTTAAACTAAATAATATAACTAATCAAATAAAGTAAATATGGTAAATGGAAGAAATTGATTTTTGTCATGAAACCTCCCTTATTTTTGAGCCGTGTGTCCCTCCCCCTCGATCCCATATTCACGTTTCTTTTACCATCATTGTACTGATTCCAAAAACAAAACAAAAAAACAAAAAAAAACCTTAATCACCCCTAAACCAAAAGAAACGGCAAAAAGAAAACCCCATCTTCTTCTCCATCAATTCTGTGGACAACAAGAGATTCAAAGATGATGTTGGAGGCTTCGTGTAGGGGCTGTAATCATGGGTATTGGTGCGAGGGCTGCTTGGTTTGTGACGTGGTTGAGACCTCCTGCTGGTCGTGGGTTCCTAGGGCACAAAGGAAGGTCGTTTGTTTCAAGCCTTGTTCTCTCCCTCTCTTTCACGAAAAGATTCATTGAAGAAGATACGACGTTGCTTCCCGGTGTTACTTTCCCGTTTGTTTTCATTTCGTTGCTAAGGTACATATATTCTATCCCTTTTCAGTAGGGATTTCTCATGACATTTCGATCCTTGACTTTACTTCACTTATGATACCCTTGATATGATTCCCTTTACTGTGATCCTTTGATATGATTCTGTTCGCTATGATATTCGTTTGTTATGATTATGAATCTTATGATTATGAACCTTACGATTATGAACCATCTGATTGTGAACCATCTGATTATGAACCTTCTGATTTTGGACTTTTGATTATGAACATCTGATTATGAACCTATTTTATGGAACTCTATTATGAACGTTTGATGTCTGAACCTCTGATATGAACCTTTGACTTCTGAACCTTTGATATGAACCCTTATGATATGATTATGCTTTGACCCTTCAGTTTGATACCCGAGCCAATTATGTTTCCTAGTCATGGAGGTACCATGACCATGTCATTGATGCACCAATGGCATGACTCCAGTGTGTACGAGTGATGTTACACACCGTCCCCTTTATGTTATATGATTATGAGCTCAAGATATATGTTTGGCCACTATGTTTCCGCGGGGGCATATGGATGCATCCTAGATATGTTTTGATATGGTATGATATGATATGATATGATATGATATGATTTATATGGTGAATGATGTCGTGTGCAATACGCATCTTCACAGTCTGGGAGCTAGCTACTCCATTGGTTACTGAGGTCTCCCCTCCTATTATATATGGTATTCCAAGGTCACCCCTCCGAATATAATGGTTACTTATGATATGATATGATATGATATGTTTCGGGCTCGTGGTAGATTTCTGACAACCCTTACACTTTTGATATACCTATATTGTACCTTTTGTATTCCCCAATGCACCATATTCTGTGTTACTTGTTCATTACTCAGTACTCTTATATGACTCACTCTACTACCATGCTTTATTTCATTGCATTGATCTGTCATACTCTTATTCTGTTACTTCAGACTACCATTCCATTCATGTACGGGTTATTATATGATTATTGAGTTTGTTTATGCTTTTACATGTTTATGTGACTACTGCTTACCATGCTACGATATGATTAATATGCGATTATGTGATTCACCTACTGTCATCAGATTATATGTTATCTTACTGTTAAGTGACCCCTTTGATCTGTGTGGTGACCATGCTAATATGAAATCGATTGTTTTGTATGTTTATTATGTACTCTCCATTTAGTTAATCTCGTGGACTTTGACTATCCGATAGTATCTTTATCTGCTTGTTGTTGACCTGCCATGTTTGCATTTCTATTTATGCTACGTTTTGATTGGGTAAATGGTTCAACTTGTGACGTCTGGCTTGTTAATTTGTTTAGTTGCCCTGCTATGTCTTTAATTCATTCAATTATATCGATATACTGTATTCCTACTTGTTACGTGTGACTGCCATGTGTTGATTCTTGTTAGTAATTCTCCGTTATGATCTTTGGTTATGTTTTCAACTAAGGGTTTTTGACATGTGTGATTGCCATGCTCACTTACTAATTAATTTGCTTCCGCTTGCCTTTAGATTTCTGTTTGACTTGTATGTCTTCTGATTTCCTGAATTGATTGTATGCCATATATATGTTGTGTGCTTACGATGTTTACTATGCTTGCTTATGTTTCTGTACTTGTATGCCTGGTTTGTATGTGCTGGTATATATGTCATCGATGCTTTGCTTTGCTTCGTTCTCCTTGTTATCCGTTTCTTTTGGATATCTATATAATTGTGTTATGCAGGATCCTCCTTGACTCATTGTTTCCCTTTCGTTGCGACCTTGTTATCAGTTCCTTATTGCATTTCGCATTTCGATTTTATTTAGCTTTTGTTTTGTTATATCTTCTCTTTGGGCTTTTAAGCTCACCGATTTCTTTTCCTACTGCGGGTTTTAGGTTTGAAGATGGGCTTGATGGTGAGAGTCGAGAAAATATCCGAGTGGGCCAACCCTAGTACCTTATTACCTTGGGACTTATTTTGAAGAACTTTTGTTTTGGGATTTTATTTCATTTTGGATATTGTATTTTCCTTGTCAGTCATTTGTGTATATGATTTGATACCTCATTTTAAGGCTTCCGTTTGTAAAGATTTCATTTGTATGTTCTGATATGACACCAGAATGTGGCACTTCTACCCTTGCCGGGTTGGGGTGTTACACACGTTGATCATAAATCCTCTTCTCATAATCTTTCCGAGAACTCACTTCTGCTGTTCATATTATGTTCCCATCCCTCCTCCTCTTATTATCCTTAGACCTGTCGCGTAGAATCTCGCTGTTCCGAGCCGCATTCACAACCTAAGCAACATCCTTGAACTTAGTATTCATGATAACGTCCAAAACCCAGTCATTCAACGCGCATTTAAAATGCTTTGCCTGATCTTCTTGAGTACCAGCCTTAGTCCCCAAAAACCCAGATAACCTGAGGAATATCTTCATGAATTCACCACTGGTCTCATTCTCTTTCTGAAGAATCGTGTGATATTCCATCTCGTACTTCTACTGTTCAAACTTGGTAAAATATTGCAGAAAAAATATCTTACGGAACTCACTCCATGGTAGTGCAGATGCATAAGCGTCGCCTCCCTTAGCTTGCTTGTGTGCCTTCCACCAATTTAAGGCATCCCTTTTTAACTTGTAGCCAGCCAGCCTAGACTTGAACTCATCCACACAACCCAACACTTCAAAAATCTTCTCAACATGGGCAATCCAGTTCTCAACTTCGACTAGAGTAATGGCAGAGCGAAACGATTGAGGTTTCTGCTTTACAAACCTCTCTAACCAAACATGCATGGTGGGAGGAGCATCCCCACCAAAACCACCAGAAGTCCATGTCTGAAAAATCTAAATCGATGATTACAGCGGTGAGATCGGTAACATGGCTTGAACAGCAAGAACAAAGAACATTAAAAGCAGCATCACCTCAAGGTAGGGGATAATAATGCGTATTCACCATCTAAAAGATCAATAAACGAAACAATGAAGACAAATCATAGGTTAAGATCAAGTATGAAAGAAAATGAATAATGCAAAAGGAAGCCTAATTTTTACTCAATCCTCACAGGTCGTAACCCTAAGCTCTACAGAGCGAAACCCAGACTCTGATACCATAATTGTAACACCCCAACCTGACAAGGGTCAAAATGTCACATCATGGTGTCAATCAGAACATAATAAACGTAAGCGGAAGTCTTAAATAAATAAAAATACAAGTCATGAAACAAATAAACTTCTAGAGAATACAAATCAACTCCAATTCTACAACGAAAAGAAATAATCAAAACATAAATCTCAAACTGATTCCAAATGACAAGGAAAGCTAAGGTTGGTTTGGTCCATTAAAAGCTCCTACCCCCATCTCTCAATCCCAGCATCCCGCTTAATACCTGCCGCAGAGAAAAGAAAAAATGCGGTTGAGCTAATACTCAGTGAACAAATATAAGTAATGAAAAGCAATAAGTCAAAAATGAATAAGCAAAACAAATTCAAAGAAAAACTGCTGAACAAGATGTTAAATTAAATAAGGACTGAATATGGTATTAATGAAAAATCAAAGGGTTATGAAGAAATAATAATGGAATTTTTAAGGAATTGCCCAAGTGCCTAAACATGATACATGAATAGACCAAAAAAATCAAAACAAACATTTCACATCATATCATAATAAAGCATAGCAAATGTGATCAACTCCCATAAGTGTATGTCACACACACATATATCTGAACTGAGTACCTAGGATGCATCCATATGCTCCCTACAAAGTATACATCATACATAACCATACACCTACTTTTGGCAAATATACTTACGTATAGAATCATAGTCATAATTAAATGCTAGCACAAAAGGGAATGTTGTGGACAAAAACACACCTCCATATATAGCATCATGCCATTGGTGCCTAAATGACATGGCCATGGTACCTCCATGGCTAGTTAGTACCTTGAGCAATGGATTAGGTCAAACAATATAATTAAATATAGGGTAACGATCAAGGGTTGTTCATCAAAGATAATATGAAAATGAAATGGACTGAATAAACACCAATCAGCATAATCAAACGAATATTGTAGAAAAGAAATCATTTCAAATGGGATCACAAACGAATATCATAACAAATGAAATAAAATCAAAGATCAAGAGTCATGAGAAACCCTTACTGATAAAGGGCAGAATATCTGTACCTTAGCAAATGAAAAGATAACAAATGGAAAAGTGAGCACAAGGAAACAACGTCTTCTTCAACGAATCTACATTAATTTAATAGCCATTTATCATTTAGGAGTCTATTTATTATTTATAAGTCCATTTATCCTTTCATAACGTAATTGATAATTGTCTTTAATGATATTTATATACCTAATATTATATTAACATGATTAGGGTTTAAATTAAATGTAGTCAAAACATAGGTTTTTAGGTGTTTCTCGAATATTGTTAGTGATAACGCTACACGCGTCGTTCGGGGTCAAAGGAATTTCCTTTTCGTCGAGCAAGTTTTTCAACACCCTAGGCGTTGAACCTAATCGTTGTAGTGTAGTATTAGGGTAAGCCACGGAGTTGATATCGTTCTCTAGGGAATAGGAATGCTAGTGAGGAGTTACTACGCTAAGGTTGGGGTTGAGGAAGATTTTTTTTATCTTTTTATGTTTTTAGGAAATGGAAAAGTACGAATCTCGGGTTTAGATTTGGGGTTGGTATTTCACCGATTACTCTACTATCTAATTATCTAATTAACTAAGGTGAGGGTAGTCTATGTCTAATTATTGTGTGCGCGTATGATGATTTAAAGATGTGTTTACCTAGATGCTACTACTCCCTGGTTATCTTTTATTGATGGTTGAATTGTCACGTCCTTATTCTTAACGCGTTGTGTTTTCTAAGGTCGTAAGGTGTGCATTCCCTAACTCTTTGAAGTCACCTTTAAGTGTAGTAAACGAAATCCACTAAGTCATTCATAAACTAACATTGAGGTTATCTTTGGGTTTAGTAAACGAAATCCACTAAGTCATTCATAAACTATCAAAGATTTATCAAGTATTAAACACAACGATATCCAAGTCGCACTCCTAAGCCAATTACCATTAAGATAAGAGACAACCTAACAATAATTAACAACTAGGTTTCATATATCTAAGCAAACACACAAGTAATTTAGCCGGACATGGTAAACATGCAAGCATACACACAATCAATTGAAGACATAATTGAATTAATGAAGTAAAATGCTTATCTTGATGTAAGATAGGGTTTGGAACCCTAAAATACTATACAAGACAGCCTTGGTTTGGTTTAGCTTTTTACTCCAAAAGACTACACACTGAAAACTAAAAAATTCGGATTCTATATTTAAGATTACAATCTCGACGGCGTCACTTTATGAATTGTGGCCGCCGGTCGCTGTCATTAGGGTTTCGTCTTGGCCACGTTAGTCTTGCTAAGGCGCCACCTTATGCTTGTGTGCCGTCCCTTCGCCTCGGCGCCGTCGGATCAAATCTAGGCCGTCGAGTTGCGACGACCTACTCTTTTAAAGCCCGACACCGTCGCTTGAAAATAAGCAATTTAGCTCTCGAGCCGTCACAAAAGTGATGCGACGGCGTCACAGATAACACTGACTCCGTCCCCTTGTGTTTCAAAGACTTGAGTGTCTCGATTCTTGACTTTGGCCATTTTCTTCAGATATCCGCCTTTTCGTCCAAATAAGTGCCATTCCAGCAATTTTCCTTCAAGAGACCTAAAAGTGAAAAGGAACGATATTAAGTAATAACGGATACAAAAGTGATCAAATAAGAGCTTAAACGACCTCTAAAAAGGTACATTTTAAAACCTTATCAAATATCCCTACACTTGGTATTTGCTTGTCCTCAAGCAAATATGTTTTTAGCCAATTAATTTATAAGTTAGGGTCATGAAGCATTGGTTTAAAACAATCCACAACACATATAAGCCCAAGAAAGTCATAACAAGCACGGAATTACATACTAGCACCTCACATGGGGTGTTTGGATACTCACATCTCTCGGTGTATATGAAATATAACAAGTTGGAAATGGAAGATAAACACTCATTAACCGGTCCTAGTACATAGATTACCATAGGCTTGAGAATAGATCAAACCTCCATCGCTTTGGCGTAAGCACCTAGGAAAGACTATCAAAGAGGTCTTTTAAAGGGTTGTAATGTTAGGCTTACGGTAGGGAAACAAAGGGTTTGGTGGGATAGGCTATTTAGTGGTGGCAAGTCAAAAATCTTTATGTTACAAGCATATGAAGAATGGTGTTGCTAAGCCAAGACTCGGCACTCTAAACTCTAGATAACTGAAACAAACAAACATGAATTTAAAGATAGATGTAGGATGGTAGCCCGTATGTTTGTTTGTTTGTTTGTTTGTTTTTTTTTTCATACACTTTTACTCTACCATCCTCTACGGTAACATCAAAATGATAGGGATTTATAGGCACATCCCTACACTTGAGTTTTTATTACTCTAACACTAATTTGACCCGAATTGAAAAGATCAAAACACTTGGAGTACATTATTACGCAAATAAAGGGAATTTGAATTTAACGTTCCCTTCCCGTCATTTCATAAACTTTAACTTTTCCCATGAGTCCCAATCGTCCCAAAACTGTATACAAAGGATATGACTCGACTTTGCAACTCATGCAAGCAACTAGATAATTGAACTAAGGGTTTTAGGGTGATAACAATAATGCACTAAAAGTGAGTGCATACAAGGTAGGCTAAGGCGATTTGGGTGTACATTTGGGGTGGGGTGTAAACAATGCTCTTCATTGATATTCGGAAAACCGAAACATCACGAGAACCGCGAAAAGGATAGGCTCGAGAGGTTAACTAGGGTATCGTGTACTAAAGATGAGTACAACGCAAGGGTGTGGGGGAATTACTCAACTGATGTGGAAGAAATAATTATATTACGGGTATCAAACAAGGGTTATCCAAATGCCTCTTATCATTTAGTTATTCCTAACTACACAAGTGTAGTCTTACTAGCGATCTCGGAATGCATCACAAAACAAGTTCTAGAATCTAATATACTACCGGTTCGCACACTAAGCATTAAAGATGAATGCTTTAATTCCTACTAATCTAAGGGCGATCCTCACATTTTGGGTGGAATTTAAGTGGTAAAGGGTTTTTGTGCTAGTCATATAATTACCTATTCATGAGACGCTTTTGTTAAGACTAATGGCCCACTCCTACATGTCATGAAAAATTTTAAATTTGGTGCCAAAATTACCCTAACCGACATTTTCTCATGGTTTATTACACAAATACAATTGGACAAAGCAAATAATCAAGGATAAGCATAGTTTCAAAGTTCCCGTTTTATTTTCCCTCCCTACACTTAAACTAAACATTGTCCCCAATATTCCCCGAAAGTATCAAAGTTATGATAATAGAAGGTAATGAAAAACGAAAGAAACTAATACTCCCCTGATTAGCTCGGTAGGATCCGTGTAAAGTGGTGGTTAAATCCTTTCCAAGAAGAATGCATGCGTGAAAAGCTCCTTCCAATCTTATGTATCTTCTTCTTAGTAAATTAAACCTGCACGCTTGAAGAAAACAAACGAAACCTTCGCGTAAAATAGGCTGTAATAATATATATGACTCTACTAAAGTAGGATATAATGCTTGTGGAATGGATGTATATGCAAATTTCGGAAAATTAAGACCGAAAATTCCAAAATTTATAAGTAGCTCGAGAAAATGAGAAAAAGTAATCTGTTGTTTTACTCCTTCTCGATCGCCGTCAAAGTTATCCCGACAAAAAGCGGTCTCATGATTTTCCGGAAAATTTACATCTTTAGAATCGGAAAAATTTTCGCAAAACATCCATTATGACTCGATACAAGCATTTGACTCGAACAAACACACATATATATCTTTTAATTAATTGCAATTCTCATGCTCACGTTTCTTTTGAAAACGTGTGTAATCCTCCCTACACTTATCCTTTATGTAAAATACCTTTATATGCAATTAAGACGAGGTTAAAAACAAAATAAAGCATTTTTACAAATTTAAACATGAGAATAAGCAATCAATAAAAGATATATGACACTAACAAGCAAACAATTAAGCATGGGTTGCCTCCCACGAAGCGCTTTTCTTTATTTATGAGTCTTGTAGCTAGACTCGTAGTCGTGCCCCTACGTGACTTCATTACCGTCATCTCCTTCCTCGTGACGGTCTCTATTGGGGGATTCCATGTTGTAAAAGTGCCCTATGATGCACCTTTCTAAGAGGTCGTCCTCTCCCCAATTGGTCCTATATTTCGGTCCTAAGTTCAAGCAATCCTTATAGAATCCGAAAATCTTGGCCATAACATAATCTACCCTTTTCCTTATCCTCATTATTCCTATAATAGACCGATAGTTTAAGTTCCTTTTCATCATTGGAGTGATGAAAACTTCTCAATCTTAAACGGCATTTGGTAAGCTACATCATCGGTCTCATCCTTGAATCGCACTATTCCTAATGAGGATCATAAGTCATCCGGTGTTTTCTATGAAAGGTTTTCCTAGAATAACGTGGGACAAGCTAGGATCTATGGCCGTGCTAATATCATCCACAATTATGAAGTCCGTAGGAAACGTGAAACTACCTACATAAACGGGCAATCCCTTAATTCTACGAAGAAAATTACACCTAACCCTAGGATTATCGGGGTCTTTCCTAGTTGGGATAGGCTTCTTCATTACCCAATTATAGTAGGTGCTAGTCATTATGTTTATTGTGATTTGCGGTCAACGTAGGCCTTTGCCACGAAAAGGTGTCCTATGCAACATGGTATGTTAAGATTCCAAGGGTTCCCAAACTTGATTCTAGGACTTTTCCTAACATACATGTGACGGAGGTCACGCACTAAGTGAGGGTGGCGAGATAGCTCTTCTTCCGTAGGAAATTTATTGAAATAGTCATTGTCTACTTCATCTACTTCCTTGGTTGTTTCATTATCCTCAAGTATATGGTCCTCTTCGTCATTTGTTCTATTAGGTTTCACTAAGGTGATGGTATTGACGAATTGGACGTGTTTAGCTAACTTACTTGGGTCCTTAATCTCTACACCGGAAGGCTCGGGAGTTGAGATAGCATTAACCTTCCTATCACTATTGGTCATGGCTTTCAAGAGGTTATTTATCTTCCTATCCATCTCGGCTTGTTGTTGGTTAAAACGGTCTAAGAGCTTAGCTATTTGAGCTTCTTGGGATGCGACTAGGTGTTGCAACATCCCCTCAATGTTTTGTTGGTTAGGGCCATGAGATGGGGGCCATGAGAAATCATTGGAAGTGAATTCTTTGGTTTGTCCCCAATAGAAGCCGGGCTTGCTCTTCAATGCTTCTCGGGTATCATTGAAATTCCTAGGTCCGGGTGTTGTAGGGAATCTTCCTCCCGTTCTATTAATACGCGAGGATGCGTAGTCAACGGAAGCATGTTCGGGGAATTGGGTGCAAGTGCGCATTTTATGAGGATCACTACACGGCTCACACGAGGAAGAAACTTTGTTCACATGGCGTGAAGACTTAGGATTTTTGTAGGAACTCATTAGGAATTTAACTTGATCTTCAAGTTCGAGCATCCTACGGTCGGAAGGTTGTGAGTCAATGGGAGGCAAGGAGATTGCCTTAACGGTTTTGGGCAGCTCACGGGGGTCATTCCAACTTTCGTTGTCATAGAGAGCAAGGTCCTCTATTATACCCCATGATTCTTCCGCGGTGAGATCACTAAGTTTTCCACCGCCGCTTGGTCAATGGATCGCTTTGTGGGAAGTTGACATGATCATAAAAGAGTTGGACTTGGAGCCAAAGATCAATGCCGTGATGAGGGACTTTATGAAGTAAGTCCTTGAATCGAGTCCATGCTTCCTAGAGATTCACCTTGACGTTGTTGGAACATCAAGATGTCATTCCTAAGCTTAGTGGTTCTCCCGGTGGGAAAAATTGAGCAAGGAAGCGAGAGGTGAGATCATCCCAACTTGAGATGGAGTCGGCGGAAGTCGCTCAAGCCAATTACTAGCTTGGTCCCGTAGAGAGAATTGGAAGAGACGCAGATCGTGGTCTCCGAGTAGTAGCATCAAGGTCGATGGAATCGACAATTTTAAGGAAATCCTTAAGATCTTGATTAGGATCTTGAATGAAGTCCATGGAATGCACATCCATTTTGCACCAACCGGATGGTGTCGGATCGCAGGCCGTAGTTTGGGCTTGATCGGGAAGCTCAATGGTGTTCCTATAGCCTAGGTGGCTTGGTCTCGAGTATTCACCAAGAGTACGGGCTCTTGGCGGGTCATTTGGTGGTAGGTTGATGAATGGTGGTTGGTTATCACCTTCCATGATGAAAAGTGATGGGATTGCGAACAAAGGTCACGAAGAAGGGGATAGACTATGAGAAAGCTAAAATGAGAAAAATTACTTGATAGGAATCAAGCAAAGAAACCTAAACGAGGTGGACTACTAACTAGCTATTCTATTCCCGCGTGGCGCCAAAAACTTGATAACGCTACACGCGTCATTCGGGGTCAAAGGAACTTCCTTTTAAATCGAGCAAGTTTTTCAACACCCTAGGCGATGAACCTAATCGTTGTAGTGTAGTATTAGGGTAAGCCACGGATTTGATATCGTTCTCTAGGAGAATAGGAATGCTAGTGAGAAGTTACTACGCTAAGGTTGGGGTTGAGGAAGATTATTTTTATCTTTTATGTTTTTAGGAAATGGAAAGGTACGAATCTCGGGGTTTAGATTTGGGGGTTGGTATTTCTACCGATTACTCTACTATCTAATTATCTAATTAACTAAGGTGAGGGTAGTCTATGTCTAATTATTGTGTGCTCGTATGATGATTTAAAGATGTGTTTACCTAGATGCTACTACTCCCTAGTTATCTCCTATTGATGGTTGAATTATCACGTCCTTATTCTTAACGCGTTGTGTTTTCTAAGGTCGTAAGGTGTGCATTCCCTAACTCTTTGAAGTCACCTTTAAGTGTAGTAAACGAAATCCACTAAGTCATTCATAAACTAACTTTGAGGTTATCTTTGGGTTTAGTAAACGAAATCCACTAAGTCATTCATAAACTATCAAAGATTTATCAAGTATTAAACACAACGATAGCCTAGTCGCACTCCTAAGCCAATTACAATTAAGATAAGAGACAACCTAACAATAATTAACAACTAGGTTTCATATATCTAAGCAAACACACAAGTAATTTAGCCGGACATGGTAAACATGCAAGCATACACACAATCAATTGAAGACATAATTGAATTAATGAAGTAAAATACTTATCTTGATGTAAGATAGGGTTTGGAACCCTAAAATACTGTACAAGACAGCCTTGGTTCGGTTTAGGTTTTTACTCCAAAAGACTACACACTGAAAACTAAAAAATTCGGATTCTATATATAAGATTACAATCGCGATGGCGTCACTTTATGAATTGTGACCGCGTCGGGTCGCCATCATTAGGGTTTCGTCTTGGCCACGTTAGTCTTGCGACGGCGTCACCTTATGCTTGTGACGCGTCCCTTCAGTCTCGGCGCCTCGCATCAAATCTAGGCCGCCCGAGTTGCGACGACCTACTCTTTTAAAGCCCCGACACCGTCACTTGAAAATAAGCAATTTAGCTCGATCCGTCACAAAAGTGATGCGACGGCGTCACAGATAACACCGCCGTCCCTTGTGTTCCAAAGAGCTTGAGTGTCTCGATTCTTGACTTTGGATATTTTCTTGTATATCCGCGCCTTTTCGTCCAAATAAGTGCCATTCCGACAATTTGCCTTCAAGAGACCTAGAAAGTGAAAAGGAACGATATTAAGTAATAACGGATACAAAAGTGATCAAATAAGGGCTTAAACGACCCCTCAAAAAGGTACATTTTAAAACCTTATCAGTTAGATCGAATAAAAAAAGAGGACAAACCGAACTAGGGATAAATGCAAACTTGAGAACACCCTCACAACTAAGTACTACCTATCTCAAAAGTAACTCATTTCGGAACAGACAAACTCGAAACTAAGTACAAAGCCTTTCTCAAAACCACAACAAAACCCTTCTACATCTCGCACCAAATACAAAATCCCTTCTCAGAATTAAACACTTAGAGAGACATAACATGATTATAAAAAGAAACCAAAAGGTGAGACAAAACAAGGTTTAACGAGACCACAAACATATTGTTTTAAACCAGCTTTATGAGCTTGTATATATATATTATAAGTTACTTATATCATAGACCCACATGCTTCACTTATATATGTCGCATACTACTAATCATACAACTCACGATCTTATGACACTCTAACACTTAATAGATTAACACCAAGATAAACACAAATGCAAACACAATCTGCCACACACACACGTCACGTAAGTAACA
This sequence comes from Chrysanthemum lavandulifolium, assembly GCA_022545495.1. Classification (NCBI taxonomy): domain Eukaryota; kingdom Viridiplantae; phylum Streptophyta; class Magnoliopsida; order Asterales; family Asteraceae; genus Chrysanthemum; species Chrysanthemum lavandulifolium. The sequence continues at coordinate 35,652,004 of CM040238.1, read as the reverse complement.
AGACTTGGCCTATTTCTACTGCATGCATTCACATGTTAATCACAAACCCAAAACTCACCCTTGTTTTAAAATAGCATGCACACAACAGTTACACCTACACACAAAAACAAGACACCAAGCCACTCCCTTTCCATGCATACGAGACACCAACACCTGATTCTTTTTAAGTTTTGATTCGCCAAATGTTGAAAATACGGATCGACATACACAACCCGACAAGACACACAACAGTTTTGACACAAATTTTATACACAGAACAAGGCCTGATCGACAAACTTTTTACTCAAGAAACGAGATTGCATAATTCCTACCCCCGAGACATAACATGATTGACACCCTTAAATAGTATGCAAACATGACACACAACAACCTTTTAAATTCATATTTGAACCTGATATCGACACCCACAACATATGCACACAAACACGACAATGACACCTGAACTTACGCATGAATTCATAAACAAAACTGACCCCTCTTTATACCGATTCAATATAATTCTTTGACATGTTTGAGAACCTGTTTAACACTAATAAAACACCTCACACACATCTACATATTCATACGACCCATACAAGATTTATACACGACATGTCTCACACATATTAAAACCCAATCCTCTCGTTAAACTGATTTCCAGGTTTCCAGATTTGGTGGCCTCATTAATGTGTATTAAATGTGTTAACTTAGGACTTATAGAATAGAATTAGGGATGCAACAAAAGTGTGAGTCGAGCACAATAAAACCAAGGGTCAATGTAGCTGAAACTGAAAAGATATATATGGGTGATAACATCAAATAATCCTGAATATTAAGTATCAATTTACCCCAATAATGCTCATATTTTATATCATTTATATGGATTTACACTTGTTTTCCTCTATATTTCACTTTCAGGTAGATTACGAGCATTGGAGCTAATGAGACGCAGATTTGGAGAGTTTATTAAAGATATATGATAGTATGCTCATTTTGAAGATGTAACGGCGTAACTCTCCTCTCACATTACGCCGTAACAGAAGCGTGACTCAAAAAACCAACTCAACTAAAGTTTATGGCGTAACTCCATCCTAAGATTACGCCGTAACTAATTATGTTAAACGAGGTTTCGTGCCGCTGCAAGCTACACCGTAACTAATTCCACAATTACGGCGTAACCACGATTTATTGAAGATATGGCGTAACTCATTCCTGATGTTACGCCATAACCTTCTTTTCTAGAGCAAATTACGAAGAAATGAATGTTACGGCGTAACTCTCAACTTAAGTTACGTCGTAACCAGATCTGGCCTATAAATACCGCCCAAATTCCAGCATTTCTATTCATTCGCGTCACACACCAATTCAGAAAACATGGGTAGAAGGTTGAAGGCAGATCCTAGGGAGCATACAGAGCCATCTCCAAGGGAGAAATAACTCCCCTACGGTAAGCATTAGCACTTTGTCATTTCTTTACTTTCAATTCATGTATTTCGATATGTTAAACATTGAATCGATTTTTTTAGTTAATATGAGCGGCTAAGCACCTCTGGTGCTAGCCTAGTTATGATTCCTTAATTGTTTTGTTTATGTTTACATTGCTTCCGTATAATTATTTCTAGAGTATGCATGCATAGTTTGTTGGTAGCTACCCTTGTTTCGGTAGTTTTGAATGGCGGTAGTGGCTAGTTACTTAGGAGATATGACCAACTAACCCTAAGTAGGTAGACTGAGTGGGAAGGGTAAGAATTGACCAACTGACAACCCTTCTTCGCTTGTGCGATTTGTCCAACTGATCACCTAACGTTTGCATGAACTTAAGAAGTTAGGGATGAGTGTTTAAGATGCTAACGCCCGGGCACTCATTTTTATGAATCATGCATGTAGCAGTACTTAATGACTTGGCTTAGGGGACTAAAAACAACTGGACTTTTGAAGGGTCACCTGATGATCTCCAGTGGAAACCTTTGCTGATAGGTTAGGACGAACTGACCAAATGCTGTCCTAGCGACTTTTACCCTCACTTGAAGCAATTGGAAGTAATTAAACGTGAACTTAACATGCTAGGATGACTAACTAGGTTAGCACACTTCTCCTCTAATGATCACAACCCTAGCCTTTATTTACTTTCTTTTATTTTCTTTAGTTATTAATTAATCATTTCCAACTTAAAATCTGTGACACCTAGACTTAGTTAAAATCCGCACACATAGCTCTTGGGACGACCTCAGTTTACCGAATACTAAACTACACATGACTGGGTACACTTCCCGTTAGTGCATTAGGGTAGACCATAGGTATACCGAGATAATATAAATATTAAAACTTGGTCAGTAAAATCTGCATCAAGTTTTTGGCGCCGCTGCCGGGGAGCTATATTAGGATTTTCATTCAGTCTTTCATTTTTGTTTTGCTTTAAATTTCTCACGATCTCTTTTCAAGTTTCAGGTACTATGGAAGTTGTTAACATTGATGACCTCACTCTTGAGGAATAATTGGCGTTGACAAGAGAAGAACAAGGGTCGGGGCTCGTAAGACCGACGATTGGAGCTAATGTCCGTTTCAAGATTAAAGATCAATTTATGAGGGAGCTTCGTGCTAACCCTTTTTCAGGAAATAGGGACGAAGGTGCGTATGAGCAAGTTGAGAATGTCTCTTACATCGCAAGCCTTTTCAACATTCCTGGTGTGTCTCATGACGCTGTTATGCTAAGGGTGTTTCCCATGACTCTAACTGGGGAAGCGAGAAGATGGATCGAAGATTGCCGCGGGCGGTTGATACATGGGCTCTACTAAAAAGCACTTCATCCAAAGATCTTGTCCTCCGTCAAAGATATCTAATCACTCATGGAAATCCATAATTTCAAGCAAGATGACGATGAAACGTTGTATCAAGCACAGGATAGATACAACGATCTCCTACAAGTGTCCAACTCATGACACGAATAACCAAACAAAAGGTCAACATATTTTACAAAGGTATCAACGTAACTACAAGACATATCTTTGGACTACCAAGGACCGATTCCGAGCATGACTCCTACTCTTGCCATTGAAGCCATCCAAAAATGGCCGATCATTCCCAAAATGGCACGATGGAGGAAGCAAGAGGAACCAAGGCGGAAATCTTGATGGAATTGCCGCCATCACTAACAAGCTAGAAAATCTTGGTCGGGATATGCTCAAGATCAGAAAAACTGTTCATGCCATCCAAGTAGGTTGCGAAAGCTGTGGAGGAGGGCATCTTACCAAGAATTGACCTCTCATTGATGAAGACAGCAAGATTGAAGAAGTTAAGTATGGTGAAAATCGACCGTTTCAATGGAATAATAGAAACGGTAATGGCTATCGTGGAGGACCTCCCCCATATTATGATCGTGGAAATTTTGGTGAAAGAAGAGCTAACTTGGAGGAAACAATTAACAAGTACCTCGTAGATTCAACTAAGAGACAGAAGGAGCAAGAAGAATGGCTGAAAAACTTCCAAGATAATACAAACAAGAGCCTTTCTAGCCATGACGAATCGCTGAAAAACTTGGAAACCATGATTGGGAAGCTTGGCGACGAAGTGCAAAGAAGAAATGAGGAAAAAAAGAACAAGTCAACAGCATATAAGGCCGTATTTTCTAAAAATGACAAATCCACTGATGAGTCTATCATAAATAAAGATAATGATGCTAATGACATAAGAGAGTTACGCCGTAACCAAACAACAGAGTTACGGCGTAACCAGGATACTACGTCTGACAAGTTTCCCGAGTTAGACGAAATCAAAAGGAAGAATCATTGGTGTAAGGCTATGGCAATTGATAATGGAAAGTGTTATGATCTATGGGCTTCATGCAATCCTCGGAATGAAATCTGTGATGGAGGGGTCGATAAAGAACGGATCAATGATAACAGATACATGTGGACTGCACTTAACGATGAAGAAAGATTAGCTAAATTCTCAATAGATGAAGAGGAGGAACCACCCATCAGGCACTGCTGCAATCCCTTAATGATCACGGAAGATGGGTCCACACGAGCATGACAAACATGTAACCCCTTCCGTGAGTATTGTAACGGGGGTGACAATATGAATGACAAAGTATGGATATGTCCTCATGAATTAGAAAGACATGACGTTGATTTCAGAAACCTATCCTTCAGTGATTGGTATTCGGTGAGGTTTGGTGATGCAATCATCAATACGATTTTGTTGAGAAATTTGGAGTCAAATATGAAAAACATATTCTTCAAGGAAAGACCATAAAACCAATCAATGATATTCCTTCTAGCAACACTAATGACGAAGGAACTCGAAGTCATTGGTGTGAGAAAATAAAAACCCCTGACGGAGTTCTTTGGGCATCTTGCAACCCTTTTGATGATGAATGTAATGGGGGAAGCAGTATAGAAAGAGTTGGGGAAAATGAATTCTTATGGACCTCAACTAATGACTCGAAAAGAACAGAGTTGCCTTGGCTAGATAATTTGGGGTTCGACAATTGGGTCAAAATCAAATATGGAAAAGTAGATGCCTTGACTAAGGAAAAGATCTGGAAAGGATGCATGAGTAAAGAAGACCCGAGCGAAGAAGTTCCAAACGACATAAGTGAAGTAACGGATGAAGATATCAAGGATTCAACGAGAAATGAGAAAGAGGAATGCAAACGGTTACTAGTGGAAGATTTACTCGACGATAAATGGTTTAAAGGTACCGAGTCCGACGATGATGATATAGAAGGGATTTTGGATTACCTTGAACTACAAGGCGAAGATGGATTCACTAACCCCGAAGATGAAGCATAGGAGCAAAGAAGGTGCAAACTTCTTGGCATTCCGTATAAGAGGCTGCCACTGATTGTAGCTGAAAAGTATGAGTTTACTAGATACCACTTGGGGCAGGACGAAAAGTTTTGAAAAATTCAGAAGTTCGAGACTAAGGAATATCTCCGAACCACTACAAATGTTGCCTGGGTTAGACATAATTTGATGAAGGATATGGAGGAATTTGGCCAAGTCCGAAGGCCACCATAAAGCCCCGAGGCTTTGAGTCTAACTTAAAGACTTGTAAATAAAGAAAAGTGCTCTTCGGGAGACAACCCGAATTATCCCTTTCATTTGTTTTATTTCCATTTCATTGGGTTTGTGTTTTAACCATTTTGCAGGAAATTGGAGAAAAGTTGTTGCAAAGATCTTTGAACGGGACTGATCTATCCATAGATTATGGCGTAACTCATTCTTATGGTTACGCCGTAACATAATTTTTGTAGTAGTTCTTCTCAGAGCATTACCAATTACGGCGTAATCCTATGCAATGGTTACGCCGTAGCTACACTCCTGTAGCGTCTGCTAGGTTTTGCACTAATTACAGCGTAACTCCTTATGGGAGTTACGACGTAACTATCCTCTGTAACACTTCTTTCTTTTTAAACACAATAACCTTGTATTAGTTTTAAATGAACTTTGTGGGTATGTTCCCTGTAAGCCCTCACGAGACTACACTCGTCCACTTGGGACACCAAGTGGTTTAAAAGGCTTGTTGCATACGCTAAATGCAACCGTGATTCCTACGAAAGTGAGTTAGGTTTCTTTTTCATTTTCTTTTTCTTTTTTTTAGAATTATGCTTGTCGGTAGTGTGATTTCATGGATTGAAGGTTTCTCGTGGATGCTTATGCGAAGGCACGATTCTTTTCGTGGGCCTTCTTTCTTTTCGGAGCAAATTTCACGGAATTTCTCGCTCTAATTCTACTTTTCTCTTCACCTTTATTTAACGCTTAGAACAAAAGGGACTTTGTACATTTCAAGTGGGGGACGGAGTAGAATTGTCTCTTGAACTTTATTTTGCCCTCGTTTTCTAGTTTATTTTGAAAAATTATGCCATTTTTAAAATTTTGACATGTTTTCTTAACCTAACTAGATTAGACCTTAGCCGAGCACATTATAACCCTTGATATTATATGGTGAGATTAGCCTTATCCGTTTCCAAATTTTACCCCAAATCCACCAAATTATGAGTGTGTTGGTAGCTTGTAAACTTTAGAACTTGGCCTTTGCATCATTTCGAGACCATAGGCGAGGTATGTTGAGTTAGCTCGATGTATTTGGACTTTTCGGTTTAAGAAGGCAATATTATAGGATTATCACCCAAATAGCCTATCATTGTGTGTCTATCGATTAGTCACCTCGACTTCTCGACCCCATGTTAAACCCTTTGTTGCACTCACCTTTAGTGCAAGATACCCCTAGATACACCCATCCGAGCCATTCCTTTCATTTTGTTCACCCAACATATTGTTTTGTTACACCTTACACCTTAGCCTACCCCTGTAGTCTTTATTTGTAATTGGGAAGTCATTATTTGCCTAAGTTCAAGGTTCAAGTGGAAAGGTTAGGAATCACGCTTTCGTCGACGACATATTCTTAAAGATCATTGAAGACCCCCAAATTCTCATATTGTTCATCTCAAGTGGGGATGTTATGTTTAGTTGTTATGTTCAAAAAAAAAAAAATGATGATGTGATTCGGAAAAAAAATAGTTATTTATTTGATTGTAAAGTGCGATGTTATAAGTACTATGTTATGAGCTTACTATAGATTTAGTATCGAGGAGGCCACCTCGGTCACATTTGAAGAATGGAGTTGGTAATGTGCCCATCATGACGTCCTCTAATGGCACATCTACCTGGTATTATCATGATCCGGTTTCTTAACTTCGAAACTTGAACTTTGGATGAATGGTAAGTGGTGATGACTTGGTTATAGATTTAGACTATTTGCTTGATTTTATTTTACACCAATTTTATCCCATGTCTTATCCTACCCTTTAGTCATGAAGCGTGTTTAGGTGATGCAATGAGCAATCTTTGGTGTCTTGGCCATGGATTTGGTCATGTATCATTGATTTTGTCCACTTAGCCGTGACATGTTAGTAATGACAACTCACCTTTAACCTTTGTCGTGTCTACCCATATTGCCTTGAGAATTGTTTAGTCCTTAACTCTAGTGGTGGAGATTTGTGTAACCGCCAAGCTTATGATAGAATACATGCTATGACCGTGTGTTGAGTGATCACCCGAAATTGACACTTAGAATAGTTGAGAGATTTGAGTGTTTTGTTCCCATTTCGTGAGGTGTTCGGCTTTGTTTTATTCTAGCATAAGGATTTGTAAACTTATATTTTCCGGTAATGGGAGATATCTTTTAGGAATCTATCTAATAAGGTCTACTTGAGGGCAAGTAGAGTTCAGTTGGGGATATTTGATAACATCAAATATCCACGAATATTAAGTGTCAATTTCCCCGATAATGCTCGTATTTTATATCATTTATATGGATTTACGCTTGTTTTCCTCTATATTTCACTTTCAGGTAAATTACGAGCATTGGAGCTAATGAGACGCGGATTTGGAGAGTTTATTGAAGATATATGATAGTATGCTCATTTTGAAGATGTTACGACGTAACTCTCCTCTCACATTACGCCGTAACAGAAGAGTGACTCATAAAACCAACTCAACTGAAGTTTACGGCGTAACTCCATCCTAAGATTACGCCGTAACTAATTAGGTTAAATGAGGTTCCGCGCCGCTGCAAGCTACGACGTAATTAATTCCACAATTACGGCGTAATCACGATTTATTGAAGATACGGCGTAACTCATTCCTGATGTTACGCCGTAACCAGCTTTTCCAGAGCAAATTACGAAGAAATGGATGTTATGGCGTAACTCTCAACTTAAGTTACGCCAGTAACGGATCCGCCTATAAATACCACCCAAATTCTAGCATTTCTATTCATTCACTTCACACACCAATTCGGAGAACGTGGGTAGAAGGTTGAAGGTAGATCTTAGGAGAGCACTGAGCCATCTCAAGGAGAAATCACTCCCCTACGATAAGCATTAGCATTTTATCATTTCTTTACTTTCAATTCATGTATTTTGATATGTTAAACATTGAATCGATTGTTTTAGTTAATATGAGCGGCTAAGCACCTCTGGTGCTAGCCTAGTTATGATTCCTTAATTGTTTTGTTTATGTTTACATTGCTTCGTATAATTGTTTCTAGTGTATGCATGCATAGTTTGTTGGTAGCTACCCTTGTTTCGGTAGTTTTGAATGGCGGTAGTGGCTAGTTACTTAGGAGATATGACCAACTGACCCTAAGTAGGTAGACTGAGTGGGAAGGGTAAGAATTGACCAACTGACGACCCTTCTTCGCTTGTGCGATTTGACCAAATGATCACCTACCGTTTGGATGAACTTAAGAAGTTAGGGATGAGTGTTTAAGATGCTAGTGCCCGGGCACTCATTGTTATGAATCTTGCATGTAGCGGAACTTAATGACTTGGCTTAGGGACTAAAACAAGCTGGACTTTCAAAGGGTCACCGATGATCTCCGGTGGAAACCTTTGTCGATAGGTTAGGACGAATCGACCAAATGTTGTCCTAGCGACTTTTACCCCACTTGAAGCAATTGGAAGTAATTAAACGTGAACTTAACATGATAGGATGACTAACTAGGTTAGCACACTTCTCCTCTATTGATCATAACCTCGCCTTTATTTGCTTTCTTTATTTTCTTTTCTTTAGTTATTAATTAATCACCTCAAAACCTATTAAAATCTGTGACACCTAGACTTAGTTAAAATCCGCACACATAGCTCTTGGGACGACCTCGGTTTTACCGAATACTACACTACACACGACCGGGTACACGCCCATTAGTGCATTAGGGTAGACCATAGGTATAACGAGACAATATAAATATTAAAACTTGGTCAAGAAAACTCGCATCAAAATCTTAGTCGAGCAAAGCAAACCCTTAAACACCACCACGAATCACTACAACAACCCACTTTAATAAGCAGCTACAAACCTTGAATTGGAATGGAAAGCAAACCCTTAAACTCCAGAACTTCTTGTGTTTAGTTTTGTTTCGGTATGGCAGAGGAGAGAAGGAAACCATATATTATAAGGTTATGAAAAGCGTGTGGGGATGGTGAAATTTATGGAATTTCGTGTGGTTTATCAAGGCATGGTTATAATGCATATATTCTATATGTTTAGGAATATTCATATAAATAAACTTGGTTCTTATCTTCTTGTATTGCAAATTTGTATCGATTAGAAAAAATATGGTGTGTGTGTATATTGTGAAGGAATAGGCAAATAAAACGATAGAGGATTTAGGAAAACATAAATTAGGCAAGTTACAATTTAATTATTAGATAATCTTAGGTTAAATGACATATTAGTTTAATTATTACATAACATAAGGTTTGAATACTTATTCATATTCATAATACTTAGTTAAAATTCAAATTAGATAGAAAATTAGGAAACCGGATTTTTGGGTTTTACAACAGCCATGTTTCACTTCAACCCTTGTAGAATAACGACTTGCACAAACAAAGCCAAACTGTCAAAAATAACACACTTGTACAGGAATGGTCCGTGAACATATCAAGTATAAGTTTGATATAAACCAATACATTTCAACACCCCCTCTCAAACTTATACTAAGAACATATCTACCAAGTTTAACCTTTTACAAAAAAGTTTATTTTGTGAAATATTTAAACCTTTGGTAAATATATCTACAATGTTTTTATCAGAAGCAACTTTAACAGTTTTAATCACCCCTGATGAAACCTTTTCTATAACCACATGTAAATCAATCTCAAAATGTTTGGTTAATTCATGGAACACAGGATTAGCAGCAATCTGGATAGCAGAACTGCTATTACAATAAAGATTTACAGGGAACAAGCCCTCAATATTAAGATCCTTCAAAATTTTACAAATACAAACTATTTCACAAGTGGTTGAAGCTAAACACATATATTGAGCTTCAGCTGAAGATCTTGATGTAGTTGCTTGTTTCTTGCTTTCCCAAGAAATCAAGTTATTGCAAAAATAAACACAGAACCCAGATATAGACTTTCTAGAAATAGGACACTTAACCCAGTCTGCATTACAGAATGCATAAAGGCTAAGACTATTATTCTTAGAGAACCGAATACCTGTACCTGGTTCATTCTTAAGATACCATAACACTCTTAGCCCAACAGTTAAATGAGACTGAAGAGGAGAATGCATGTGCTGGCTAAGACAGTGAACTACATGAAATATCAAGTCTAGTCTCAACACTTTTAGCCCAACAGTTAAATGAGACTGAAGAGGAGAAAGCATGTGTTGGCTAAGACAGTGAACTACATATGAAATATCTGGTCTAGTCACAGACTAGTAAATAAGCTTTCCAACCAATTTTTGATACTCAGTAAGTTAGAAAGATACTTATCCTGATCTGTTTCAATATGGCTCAGAACAACATTCTTCTGCATAGATGTAGCAGCAGGCTTACAAGCTAGCAGCCCATATTTACTTAACAACTCCAAACAATACTTCCTTTGAGATAAAAAAATACCAGACTCATTGTTTAAAACCTCAATACCCAGAAAATATTTGAGACCATCCAAATCCTTAATCATGAGCTTGGATTTCATAAACTGTTTAAACCTTTCAATTTCCTTAGTATTATTGCTAGTAACAACAAGATCATCAACATATACCAACAGAGAAATAGACAACCCATCTTTACTTTTAACATATAAAGAATAGTCATTTTTCTTTGAACAAACCCATTTTCAACCAAAGTAGTGGTAAGTTTTTTATTCCTTTGCCTTGGTGCCTGCTTCGAACCATACAAAGACTTAACCAATTTGCAAACCTTAGTTTCATTTTTATCATAGTAACTAGAAGGAAATGTCATATATACTTCCTCATGTAAATCACCATATAAGAAAGAATTATTAACGTCCAGCTGATACAAAGGCCATTTATAATACACAACTAAACCAATTAAGCACCTGTCAGTGACCATTTTAACAACATGACTAAACATTTCCTTATGATCCAGACCTTCCCTCTGTTTATACCTATTAACAACCAGTCTAGCCTTATACCTATCCACTTCACGTAAGACTTATACTTAATCTTATAAATCCATTTACACCCTATAGCTTTTCTTCTTAAAGGCGGATCAACTAACACATAAGTATTATTTCTTAGTAGCTAAACAATAATTAACAATGACAAGTTAGAGTACTTCACATACTTGCAAGACCATATCTCACATTACTACTAACAAAAATCATTAAATCTTAAAGACAACATACTTTGTCTTTCGGACCTCCTCAACATAGTCTAGGGCACTTCCCTTGAACATGAGGAACCCTCACCATTTTGATTTTGAGAAATGTTGCCCCGAGAGGTGACATTTTCTCCGATTTGGGTTGCTATGGTGACAACTTCATCCTTAAGCGTATTTGAGTCAAAATTCTTTTCTCTCGTCATTATTCTTTTCAAATCAACTTGCGGACTCACACAAACCTTTTTGAGACACACCTAAATACTTCATTTTAAAGGAAACACGGTTTCATAACATCCGACATCTCTAGAATAGAAAATATTTTTGTTATCAAGACTATACAACTTATAAGCCTTTTTACACTTGAAAACCAATTAAGACACACTTTTAGATCCGACATCAAATTTATCAATACCGGTTAAAGCAGTTGAATAAAGAGACACCCAAAAGCCCTAATATGAGAAAGACTAGGTTCCTTACCATTACACAATTTTATAAGGGGAAGCACCATTTGGAATAGAGGAGGGTAAACTGTTAACCAAATAAGCAGCAATTAATACACATTCAGGCCACATATACAAAGGAACCCCCCCCCCCCAAAAACATAAGACTCCTGGCCACATTCGGTGTCTATGTTTCCTTCTAGCAATCTCATTTTTCGGAGGAGTATGACAAGAAGTTTGATGAATAATACCACATTCATTAAACAGTTCATTAACTTTGTTATTCACAAAATCAGTCCCATTATCAGACCTAACAACCTTAACTTTCAAACGAAACTTAGTAAAGACAAGTTTCAAAAAGTTTCAATGTTTTAAAACACTGCTTCTTTAGACTTAAGCAAATAAATCCAGACAGCTCTGTTGAAATCATCAACAATAGTAAGAAAATACTTATAACCATCCATACTAACCACCCTATAGGGACCCCAAAAATCACAATGAATTAAGTCACCAACACCAACTGACTTATGATCACTCAAAGGGAAACACTCCCTTGTCTGTTTAACCTTATAACAGATGTCACAAGGAGATAAGTGATCAGTGTTGGTTAAACCAGGCTGTTTACCAACAATAAACAGAACTTGGTCAGCAGGATGACCAAGTCTGCAATGCCACAATTCTCTATACACATTGCAAACAATACCGTAATACACATACCAATACTAGACTCACCATTAACATTATCATTAAACAAGTAGAGTCCACGGAATCACTACCGGTCCCATAATCTTGTCTGTTCAAATCCTAAAAGTGTTCATCAAACCCAACAAAATATTTCTTGTCTTTGATCATTTTATTAACGGATAAAGACTAACATTATATTCGAACAACGAGAACATCAATTAAGACAACACCACTAGACATTCTCAAACTACCAATAGCGTGATCTTATCTAAGGTACCATTAGTTTGACCAATAGTTAACATAGACTAGAAATATAAACAACGTTAAACATGTTTTAGTAGTGATGAGTAATATTTTGGTTGGCACCAGAGTCAATTATCCAACTAAGAGTAACATTATAGCAGAAAGAATTGTTCTTAGCACATAACGTTTTTTCAAAATTCAAGTTAAAGAACACATTTAATTAATGAGACTCAAAAGCTTAATCATCTGTTCATTAGTGAAAGAAGCAGAAATAGAACCAGAAGAATAAGGACCAGCATTTTGAGACACATCAACATTAGCATTGAAAATTTTAACCCCATACTGCCTAGCAAGATTAGGGTTTCTTTTGAAACCAGCAAGATAATCATGTAACTCATAACACCTCTTAATAGTATGTCCAATTAATCCATAATGCTTACATACCAGATTAGGATTTCGTCCTCTGTTATTTTTGATATTATTATTAACTCCTTTATTTGAATTGTTATTATTGGAAGTATTAGTCCTAACAACAAAAGTAGATGGCACGGACTTCACAGACATACTACCAGGGGCAAGTCCTCTGTGTGACTCTTCCCTGGATATAACAGCAAAAGAATCATTTACATCTGGAAAAGGATCTCTAGCAAGCAACTTAACATCTTTGATAGACATCATTTAAGCCCATCGAAGCGCATAAGCCTAACCAATTGGTTATGCTTAAGAGTCCTTCATGTGCAACACAAGTACATGCAGAAGTAAAGTAAGAATATGAAATTCGCTCCGTAGGGAGTTCAATTTATGATAGTATTCAGCACGGATAGTTCACTTGTATAATTCCATTAATCTTATGAACTAGATTGTAAATCATGAATCATCCATTTTATCATATGTTTCTTGCAATTTATCCCAAACTACAAATGTAATATCAGAGTAAACTTGACCCAAATACAAATCCTGAGAGAGAGAACCCAAAATCACCCTAAATAATGGCATTACATCTTTCCCATTGCTGGGCCAAAACAGGACTAGTAACAGGTCTAACACAAGTACCATCAATAAACCCAATTTTATTGTTACCCTTAAGAGCAATTCTCATAGCCGTATACCAAATTTTAAAATTCTCAGCGCCAGTAAGTTTGAAATTAACAATATACACATTAGAGTTATCATTAGCATGTAAGTACAGAGGATTACCAACATCCAAGTTACTAATCAACACTTCAGCCATGATAACATAAAAGCAATAACAAACACATACAGGAATCAGTAGGCAAGAACAAACAAACAGACCTAACCAAAAACCAAGAATCTCAACTAACAAACAACCAACCAATCAAGACTACCCAGAAACCTATCCACCAATCGACCTAGGCACGGACCAAACAATAATAACAAAAAGAGAACTACAAACAATATATCAAGATACTCACACCCAAACCAACCGAGATACCCAGTTTCACACCTAATAGAGGGATGAGCAGGTAACCAAACTTCTCAAGGAAGCGGGTCAAGATTTTGCCCAATGATTTTGCAGTGTCACCACTAAAGTATCCAGGGGTTTAAAGGAGAAAGAAACATCTTACAGTGCAATAAGACACAGCGGGACAAACCAGAACACCAATAGGATCAAGATCCCCAAATATTAATCAACCAAAAACCACCAGATCTATACAGTTACTACCACGATCATTGAGATAACAGCCCAAATCAACCAAAAACACCTTCGATTCAAGAAACTCCCAAATTCCTTGAAACCCTAAAAACACCAAGAACCACTGGAGATCAGAACCGAGGCTCTGATACCATGTAAAAACTATAGATCTGATTAAGAACCACAACCACAACACAACAATTCACTCAACCAACCACCCCACGGTGAAAAATTTTAATTACTTTAAAGAATTCAAGAACATGAGTCCACAAATGTGTGCTCACCCAACAAATACAAAAGAAATCAGATAGACTCCTTCAGAAGGATTCTATCTATCACACTACAATAGATTGATACAAAACACCTCAGTACAACACTCACAAACTATCCTAATCAATCACTTATACCAGATGATCAATACCAGACTTATAAAAACTTTAAGAGAGAGAGAGAGAGAGAGAGAGAGAATATTGTGTGTTAGAGAGAATACTGCAATCGGATAATGAGCTAAGGTTAGGATAAAGAGGTATATATACAGCTAGGGGTGTTATTCGGGTTGACCCGGTCGGGTTCGGGTCAATTCAGGTCAAGGCTAAAAAAAACATACCCGAACCCGACCTTATTTAGAACTCGGGTCACTCGGGTCGGGTCAATTGGGGTTCGGGTCAACTCGGGTAGGGCCAATTCAGGTCGGGTCAGCTCGGGTTCGGGTCTAGGTCGTTTAAATTATACAATTTTGGTGTTTTACATACAAATCGAAAAAAAAAAAAATGAAACTCGTGTCACTCAGTTGACCCGAACCCGAGTAAGAGGAAAATATTATACCAACTCGACCTTGATTAGAATCGTCAATTCGGGTTATCCCGAATATATTTTTGGACCCGATTGACCCTACTCAAAAGCCATATTCGATTCGGTTGGGTCACTTTTATGACACCCCTATATACTGCCATGTTTCACTTCAACCCCTGTAGAATAAAGACTTGCACAAACAAAGCCAAACTGTCAAACATAACACACAATGTAGAACAATGGTCCCTGTACATCTCAAGTATAAGTTTGCTATAAACCAATACATTTCAACAGAACAAAAAAGTCAACAGCTCCGTATACAAGGCATCATCAAATTTAAATATGATACAAAATTCCCTCTTTGTCAAAATGCTACATGAGCCAACATTTTAAATAAAACGCTTAATTTCTTGCAATAAACCTAAATCAACAATAAAGACAAATTATGCCTCTTTTTTGAAAATCAAAACATATCAACATACACATTGTTTAATTTTAGGTTAGGGCTGGGATGCTTTTAATTTCAATTGCTTTTATGTTTGATATGTTGAGGGTTGTGGAAATTATGAGTCTTTGTTTTTTGTATTGTGTGTCTTGGTGGTTGTTTTAAGTAAAAATGAAGAATTTTAAGTGGAAAAAAAATAAAAGGAAATTTTATTTATTCCTACTATTTGGGCCTACAAATTTTCTTACTTGCAAAATTATGACAAGTGGAAAGATTAATGACCTAAATCAAGATAAAGAGTTAGTGCATAACACATGTTGTATAATTGTGGAGGTAGGAGGATGAGTAGGAAGATTATGTAGAAGGATATAACAATGCTCAAAACTATGATGTGTCAACAGTTCACGCACTTTCAAAAAGATTGGATTGTGTCTGCAATTTCATCAAACCACAGTGATGCCCTTTTTTTTCTTTTTTTTTTACAAATTACTCTAAATTTAAAAAGAATGTAAAAAATGAAAGTGGAAGGCAACATGCTACAATAGGGTTAAAAAAAGATGAGTAACTTACTTTGCCGGTAGCGAAGGTTCACTAACCCGTTTGAACAAAACAAAACTTAGAGTAACATAGGCGAACAAATTTGCAAAGTTGAGTAAACTCCATATCTGTCTAATAAGTTTAGTTTCCAAGAATTAATCTTAATCATAATCTTCCCTGATGCATATTTTTGGTTATAGGGGATGTGTTTTGGCGGAGAGAAGCTAGCTTCATCGGATGTATGTGTTTTATAGGTATATATCTTGTGATGTATGTGTTTTGTCCAAAGTCATTTGCGGTTATGTGATTGTACTTTTGCTGATTTAAGATTGCGGTGCTAGCGATAATCATTTGTAATTGAAACAAACACAAAGCAGAATAGACTTCAAATGAAAACTTTGAAATCTATAGTCTTTGATCGTCATAAAAAGATTGAAAATTATCCTCTAAAGCAAATAAAGATAGATGCCCAAGCATAAATACATGATGTTCTAAGAAACTCAAAATAAGTGTGACATAACCAAAATACTTTTGCCTCCTTAATCTATCATTGTGACTAGCTAGATATCTCATCAATTTTTCTTTTCCCCGTGTGTCCTTGGCAATCCAACTTTGTGTCTAGCAACTCGAGGCTTTCAACATACGTTTCCATGTCACTATATAAAGAATCTTGAAAACATATAATCATTGAGGGTAGGACTAGTTGGGGCTTATGGTATTAGCTATTTAATTGGGTTTCACAACCTTGAGTGAATATGGTGATATTTTTTCAGTGACATTTTAAAAGTTAGATACACATTTCTTTCTTGGGGTTTATAATCGATTTGCATCTTCTTTGATGTATATTAATCAAGGTAATCAATGACCACATAAAGCGATCAAACTCATAAGTAGTAAAGTGAAGATATCTGAAGCAGTTCCCCAAGTAATTGCTATTTGGAAGTTGGACTAAATGATTTGAGATAATTGTTGTCCCAAACTTTCTATGATCGATATATAAGTTGCAAAGTATATTGAATAAGTAAATTGTATTAAGTTTCTAACATTGTATCGATACAAGTATATACATATATATAGGGAGTGAATCGGTGTCATTGAACCGATGCACCTTTCCTTTTCCTAACCGAAATAAGCGCCAAGTTAGTTATTAACTTTGTTTTAACATATCTGGTCCTTAGTGTTTTAAACTAGTACATAATAAGCAATGATAAGAGATTATCGGGTCACATTCTCCTCTTTAATCTTGATCGTTGCTTCTTGCTAAATCTTGAACTCCGAGCATTTGTCGCATCGTCGTGAACTTCAACCTTGGTAGAGCCTTTGTTAGTATATCTGCTCTTTGTAGTTCTCCACTGACGTGTTCCACATTGATGTGCCCATTCTCTACACATTCTCGAATGAAATGATAGCGAATGTCGATGTGTTTACTTCTTCCATGAAAAGCGGGTTCTTGACTAGTGCTATTCTTTGAAATGTTATCTACCCTCGCGTTATCTTCTTTTCTTCATTTCCGTTAATTCACTAAGTAATCTCTTTAACCATAAGGCTTGACATCTGCTGCTGCATAGCCGCCATGAATTCGATTCACATGATGATAGCGCCCTTTGTTGGTTGCTTCGAGTACACCAAGTAATGGGTGACTCTCCAAAGTAAAATACTATCCCGAGAGTTCCTTTTCCTTGATCGGTGTTGATTCCATAACTCATCGTCGTTGTAACTGTAATCTTGCAACCGCCTTCTTTCTTGTAAATTATGCCATGCTCCTGTGTTCCTTTGATATATCGGATTACTTGCTTTACTGCCTTTAGGTGATGATCCTTTGGGTCTTGCATAAATCTGCTGAGTAGTCCGACTGAATAACTAAGATATGGTCTTGTATGTAGTAAGTACCTGAGACTTCCAATTAAACTTCTGTAGTAAGTTGCGTCAACTGAGTTACCATCTTCCGCCTTGACCAACTTAGTACCCGGATCCATTGGTATCTTCGTATCATTACTATCCGTCATACTTGTCTCCTTTATGATCTTGTTAATATAGCCTGTTTGCTTGATTGTAATCTCTCCTCCTGTCTGTGTAACTTCTATCCCAAGGTAATAAGCTAACAATCCTAAGTCGCTCATTTCAAACTTTTCTTCCATCTGGGATTTAAATACTTCTAATTCCTTTCTTGGAGTGCCCGTGATTATCAAGTCGTCTACATAAACTCCAACAATAAGTGTAGAGTTCTTGTTTCGTTTTGTGTAGACTGCTTGTTCGAGATTACATTTCTTAAAGTCTAAGGACTTTAATGTTTGATCAAGCTTCACATTCCAAGCTCTTGGTGCTTGCCTTAAGCCATATAAAGCTTTAGTAAGCTTATAGACTTTTCCAGAGTTTCCTTGTTGAATAAATCCTTCAGGTTGTGTAACGTAGACTTCTTCCTTTAAATCTCCATGTAAGAATGCTGATTTTACATCCAAATGATGTACTTGCCATCCATGATATGCCGCTAATGCTAATATCAACCGAACTGTCTCTATCCGAGCAACCGGTGCAAATACTTCATCGAAGTCTATCCCTTGTTCTTGTACATAACCTTTTGCTACTAAGCGTGCTTTGTATTTGATGATGTTTCCTTTTGCATCCCTCTTGGTCTTGTAAACCCATTTGAGTCCTATTGCCTTCTGATTTTCTGGCAATGTTGTAAGAGTCCATGTATTATTCTTGTTGATTGAATCCAATTCAATCTCCATGGCCTCAATCCATTTTTCGTCTGCTGATGCTTCCTTGTAGTTACGGGGTTCTTCTTCCGTAAATAACAAGCTTTGTGGTTCAACTCTACGTGCATGCTATATCGTCCGACATGTTTCGTATTCACGTATGGGTGTATCATCAAATTTATCTCTTGAGTTCTCCATAGAACTAATAGTAGCTTCTTCTTCCTCTTACGAGTGTGGGTCGTAATGGTATGCGGTGGTGTGATTGGTGAAACCGGATCGAGAATCGATCTTGTTCATGATACGTGTTGTCATCGTTTTATGTGTTGACTGGTGTAAGGTTTTCATTGTCAACTCCGTCTACTACAAAACTAGCCCAAAAGGTGTCTTGTGTGTTCGTATCTCCTTCATCTTTGTTCCAATCCCACGGTTTTGTTTCCATAAATTTTACGTCCCTACTAACATGTTTCTTCTTGGCTATAGGATCATATAACCTACATGCTTTTGATCCTTCCTCTACTCCTAAGTAAACCAATGGTATGCTTCTGTCGTCCAGCTTCTTTAAGTGAGGTATCGTTATCTTTGCATAAGTTGTGCATCCGAATATTTTTAGGTTTTCTAGGTTTGGTTTTCTGTTGTAGAGTGCCTCATATGGAGTTTTATCTATCAGGGCCCTCGTAGGTACCCTATTGAGTATGTAAATGGAATGCTTAAGCGCTTCGCCCAAAAGTTAAAGGTAACTTCATTGCTTTCATCATACTCCTTGTAGTTGATAGCCTTGTCCTATTCCTTCTCTCCACTACTCCATTCATTGTGGGAGTATGGTGCTGTCAACTGTCGTCCTATTCCGTTTTCCTTACAGTACCTTGTGAATTCATTTGATGTGAATTCACCACCTCTATCCGTTCTTAGCATTCTAATTTTCAACTTCATTTCCATTTCTATTTTCTGCCTAAATTCCTTGAATGTACTAAATGCCTCATCTTTCGATGTAAGAAAGTATGCCCACATAAAACGTGTACAATCGTCTACTAACAAGAAAATGAGTTTCTTGCCTGAGTGTGTTGCTGGACTAATAGGACCGCAAAGGTCTCCATATACTAAGTCCAACGGGTTCTTTGATCTGAATTTGGCTCGGTTTGGAAATGGTGTTCTACTGTGTTTTCCTAATAAGCATGCGTCACAAATTTGTCCTGCATGGTTTATCCTAGGAATTCCTTCTACTAGACCTTTTCTAGTCATCTTGTTTATATCATCAAAGTTTAGATGACCTAATCTAGCATGCCATAACCATGCTTGGTTATCTATGTTTGCTAAGAGACATATAGGTGCTTCTATCTGTAACTGAATTTTGTAGAGTCGATTCTTAGATCTTTCTACCTTCATCAACAATTTCTTGTTCTTATCATACAAAGTCAGCTTGTTTCCGTCCATAATGACCTTACAACCTATTTCAGTAAGTTGTCCTAGACTAAGTATGTTGCTCTTGAGGTTTGGTATGTAGTATACTTCGGATACTACTTTCTGTTCTTGGTTCTTACAACCTAACAGTATAGATCCTCTACCCATTATCTGTACATACGATCCATCTCCAAAACGTACTCGTCCTGTTATGCTTTCATCAATATCTCTAAAATGACTCTTTATACCAGTCATGTGGTTACTTGCACCATTATCTAAATACCATATGCTCGCATCTGCTGTAGCATATTTCTTTGGTTGAATTTGTTCTTCATTCAACAACACTTCCTTGTGTTCGGTTTCGTGCATAGTCATTAATAGTGATGGTTCATCGTCTTCTAAGATAAGGTTTGATTGTTCCTGGGTTGTTGATGTTGCTCTACATTTACTCATATAGTGTCCAAGTTTATTGCACTTGAAACATCTTATGTTACTCAAATCCTTCCTACTTGAATTATTTGGGTTTCCTTTATGATTTGAGTTTCCCTTTTGTGAGTTGTTTCTGTTGTTATTATTCCGCCAGTTTCCTCGTGAGTAATTTGATCTACCTCCACGTTTGTTAAAACGCTTTCCTTTATCTGAGTGTTCACCGTGTGTAAACAGTAAATTCTCCTGGCTTTCAACTTGACCTCCCTTCCGGAGTTTTATTCTTTCCTCAAACGCTTTGAGTTTTCCAGTGATCTCATCTAGGGTAATGTCGTCTAGATCACTTGTTTGTTCTATGGATGCTACTATCTGAATGAATCTATCGGGTGTGGAGTCTAATAGTTTTCTAACTATAAGTGATTCATCTAATGCTTTCCCTAGTTCTTTTGCCTTCGTGACATAGCCGTTTAACTTGTCTGCAAATGCATCCACCGTCTCATCTTCCTTCATCTGAAGTGAGTTAAATCCAATCATCAATGATTGTAAGCGTGCTTGCTGCACTTTATCTTGTCCAACGTGTCTTTTCTTTAGCGAATCCCACAAATCCTTTGCCGTCTTACAACCCGCTACTTGTAAGATCACATCTTCCGTCAACGCTTGATATAGGAAGGCAATTGTTGCCTTATCCTTTTTGTCATCAACTGGTGTATCTAACTTCGGTTCTATTGCTTCCCATAAGCCATGTGCCTCTAGTATAACCTTAATTTGTATAGCCCAAACTGTGTAGTTTGTGGTTTTCAACTTAGGGCATTGATATTGTGCAATAGGTGTTACGGGTTTTATTGTAGTTGATGTGGTTACTATATCATCGGTTGTCATTTTGAAAGTGTTTATTATTTTCACTTTCTAGTTTAATGGGAATTACTTTTCTTAGTATGGTATCTCTTTCTAATGTGAAAATATAGTTTCCGGGAATCATAATACTACGGGATCAAATAATAGTTTTCGGATTTTCTAATAGTATAAACTAATAAGATCTATACTATTCTAATATGAATTGAAATCCGAAAATTTAGAAACTTGTGACCTCGTTAATTTGTGATGAATACGAGATGTATTCGTTTTTTCCTTGTTAGCGAGAATCGTTCACCAACGTTTGATCTTGTTCCCACTTTATTTCCTTTTGATCTTTTGCCTCGTTGCTTTTTTTTAAAAACAATCCTACTCGACATCAATTTTGACAAAACTTCTGATTCCTTTTTCTTTGTCGAATTGTTATTTTGCCAACGAGTCTAAACAAACTTTCCACTGCCTCCTTGCCTTGTTGTCTCAAATTCCTCCGTGGATCACAACCAAGTCTCGGCCTTCTTTTGTTCTTGTTGTGTTGTTGTCGAACGTTTTTTTTATTTATTCGACACTAAACAAACAAAAGATAACTCTTGTACCACTCTACACGTTGCTTATCTCCTTTGTGTGTTGTACTTGATCTCAGAGTCTTTGAAATCACTAATTCTCCTACACACAATCCTTTGTTACCACGCCTTGGTAATTACACCGAACCAAAACGTCACCTCGTTTTCGAATTCATTTCAATGAAACAAAACAGTCCTTCGTCCTGTTTCCCCCTTCGTTGTTATTGTTCTTGTGTCGTATCAAAACATAACTCCACACACTTTCCTTGAGTACTCCTTGTTCCTTCTACGTATACGTTTTTTTTACAACAACGTCTCGTGCGCCTCTAGAATCTCCGTCTTATGATGCTTTGTGTCTTTGTTTTCAACCGGTTTCACACAAAGTCTCCGACTCTTCCTTCCCTTCGTTGTTGCCAACAAAGTTCTCGACACCAATATCGTTTGATGTGTAACGCTTGCAACTTCAACGTAAAACAGATTGTGCACTATCTCTTCTACGCTTCTCCTTATCCAAACTTGTTTGTTTTCTTTGGAAGATTAAGAAAACAAACGTCCCTTACTGAAAAGAAAAAAAAAACAGCGATGTTCTTCTTCTTTCTTCAGCGTGTTTCTTTTGGCCTCTCGTTAATGGTTTTGATGTAGAAACAGAAAAAAGTTTCGTTGTGTAATCCTTGCTCTTGATGCCAAATGTTGTCCCAAACTTTCTATGATCGATATATAAGTTGCAAAGTATATTGAATAAGTAAATTGTATTAAGTTTCTAACATTGTATCGATACAAGTATATACATATATATAGGGAGTGAATCGGTGTCATTGAACCGATGTACCCTTTCCTCTTCCTAACCGAAATAACTTGCCAAGTTAGTTATTAACTTCTGTTTTAACATATCTGGTCCTTAGTGTTTTAAACTAGTACATAATAAGCAATGATAAAAGATTATCGGGTCACATTCAAAGATCCAGTTATTCTGTTATCTTCAAGAGAATCACAGCTAAATAACCATCGATAATTGTTAGGTGTGGTGTATACCAGTTAGGTTTGGGCAGAAGTATTGTGCCAAAAACATGAGTAGTCAAATCAAATGTCAATATGTAACGAGGGTCTCTGTTTTATAGGTCCCGACCACCACCCAATGCAATGCTCCGTTGAAAAAACACACACATGACTCCTGATATCGAACCTCGGTGGTAGGAAGCAATTGGACACCAAGCTCCCGACTTAATGGTGTAAACAAATGAACCTTTTGGGATATCCTCACAATCTTGTAATCATCAATGCTTGGGTCAAAACCAAAACCGACTAGTGAAGCACAACGACTGGGAAGATCAGGTGCCGGGGTAAAGTTGTTACACGCCCTAATTGATGGGTTCCAAAGACTAATAGTATTATTAATGTAATGGAACAGACATATTATCCCATTATATGAACCAACAATATCACTTATATGCATATCACCCATAGCCTTAGGGACCTTCACTGCTGGTATGCTCACGTCTAGCCATTCAGGTCTCGATGACACAAACTGGTCTTCCGAATGTAAGGTATACATGTCGTCTTTACGTTTCCACAACTCAGGTCTTCCATTCACATACACAGTCATTCGTTTATCTACTTTTTCAAAAAACGCATGTCTGATGAGGATTTTTGGTGTTTTTTTCCTAGATCGAAGAGCATGCCTTCTGATGAAATCGGTGCTCTGAATACGAGAACACCATGATTTGGAGAGAGATCTAAACCGCAAGAGGGACTTAGGTGGTAGTCTTTCAAAGATTTCATTAATCAGATCGTCAGATACATGATCTGACATTGTATGACCTATGAGAAAATCACTGAGAATAAATCTAATGAGGGTTTATCAAAAAGGGTTTAAGATTTAGATCGATATATGTTAAATATAGGGTAGGACTAGTTGAGCTTATATTATATAAGTATCTTAAATGGGCTTCACAACCTAACTTAAGGAAATGTTACATATCACACTAGTACTATTTTAGTGTTGCCAAAATAAATATCCAATCAAGACTCTACAAACAATTACTCAAAAAGAAAAAACATTAGTCTAATGAAGTTGAAGCCTTTGCAGCAATTTCTTGTTCAAAGTGATTCGTAGCTTCCTCACATGACACAAGTTGTTGCATAAGTGAAGCCAGTTTTGCACCATTTCTTTCTTTTATATTGGCCGGAGTCTTCTCTTCGTAGCTTTTATAACTCATTGTCTTGTTTAAACTTGCTATTTCCCTGTATAACAATGAGATCAATCAGTTTTACACCAACGGGTCAAATGGGTAAAATTTATAAGTTTTGCTAAAAAGAAAATGGTGAGTGAGTTACAAATGTTGACGAGTCAACCCAACTCGACCCGTTTTAAAAAGTAACCCCCTGGCACATGGTTCTACTACCTCTAATGATACTTACAAATCATAAAAACATAAGAAACTGTAATAACTATGATGCTATAAGTTTAACTGAAGTTCTTACTTTTGCAACTCAGTCAAATTTGTTTGCAGCTTTTCGTGTTCTTTTTCAACGTTAATAGCTCCTTGAACCTTTAAATAAACTGAAAGGGATTCGCTGACAATGGATTCTTTACATCCAGTTGGCACAGCATCCTTTCCAGTGAATCTGCATAAATGTGAACTCAAAGGATTAGAAATTTAATTGTTCTAACAGATGGTCATACTACAGGAAGTCGCTGCCACAATTCCTCAGTAATAAGCGGCATAAGCGGATGAAGCAGTCTTAGACCATAGTCCAAACACGTCCACAGTGTACCCGTGCATAACCTTTAGCTGTTACCATTGATGGATCTTCACTATTAAAGTAAGGCTTGATTACTTGATAAAAATGTCACATAACTGATACTGCCACCATGAATATACAGCACTAGATGCCTCTGAGAACTCATCTGAGTCCATTGATGATATGGTTTTAGAAATCGATTTGTTTAGTACTGCAAGTATCCATTGGCAACTAAATGGCATCATCTCTGGAACTATACAGTCTATACTTGTTGGAGGGTGTAGTCGTCACCAAGTTTGCTTATAGCAAATCGCATTGCATGCCATATTTTATTACACCATTTTTGATATCCATAAACGCGCAATATCCAGATTTATTTTATCTGACTAGAAAAGCAATTAGATAACTAGATTTAGTCATTCATCTAAGAAGAAAACAACTAAATTTTGTAGATAAAGATTACAAATAGCGTACCTCCTCGATGCTATTTTTATAACAGCATCCAGTGCTTCTTTGCCATATATCGTCACACTTGAGGAGGTATGCTATTTGTAATCTTTTAAGGCATCATAATAATACTCGAACGAAAACCTATCTTGTTTGATAAATTTGATACTTGACATTTCATTGAACACCTTATATGTCTTTTTCTTATCATCACAATTGCTACCATTTCTTTCATTGTTTTTTCCAACTTCCGTGAAGGATTATTTGACACCAATGTTCATCGTTAACTGTACATCCGCCATTGATGATCTTTTAAGCTTCTTATTTTGTAGTTTTAATTTTCAGGATTTTTTTTTTTGGACAGAATCGGTGAAATAACAGGACGTGAATGGAAAGATAACTAGTTGTCAGGAAGGCACCTCTGATACCAAATGATATGAACCGAATTAGAAATCACTTAAGAAATGAAATCCAGTTTCAGTGAAACAAGTAGGAATTCAAGAAGAAAAGAATTGAACTCGAAATTGAATTACAATTGAGCGATTTGTTACAATTGAATGTTTAGAGAATTACAGAGAGAAAGGAAATTGGTTTACAAATCAAAATAGCTAATGAATTCATACAAGTGAGAGTTTATATATTGGAATCGGTTGATAAGGTTACGCGGAAAATTTGTTGAAGATTGGCACGTCATGAGTTACGTGTCTAATAACTTCGACTCAGATCGCTATTGTAACTTGATATCTCTATCGAGTCCACGTATGGATTTATCGAGTCACCATAAAGGTCTGAGCTTTCTTCTTCATTATTTCTGGTAAAACCATCTTCACTACCATGTTGATTAAACCATGGTTGCTTTGTAAATTTCTTAAGCGCTCTATTTCCATAGCTACTTCCTTCATTGTTGGTCTGTCGTAGCTGCTCATGTTGAGGCATCGCTTTACAAGTGAAGCAATTGCCTTGAGTTGCTCGAGTGAACCTTCTCTAACCACTCGATGGTCAAGAATTTGAAACAAGGTATTTGTTCTCAAGGAAACGAGGAAATGGGTTGCTAAGTTTTTCTACTTGACTTCTCTCTCCATGCAAAGTGGCTTCTTACCTGTTAAAAGCTCTAGAAGCACAACTCAAAGCTGTATACATCACTCTTATCTGTTAACTGGCTTGTATGAAAGTACTCGGGATCTAGATATCCTAATGTCCCTTGAACTAGTGTGGTCACCTGTGCTTGATCCAAAGGTATCAGTCTTGAAGCCCCAAAGTCTGAAATTTTTGTCACAAGGTTGTCGCTCTAATAAGATGTTGGCAGATTTCACATCTCGATGAATGATGGGTTTTCCTGCAGCTGAGTGAAGGTAGGCAGCGCCCAGCCGATTCAGCAGCAATTCTTAAACGATTTTCCCATGATAACCAAGCCATTCCACCATTCGTGTGGATATGATGATAAAGAGTACCATTAGAAACACATTCATATACTAGTAACGGGACCTCGGTCTCTAAGCAACAACCTAAAAGCTTTACAACATTCCGATGATTGATTTGAGTTAGAATGACAACTTCGCTTATAAACTGCTCAATTTGACTGTCATCCATTACTCTTGATTTCTTTATGGCCACGATATTTCCATTAGGTAAGATTCCTTTATATACTGTCCCATAGCCACCACGACCAAGAATCCTATCGTCAGAAAAGTTTTTGTTGCGATTTCTAACTCTTCGGTAGTGAATATCTTTGTTGACTGGTTTACACCGCCACCCTCATTCGAATCAATTTGTTGTTTCAACAACATGCCACCATTTTTTAGGAAGAATTTTTCTCTCAATTTAATGACCTTTCTTCTCTGGTGACTAAAGTACAGCCACCCGATTCCGATGAGTATAGATAAGAATCCAAACCCCATTCCTTAAAAAACAAAGAAGTCATTAGTGGCCGCAATATATATTATCTGACATTAATGCAATCTGAAACCAAATTATCCATAAAAAAAGCTTGAGTTTTCTCACCAAGAGACAGCTTGAGTGCTTGAGATTTGGAATTCTTGGCAATGCAACCTCTCCCATCGTTTCTTCCATCTCCCTCATATCCTTGAGGGCATGAACAAATAAAACTTCCAGGAAGATTAGTACACGTATCGCTGTACGGTTTGTTGTTAGGATCCGAACATTCATCGATATCTACATAGCGATTATATAACAAATTTAAATACCCTCAAATCATATGAATTAAAAAAAAAAAAAAAAAAAAAAAAAAAAAAAAAAGCTTAGCATTTTGTAGATTACTAGCTATGAAAAATGTTACTAACCTTGACAGCCAGGAGAAAGATACGGATTGCCTTCATAACCATTCTTGCAGGAGCATCTATACCTCCATTTCCACCCTTTAAATCCACACAATCACTATTATTTTGACAATGATAATCAATTGTGTTTTTATACTGTTACAGGTCCTGCTTCCAATAACCCAATTAAGTACCACTGGAACTGTCTTAGTTGTTCGCTAAACAAAATCAGGATCTGTGAAATCTGATGCACCACTAAACGTAAATGCATTTTGCTCTCCAAGAAAAGTGTAGCCGCATTTGTCGAAATCCCAGATTTCAGTGTGATAATCTAACGTATTCAGGTTCAGAAGGTAAGTATTTAAACCAGCAGGCACGCTTGTTGAGCAACACCCCATACCTGTATGATAAATGTAGTGAAATATGATTGAGAACATGAAAAAAAAAAAGTGCTACAGATAAGTCAAGACTTTGTTGTAGTGCTGCGGATTCAAGGGATGCACATATTTTATATTTTCCGTGGTTAAGTACTGCTACTTACAGTGCTGGATCATTTACCCGAAGCCAACATAGGATTATCAGACATCCTTCTATTTTAATTATTTTTGTACATTTAGCTTTTCCAGTATGTTTTACCCAATCCTAAAAGATATTTTATTGGAGAGTTCATCGCCAACTCATCATACATACCGGTACGTGGTACCATCCATATTATTTTCTCTGAAAAGTTCAAATCTGGCATTTATATACATTAGCTAGACAATATAACAAAGCCCGCATATATTGTTGTATATAAGTAGCGTTTTAAATTGTCGAATAGTATACAGAAATTATATTAAGGTGGTGTTTAGAGGGGGAAAAAAAACCTGAACATGAACCGACGGGTACATCTTCAATGTTGGAGCAAACAGTCACACATCCACTGCTTATATTCTTTCTTTCGATCGCTGCTACAGGAGAGATCATTGCTAAGTCATCACACCCAATGGTTATCAGCTTGTTTAGTTCTGACGATAGTGTAAAGTAGAGTTTGCCACCACTAGCCCTGATGAGTTGTCTTGAATCAGACCACCAGTTTGATTGTAGCACTTGGTAGCAATGGTGTTTTGACTCTCACGTGCTCATCTGATATATCTAGAACCTCTGTCCTTGGAAAATTCTCTCCATCATAAGAAAATAGGTCGCGGGGCAAGAAGGCTTTGGGGGTTTAAAGGATGTGTTACAGGTAATGTCGAACCAGGGGCCCATGGAGCAACTAGAATCTGCAGATAC